>JAGPOW010000261.1:48394819-48410814 GCA_030014935.1 Caiman crocodilus | reverse complement strand
AAGGACCTGAACCTGTTCAGCCTCAGCAAGAGGAGGCTGAGGGGGGACCTGGTGGCTGCCTACAAGCTCATCAGGGGAGATCAACAGCAAATAGGTAGAACCCTTTTCTCCCCAGCACCACCTGGAGTGACGAGAAACAATGGTAATAAGCTGATAAAGAATAGGTTTAGATTAGAGATCCGAAGGCAATATTTTACAGTTAGGGTGGCCAAAATCTGGAACCAACTTCCCAGGGAAATGGTCCTCACACCTACCTTGGGCAAATTCAAGAGGAGTTTGGATGATCACCTGTTTGGGGTCTTGTGAAACCAGCATGCATTCCTGCCTGTGGCAGGGGGTCAGGCTTGATGATCTGTTCAGGTCCCTCCTGACCCTAGCTACTAAGAAACTATGAGTAGTCTGAACTAAATAAATAATTAAGTTCAGACTTCTAAATCAAGAAAAAGACAGTGAATGCACTTAAAGAAAGCATTTCCTCTGGGATCCACAAGGCTGATCTCAGTTCTAATATAATGTCCACAAGAGGATTAAAAACAAAGGGGAAAAAAGCCCAAGAAGTTGATGTAATATGGGAATTAGAGAGAGTACAGCCCCCAAAAGTGACTGAGAAATAAGACACTAAGAACTAGATTTTTCCATATCTCCTGATGTTGTCTCTGAAGATTTAATTACTTCAAAAGAGGTTCTTTACTTTAGATCTGTGAGACATCGTGCCCCTCTAGGCCACTATATAAAATATCAACAATACTGTATTTACAGTAAAAGCTCTGTTATTTGGCATGAGTGAGGAATGAGGGGGTGGGGGGCAGTAATCTAAAAATGCCGGTTACCTGAGATGTTCATCAGGATGTGGAGCAGGAGGTAGGGGGTGGTGGCCACATGTGGAATGTGTCGGTGTAGAAAGGAGTGACCCGACCAGATTACAGTTATCACTGTTATTGATTTTGTGATCGTGTTTTGAAATTACTAGGTTAAGGGACATGACCACCTGGTGAGGCGGCAATGCAGTGGCGGAGTGACTGCCATCTCACTCTACACGTGAACAAAGCATGATCACCGGTATAGCCAGCACATGATCAGAGAAGACTGATCATGAACTAGAGGACATGAACTAGAGGACACCTAGGGAACATGATTGGCTGGTCCAACGTGCTTGGTTTCTAGAACCATCCCCCTAGGACCCTCTGTGATTGGTCGGGGAAATTATAAAAGGGGCAGCGCACCTCAGCGCAGGGTCCCCGGACTCCAGTAAAGCTAGAGGACTGATCACCTTCTGCTGTGTCCAGTCCGACCCCCTAGGCCCAATGGCACCAGAGTCATGGTTGCGTTGTGCTTATTCTATTGCGTACCAAGTGCACATTGTTTATGAGAAATTAGTGCACTGCATTGCTAGCATCACTGTTAATTTGACTCCTCATCTTTCATCAGCACTCCTCTCTGCTTCTGGTTGGTTTGACCACCCGGGCCCCAGTAATCAACCTCGGGCTTCAGCAACACCAGTGATCCCCGACAGAATGGCAGCAGTGCAGAGTGGTAGGTGGCAGCAGCAGCTGCGTGCAAGCTTCCAAACCCCCCAAATCCAGGCAGCCAGCTGGAAATCCGGGTTAGTAGACTGTGCTGGTTACTAAGATGGTAGTTAACACAGTTTTTACTGTATATGTATCCAAGATGACTTCAAGTTTAAGATAACCCACAAAAATTACATTTTTCCATGTCTAGAATTTATACATTTGTTATAATATGCATGTAAAAAATTCTAAATTTTGAGGGACATCTTAAATTTGTCCCCCCTTCCCCTCAGTGCTGCAGTGAGGTAAGCAGCAGTAGCAGGGCAGGTAGTACAGGGAAAGGTGGTATGAGACTCAAGAGACCTAACCTATGCCTCTTTGCCCCTAATCATCTATCTCCCCACTACCTACTGCCCCAATGCCTACATGCTCCAACCCCTTCCCCGCTCCTGTCTGCCCCCCCCACACTCCTGCTGGCCTCCACCATGCCTCATTCCCTCTTCCTTCACCCCCACTGCTCCCTCCCTACTGCCTGTTGCTCACTCCTATGTCCAGGCCAAGGAGCACATGTGCTCTGGCCCCTAGCCAGCCATGCAGCAGTAGTGGCAACAGCAGCAGATCTGACCTAGCTCTGGAGCTGGAGCTGCTGCCACAACTGCTACATAGGTACACAGGGCTGAACCAGAGCTGTGGAGGGTAAGTGGTGGTAGTGGTAGGGGGGCAGGCAGCAGCAAGGGAGCAAAGAAAGTGAAGGGGGGCAGGGTGGTAGCAGGCAGGCAGTTGCTGGGGCTCTGACTATGACCTCAGGTTAGGGTTGGAGTCAGAGCCACAACAGCTGCCTGTCCCCCACTTGTACTCAGTACAAAACAAGGGACTTCCTCTTTCATATTAAATGGGGAAAGAAACCTTGTCTTGGATTTGGGTAAATATAACAACAAAAAACTGAACTGCTACTCTCTTTGATGTGATATGGAGCAAGTGAACCCTAACAGCAATGTGGAAACCCAACACAAGGGGTGTCAAAGATGGCCTGAAGGCCCGTTGGTCTTAGTATGACTCCAGGCATCTTATGTGGCACACATTGACCCTGGTCCCAGATGCTTGCATGTGATGCAAAGAACTACTCTGGCATGCTCTGTGTGCCACATGCAGGAATGGCTGTGGCACTGCAGGCACTCCATATGGCCCAGGATGCCTGAGCCCCATCCTCTGGGGCTGGTCCAAACCAACTGGTGTGGCATGGGCACTGCTTGTGTAAGCACCCATGTTAGCCCTGCACACGGTGTACAATGCGAGCCCCAGATGGACTTGATGTGTGGCGTGTGGGACTAGACTAAGCATGACCGCCACACACAACACAGCAGGATGAAGCAGGGTGCAATCTAGATGCAGTGTCCATACTGCATTAGCTTTGCATGGTGATTCTGGGGCCAAGTCCAGATCAGGCCCACAGATTGGCCCCAGGTGCTGGAGCCAGTGCACAGGGACAACCTGGCACCACATATGGAGTGCAAAGTTGGGGATGGTGCATGCTGCAGGCAGTGCACAAGGCTGGGGCTGGAATGTGCATTACATGAGGTACCCGTGTGCTGGCCCTTTGTACTGACTCCAGACTGGTCCTATGTGCTGGCTCCAGTGTGCAGGGCTGGTCTGTGGACCAGAGCTGGCCCACAGACTGAACCCTACATCTCTGGGATGAGAAAACTACACACACACACACACACACACACACACACACATAGAAAACTATACATATACATTTAACTTTAGTTGCACCTTCTTGAGTGGTGAATTATAGTATTCTTTGAACTTTCTTTTATATTCAGCCTTATTTAATGATTGTTTAAGGTTTTATATAGCCTCATTATTATTTGAACTTTTCTTTTTTCATTTTACTTATGATTATCAGCCAGCCTTGAGCTCGCTTTTACAGAAAGCCCAGTGTTATCAGCATACCTGTTTGAACTGTAGGCCTTGTTACTAGCTCGAATTAACTGAAGCTGGCATTAACCTGCTGAATCAGAGGGATGAAATGATTGGATATGTTAATAAAAGACTGTAAGAGGGGACCAATAAAACAGGGTCCAACTGTGGAACTCTTGGATTTCCAGTGTTTGTGGACAGGCCAAAGATGAAGGCCAGGGCATGCCCAAATTAAGACAGTGGTAAAAGACAAAATTAAAATGTGTGCATGTGGTAGGTTTGTTGGAACAGAGAGATATGCTGACAGGATAAAATACGAACAGTATGATGATCACAGGGAAACCAATTAACAGTACCCGGAAATGAAGAGTCATCAGGTGAGTAAAGTTAAAGAAAAAGCACAAAAGGGGAGCAACAAAGAAGAGAGGTTTGTGTCATCATCCAACAGTATCTCTATTGAAAAGACAGCCGATACCCACAGATGACCACTTCTACTTTCAGGAAGGATTGGGTGAGACTTTAGAGGATCGGGTGAGACCAGGCATATTTTTTTCTCTCTATGTAGAAACATATATTAATACATTTGTTAATACAATGCATTAATAAAGTTAGATTTTAGTTGCGTTGAATGGTGTGAGACATATTCCGTGTTCACTCCAGGTTGATTATGCTTTAGTGATCCTTTAGTGCCATGGAGGCATAACAACTCAATGCTTATCTTTAAAGTTTATAAAACAGGAAATTCACCACTGCAAATCCCACAAGTGGTGGAGGAAACCTTGCAGAGGTAGAAGCATAAAGAAATTAGGCAACTATATTTTTTCTCTGATTTTTAGGAGCATTTTTCCCCTTAGTAGAAACTTTTAGTTATTTGTATAAACAAAGGTGATGGGAAGAAAAGTGATCCTTTTTGTTGACTTTCTCATATACAGAAATAATTCAGTGATGATAATATGAAGGACTAGACTAGTTTAAACAGCAAGTTTTGTAGATTTTTTTACTAACAGACATTACTGCCTAGAGATAACAAGAACAAATCTGTGATATAGGTTCCTGGACCCATTGAATCCAATTTTAAACTGTTCTTGCAAACCGTTACCTTAACCACTAGTGTCAAACTTGGTAGAGAATCTGGAAGGAACTGAAGTAGCGTACAACATTTCTTATCTTTACATATACTAACTACTTTAATAAATCAAACTGCTGAAACAGCTCTGATCCCCTTCCCAGCCTCTGTATAAAAAATGACAGTTTATTGTTAAACAGAGTATAAGCAATTTCAACTACGTGCCCAGTGCTAGTTTCCACAGTACAATACACTAAAGGTTCCATCAACATTTCAAAAATCTACAAACATAAAATATTTTCCAAGATTCTTTAATGGCTGTGGGTGACTTTTCTAAAAGCAGCAATTAATGTGGAAAGAGCAAAATTACCTTCTTATATCTGCAAAGACAGTGTTTCTATTCTATAGCTTAGAGAAATTATTTTTATAGGTTATACCTTGATCACACTGACTAGCAGCTGCCATCAAAAACTGTTACCCAAATTTGTTCTACAGAATTTAATCTTGTGTAGCAAAGACCTGAAATTCACAGGACCTACATTGTATCTTTGATAAAACAAAGCCTTGAGGGCTAAAATGAGGATTTTCTCTGGTAATCATCAATTAAGCCTCTGCAGTGGCTACAGCTCAATGCACACAGCCATGCAAAGTCAAATCTATTGAGACAGAGTGCCACAGAGAAGCTTTAATCTATTCAGACCCCCTCATTTCAGTGGATGAACTCTCCAGCTACCTGCTGTTTGTGTGCCATTGTCATCTACCATATTCCCTCTGTGATTCACTCAGTAAAAATGGGGTAGGCAAGCCTGAGGGCTGGCTGGTGAGCACACAATCACCTCTGTAGCTGGTGCCTTCAACATTTGGGATTCTTTAGAATTAGGATATGCTTCCTTTAATAGAAGATGGCATTTTAAATAATACAAAGCAAAATGCACTGCACAAATCTATAGAGATTGGAACGTAGGGAAGCATCCTAGCTAAGGCCTATTTAATCTATTGACTGCGCTTTGCAAACAACACACTGATCAGTAGTGGTAATTTAATATTCTATTCCATTTTATTAATCTGTTACATGTCTGAAAAATGTCAGGTGGATGAAATATAAAATCTTAGAAAGAAATTAGGTGAAATAACACTGGACTTCGCAGTGAGCTTGTCATTGCCATCACCAGAATGATATGCAACTACAGACCACCAGGGATAAACATTTGTATGTTTTTGGACAACAGAACAGAACCAAATTCCACAGTTCTTCATGGAAAATTACTAGTGGAAATTCCCATTAAATTGATTATGAATCCTGTCTATGGGCCCCTACACATGTTCTCTCCTACCAGTAACAGAAAATGAAGTCTTCCCTAAAGACAGCTTGCCAAACAATGTGTAGAAAAATCTAAGAAAACAGCATCAGTTCACCATTAAAAATCTTGAAATAAGTTTATAAAAGAACCTGCACATGCACATACATGCACAGACAGAGCCTGGGTTTGCATAAAGTCTCCCCTTTTCCTTCCATAATTTTGGTCTCAGATACAACAAGGAGGGCAGACAGACAACTGGGATGGGTGGGAAAGCACTGATCTGAATATTAGCAATTGAGCCATGAAGAAATTTAGAAGAAGTGCCACTTCTGTGCAAGAGGCAAGAAATTAGTTTCTTGCTTCTATAGCACTCCTGCACTGAACATGAACGGAAAGGAACAAAAGATAACTGACAGTGTTTATAAAGGCTTTACATATTTTTTTGTATTAAAAATTTACCTCACCAGCTGGTTTCCCTCCCAACAGTTGTTAGTTTATTTCATTACAGCCTTTCTTACTTTTAATTTGCCTCCTTCCCTTCTGAGAGGACTACACTAGCACAGCTGCAGACAGCTGTGAACTTTGCCATAGGGCTCTAACTGCTGCCTCTGATAAATCCTTGATAGTCCCAGGATGATGAAGAGAACTTCCCTTCAAATAAGGTCACTCGCTGGTACTGTGACAAGCTTCCGTTAAGTTTACAGTCAGGGTGATGTGCGCACCTAACACAATCCAAGCAAAGAAAACATTTAGTTTTTAAACCAACTGGGCAGATGAGAAAACCCTAACCTAATCACGTAAAATTGTTTGCAATACTTTTAGGAAAAGGCTTCCTCCTCCAAAGCATTTAAAAATCCCAATATTATAAATGGTACTGACTTCCCACTTCCTTTGCTTTTATTTTTTAGTAGACTGATTAGGAATACAACAAATATATCACTTTTCATATTCTTATTTCATTTATCTCACTTTCAGATTTCAAGAAAAAAGTCACACATTGTGGTTATTTGGTTCCTTGCTGTAATTACATACCACACTATACAATTTCACTGAGTGCAGATGTTTGGAGAGGTTAGGGGGAGATTAGATTGGGTTAAAAATGACCACCCAATCTAATTTAGTTTGCCCAAGTATAGGCCTTGTACTAGATAGGTGGATCTAAGTGCAAACTTTATAGAAGTTCAGGACAGTTAAATTGGTCTAAAAATGGCCAACCCAATGTAAGCTAACGCTACATCTAAAGTGGTCTAACTTAGATCGGATTGGCCATTTGTAGACAGATCTAACTTTCCTTAAGTTCTGAACAGTTCCCAGTACAGCCCCAGGGCCGGGAAACCCTAGCTACCAGTCCTAATTCTGGAGCTGTGCTTTTCCTACTCCTGCCCTCCATGCAACACCAAGCTATTTTGAGCCCCCCTGCCTGCCACACTACCCATCCCACAAACTGCTCCCAGTGCCGGTTTTACTGATGTTCCTCAGTGCCAGGAGCCGAGCAAGTAAGCTAAGGTGTAGGAGGTACAGATGTGATTGTGGTGGGGGCAGGGGGTGAGTTGGGGCAGTGGGAAGTGGGGAGGGGTTGTTTATCTGGGGGTCAGGGAGCTAAAAATAGCCCCTGGTTCCAGGGGTAGGGAAGATACCCTCAAACCCTCCTATAGACCCCACCTCTCCCTCCAATCCCTTCCACAGACCTCACCTGCCCTCCCAATACCGTTCATGAATGCTGCCTGCCTTCTCCCTGATCCCTCCACAGAGTCCTCCATCCCCACTTAGAGCCTGCTTGCCCCCCCCCCCCCCAAACCCGCTCACCTCCCTCCCATCCTGGCTTACCTTAGATCGCGTGGCAATTTTTAACTTGATCTAACCTCCCTGAATGTCTGTATGCAGCCTATAGTGGGTCAAATTCTGCATCATTGTTCTCGCTAAATTCCTAGAAATACAAATCTGTTGATGACCCAAAACATCCCACAGCCCAGATTCTCATTATGGTAGACATCCACATGATATAACCCCTTTCATAAAGGGATCAAGATTCACTTTGTTTCATGAAGAGAGAGGATCAAAACCAGGAATATTAATCTGAGTGGACTCCAGATTTTGGGTAATATATATACACACACACACACTACACATACATACACACAGAATTTCATTTTTTAATTCCATATAGGATACCACATGAATATATTTAAAAGTATTCAGTAGTGAGGCATTCCAGAATAGGGAGCTAAAGCTCTTTTGCTGGGAGATTGTATTAGCTAAGCAACAACTAAGTTTTTAACATACCTTTCAAAATTGCCCCTTTTTTTGTGACATTGCATTTTAAATTATCAGATCAAAATTTAGTTTCTTCGTTGACTCCAAGTCCTGATAAGATAACAATATTTTGCCTGTGCTCATAATGCTGCAAGTTTACTTACTGCATCCTTGGAAAGATGCATTACTTTAATTGTATGAAAGTGCTAGAATTTTTAAAAATGCTCATGGATGCATTTTCCCATTTACAATGTACATAATTCTATCTGTATGGCCAATTTTCCAACAAAGAAAGAGACCCAAACATTTGGCACCTTATATTTTTCCCCTTTCCTGTTTGTCTATAGTAACTGCCAATAGTTCAATCTTTTCTTTTTTGAGATGCAAAATTATTGAAGCATATTTATTATTAAACATATTTAACCTATTGGGTGGGGAAGAAAAAGCTTCTACTATTGAAGTAAGTCCAAGCAAAAATCTTCTACGCTTCCCCTTAATAAAAGAAACAAAATCTAATAGGACGAGACATGCCTATGTTAGAACCTCTGTAAACTTGCAACCTACACTCCATGGCTTCTTCTTCGACTGTAGTCCTCTGTTCATGTCTCTTCCTCTCATTCCCTCTTGTTCTTTATTCCAGCTGCGTCCCTTCCTTCCTTCACCCAGCTGTCCAAGCTCTCGCTTTCAGCTCTCTTAGTAACTAATGTGTTAACAATACCACTCGCACCATTGGATACTGCCTGCTGGATTCATCACTGAATCAACATGACATAAATCCCACATGTATGCCAAAGCAACAGTCCAGTAATGCTTTGTCTGCACCACAAGAGAGACTGTGGTGGGAAATCTTTTAAAAAAATGACTGAAAAATGGTTTCAGTCAAGTATAGTTTGTCCCTTGCTATAGATTAGGCAAAAGGTAGCTACAAATGTTACTATACTGCCATCATTTTCAACGCTTTAAATGCTGCTTTCATTTATGCTGTTGTGAATGAAGATAACTCTAATGAAATTGCTAGAATTACTTTGAATTTGTCCCAGTGTATAGGATCAGAATGTGATCTGTGTGCTTGTTGTGGAGTTTCTGTTGTGAGCAGTGCTGTGTTCTGGGCGTGGGGGCATGTAAAGATTTTGAGAGCAGGGAAGGTGTGTGTGGGGGAGGGGGGCACTATGCAAATTCCAAGAGCGAAGATGGTGGGGAGACTACAGACTTACCCACACTGAAACTCCTAAACAGTCTCATCTGAGCTCCCGCCACCAACTCACATGCTCTGTTTATCTGCCCCAGCTGCTGCTTTCAAAGTAGCAACAGCAGTAGCAGAGGACTCTTTTGAAGTTTCTGGTGCCATGGGGGTGGGAGGTGAGTCCAGCATCCCTCCAGTCCTGGTGCCTAAGGCCACCTACCTCTAGTTATGCTGCTGGTGGTGAGTTTGACATACTATGTCAGTTAATTATTTCATTCGCTTCTATCTGGTCATCATTTACATTCTTCACCATCCACGCAGTGGCAAACGTGGAGCATTGAGAACAACTTTTCAAAAGTTTCCCAGGCTGGTGTTTTTACAATGCCAACATAATTTATGACAGCCATTTACCTTAGGTTTCTTTTAGTGTTACTTTTGTCATTACCTCCCATCCTTTGCATTTTGTCCCACACACCTTTGCAATGTCTTCTCTTTATTTAGGATCTAAACCTGCAAAGACCTACATATATTTAATTTTACGCACTGGGGTTAATTTTGCCATCCCCATTTAGTCATTTAAATTAAAAATAATCTGAAGGAGTGAAGTTATTTTTATTCCAATTTGTTTGCAATCAGAAACTCAAATCAACTGGCTCCTGAACAATGCTTTATTTTATCGAAATAAAACAAAACCCCAGAAAATACTGCACATGTAGTGGATTATTACTACTGTAGGAATTATTAATATTTTATTTCACATTTTTTAACTGCAATAAAGAGTTATTTAACATGAGCAAATATTTTTGTAGTCTACCTTAAGAAAATCTACCTTCATTACAAAAAGTCTTTTCTTATAATCACTGATGGTATTTTAGTTTCTGGCTTTTATATTTAATTCTTTAATGAAGGTACACAAATACAAGGCATGGGAAGTTGTATTATCTGAAAACTGAATACCTTAAGAATACAAAGTATTTCTCAAGGAGACTACAAAGATCATGTGCACTGTATAATACAGATTTTCAAGAGGCAAATACATCCATACAATACCTAAACGCTCACACAACAAAACAGCAGCAAGGGCCCTTACCAGTAAGTACTATACAACTAACCTCAGCACATTAGAAACTGCTTTATTATTGTTTTGAATCAAATGAAATCCTACAGGTGTGCAATTAGGGGGTATTTTTACTGCTACTGCCATTTCATCACAGTACTGTACTAACAACAAAAGTCCTATGTAATCCGTGGCAAGATTAACCTAAATTCTGAATCAAGACCCCTGGATTATGCGGCATTCCTCTGTAGGCAGATGTGATACTCTACAGACACCCACCTACCTACCTACCTACCTATTTTCTTCCTTACATATTTGAAATAAGCTTTTACTGAATTAAATTGGTGGGGATGGGATGGGGCGCTGTCTACAGTACAGTATTCTTTTTGGTATTTAATTTGATATTCATAACTCTGACATTTTCAGCATGGAAAAATGTAAGTGTGCTGTAGAGTGGCCCAGAAGAAAGCAGGAAGCATCAGCAGCCAACTAGAAGAAAGTCAGAGTTTCTGGCACCTGAAAACAGGTTATGTGAATATTTTGCTAAGCTGATCACTAAACAAAATAGGTAATGAGGGTGATAGTACTGAGGCCCACATGGACTGATCCTTCTATATCCATCTATATCCTGGCCAGATTCTGCTCAAGAGTAGGTCTTCTCAAACAAAGCTTAGGGCAAACTGGGGATGGTAAAAATCAGACTGTTCAAGCTGATGCTCCACTGACAAGAATGAGACAGAAATGCTTGTTTCATAATTTGAAAATAAAAGCACCATTTGTTTATGATTCAGAAAATATCAATCTCTTCTCCTATAGAAATCAGCTTTTCCAGGTAAAGCTCAGGCACTCTAGATGGTTGAAGCTTCCAACCGTGTTTGCCTGAGAATTTATAAAGGTCTTAGATAACCTCCAAATTAGCAATTTCCCACGTGATGATTAAAATAAATTATATTAATCTATGGTTTTCACTCTAGCAATGTCAAACAGTAAAGAAAACACTTCAGTGAACTCCTCTCTTGCCTTATTTTAAAAAAGGCAACAAAAAACACTTTTGCAAGTAGGACTAGTTCAGAGTGCTTCCGCTGTCAAAATGTGGTAGTAACTGAACAACCTTCAGCCATCACAGGAAAACAGGAAGGAAGTACCAAACGGAGGTGGTGGAAGAGCAACAATTACAAATTCTTTAGCAGAAAGAAGTACAAGTAACAAAAACTTATTAGGTAAATGTGTGAGAATAGTTTCCTGTAAAAGCAAATAAATAAACAAATAAATAAATAAATAAATCCCCCCAAAAACCTTTCTAGACTCTGTGGAGTGTGTATTCAACACAATGCTTAAATAGGTGTCAAAAGAAAATAAAACTCTTGCTAAGAAAAATAAAAAAACAAACCACATGGCATTTTTGAGCACACTTCTATAAGGCAAGAGGGTTCCTTTTAATAGTGCTGCTTTGAATTTCTCAATTGGAAAGCAACTATCAAAAAAAAAAAAAATCGGCAGAAGCCAAAAAAACAGAGACTTCAGATATTAAAAAAAAAAACAACCCAAAAAAGCCAGAACATTCATTAGAGTATCTTGGCTGCACTGTGTTTAGGTTGTCTGTAATAATGAGGTTGGGGGGAAAGGGGGGAGTTGATGTTTTTGAATAAACTATAAAGCAATGAAGCATGCTGAATTACTGTGCATTTGGACAGCTGATAAACAATCTAAAGGGAGTATTTTCATCAAAGATGCGTATTTAAAAAGATTAATTTGGTGTTTCCCAGCAAAAGACACCTCAGAGCTTGTTCAGTGGCACAATATAATAGTTTGCCTGGAATTTTTAGGCCACATGGTATCAGCTGCATTATGACCTGTACTCAGAGTGATAACACTCCATTTCCAGATCAGTCTGCAATAATTAGGGGAACCAATTCCAGATGAGACACCTTTCAGAAAAAGAGTAAAGGGATCTCATGGGCAATTAGCACCACTAAACACAACCTTGACATGCTGACACAGTATGAATTGGGGTACCAAGGCTTACTGGCATGCTTACTGGCATTCACATACACACTTATATAAAGTTATCCAAGCTTATTTTAGCATCATGCAATATGAAAAAGGATCTAATGTGTCAAAGTCTGTATATACAGTAAGGAATAATCTAGGAAACAGCTACAGATATAATGAAAATTAGAGAAGTGCTCTCAATTATCCATAGAAAGAACTACTTGGGTCAACCTTTTTATTTTGATTGATTCCTTGATCAATGATCCTGCTTAGCTTGTAAAGTCTCACAGTATCAAGCTAGGTTAGCATCTGGATGACAAACCACTAAGAAAGTTCACTTTCTTTTCTACTAAAACTACTGGTAGTTTGGGAACACACTCTATTACTAGTACTGCTATTTTTATTCAAGAATCATCCAAACACACATGTAAGCTTCTGCCCTATTTGGACTTGGGTCTTTCTTAAGACATTATGCCCATAAAAAAATTAATCTGACTAGTGCAAGACTGTTCAGGTATAGAGTTTAAATTTTCTCTGTGCATATTCATACAGTAACATTCTTATTTGGACCATTTATCTGACACTGAAAAGACCCATCAAAAGGAGTTTTGAGAACACTGTACCTTGTAGTACCAAGCAATGTCTTACCCAGTAAAACAGTCCAATGAGAAGACCCAAGAACCTAGGTTTAAAATTCACTTTTCTTGAACACTTATGCATGTATATCATGATTGATTGTATATTTATCAAACATTAATTCAAATGGAATGAGAATTTGGTGCATACAAGAATCATTTGTAAATCCATGCAACTACATCTGAACAATTTGACTGAAAAACTTATGAATTGTATCAGCAATGAAAGGGGTTGATTTACATTCAATTTAAAATACCGAAGAGAGCGCAACTTTCTAATTTACTTTATTTTATTTTTTACATTTATGACATTTCTTATTGACTTCAGTCCTTGTTTGGTTTTAAATAACTGTTTCAGGTAAGCTAAAACAGTTAGCTGTTAACTGTTTTAGGTAAGCTACAATTTACAGTTGAACAAACTTGTTATAATTCTGTATCAATGACGAAGAAAAACATTATACTTCACAATTTAATTGAAGGGTAAAATGTAAATGGAGAAGTTCATGCTTTAGGACTGAGGCTGCTTATATTTCTACCTATGTTATTTCTGTCTATATTGTGCCCCCTGATGAACACAGACCATCATCACTGGACTAAACAACACAAATTATAATAGCTGTGGTTCGTTAACTTACTTTCCCACCAATGTTATATACATCATTACCTGCTTAAAGTACCCCTCTGCTGTTTACATTGTCTTGGTAAGGTAATCCCTACATAAAAGAATGTGTGGACACCCATCTGGCATCCAGAAATCCACAAAACCTCATAGCAAAATCCTTTGATCTCCTTGGACATTCCATCACTGACCTCGGAGTAGCTATCCTTAAACAAAAACCTTAAAAACCCAGCTTAAACACAACATTGTGGAACCAGACATCATCCATAGATTAGACTGTTTACTAAGGTCTCAACAGCAACTATGGATTCTTATGCCATTGCCTGACCTAGTTGTTAATTTCAGTGTCCCTCAAGGTGTTAACTGCCTTGTTCATTTCAAGCAATCTGATTAATTCACTTCTTACCACTTTTAGCAGTGTCCTGTCTGACTCCCCTCTTCTGCCAGTCAGACCTGAACACAGGCATGGGCAAACCAAGCAGTCGCTTGGGGCCCAGACAGAAAGGGTATTTTTTCCCTGTTGTCTGATTATTATCATTATCTCTGGCGAAGGGGGCCTGATACTAAAAGTTCACCCAGGGCCGCCAGGAATCTAGGTACAGTACTGCTGCCAGTCCATTCATAGCATTGAAGGTCCTTGTTGCACCTTATGCTGTAAACTGAACAAATGTTAATCAGCTTAGTGTTGTTCAGCATAGTGGAACAGTTGTACCTGAACGCAAAAAACCATCTCTGGCTGTCCTTCACCTGCAAATCTGCAAATTGCCACTAACGGCTTGGGGAGCAGGGACAGGACTAGCAGCTAAGGGCAGAACTGGCTTGCTTTTTGGGCTCTGAGGAACCTGATTCCTTTTTCTCTGCCCTACTCCTTTACCACCCCTGACGGCTGCCAGCTGTCCAGGAGCTGCCTAAGCTCTGAAAAGGATCAGGCCCCTTGAAGGTCAGGCAGTCTGGCTGGCTAGCAGCCCCACCAATGGCAGTGTGGGGGAAGTGAGCTCCAGAGAAAAAGAAGGATCGTGCCTCCATGACAGACAGATGCCCTGCTGGGGCCAGGTGGCTGCAGTAGGGCAGAATTTGGCAGCTGCAGCCTGAGGCCAATTTCCACGGATTCTGAGCTCCGCTGGGTTGTGCAGGGTCTGGCCACTGGTTCCTCCAGCCTGGCTAGTCTGGCAGTGGTCACAATTGGCAAGTGCGTGAAGCCCCTGAGCCCCCTCCAGCAGCCAGGCAGTTCCAGGCATGGAGCATAGGGCTCAGTGCTGCCTGTCTGAGTTGGGGCTGCATGCAGCATATGGAAAGTCTGACTTGCTCACAGCTGCCTGCAAAGCTTCATAGGGACAGGAAGACCTCTGTACATCCCTCTCTCAGAGGGTTCAGGAGCTTCAAATACCTGCCAACTGTGGCTACTGTCAGGTAAGCCAGGTGGAGAGACCCAGCAGCCAGACCCTGCACAGCCCGGCAGATTATGGGGTGAGCAGGAACTGGCTTCAGGCTGCCACGTTGCAGCTACCAAGCTCCACCCTGTTCCAGCTACCTGGTCCCACCAGGGCATGCGTCCAGCTCCTGGGGGCCCAATCCTTCTTTTTTTCCAGAGCTCACAACCCTGCATCACTGCTGGCCGGGCTGCCAACTAGATGGACACAGCTTGAACTCCAGGGTCAGAAGGGGCCTAGAGCAGGCCATCTAGTCTGACCCCCCGCCAGTGGCAGGAACGAGTGCCAGGGTCACAGGACCCCAGCCAAGTACCTATCCAGACAGTGACAGGTTGCATTCATCTGGGGAGTAGTGGAGAGGCCACAATAAAAGGCACTGAAGCCTTTGAGATAACATGGAGGACAGGTCGTTGCCATAATGTTTGTAAAACTGATCTTCCTTTTGGAAGTTGCCCTCCCCCAAACAACAAATACTAGGTAGATATTTAAGATCATGTTTGTCCTTTCATTATTTCCATAACCCTGCCTCCCAGTGGTTATATTCCATAAACAGGGATCCCAAATAAATGAAACCCTCTGAGTCAACTCCCTACCCCACCAGCCTTTGAAGTGCTGTAGGACTGCCAGTTTACCACAAAATTAACCTTTCCTTACATTACATTTGGCAGTGTTTTTGCCAGATTTCATTCCAGTAGAGCAGGGACACTTATTTCGGTTGGCAGGCCACTTAAGTTTTGGTGAGCTGTTGAGGCCTACACACATAAAACATTTCAGAAGATATTATCTTAACACATTATAGATAAAAGCAAATCATGTATTAAAAATCAAACATTTACTATAATGTATTTTAATATGATTTTTAAAATATTTTGTCCCGACTTAGGTTTTGAATAGTGTTTATAGAGAGAATTGCTTAATATGTCAAAATAAAGGCTTACTCTCATGTGTGGGGTTTGTCTGTGGGGTTGGGTGTATGGGTGTTTGTGTGGGGGCAGGTGATTGTGTGGAGGGTATGAAGTAGATGTGTG
>JAGPOW010000261.1:48353504-48394719 GCA_030014935.1 Caiman crocodilus | reverse complement strand
GAACAGAGCTCGCCCAGGTGGTACAGTGCAGGCACAGTCCGTCACCCTCTATTCAGTCCATGGCTGCAGGATGTTCAACACCTCCAGTATGTGTAAGCTCCCATGTTAAGGAGCAGATAAGATCCTTGGGAATGTAGCTCTTTATGAAAAGTCAGAGTTTTAAAATGGAAGGAATCTAAGAGGGTTTTTTTCCTGCCATCAATGTTCTCTCTTCCCTGTTTCTTTGTCCATGCAGTTATTATTTTGGGTGTGTTTTAGCATTGGTTGGGTTGGTGAAAATTCGTGCAGTAACCCAATTCTTTCCTTTGATTGCTAATACTGTATTTACCTGAATCCAGGATGACACTGGGTGAGTCTATATGAGGCACTTAATGTGCAGTAGACTAATTCTACTGCACATTAGCACATCACAGCAAAATGTGTGCTAATGTGCTAATGCAAAGTAGAATTAGTCAACTGCGCAGTAAGCATCACAAAAAGGTACAGTGCGGTGCTGCTAGAGTGCAGTGCCAGCTACTACACAGTTATGTAGTACCTCATATTAATGGTACTAAATTTAGTGCACAGTAGTAAAGGTGCATTCATGCATGTGCAGACATGCACACTGAATTTAAGATGACCTCCCAATAATTAGACAGAAAAACTTTATAAATTTGTGAAGCGGGGGAGGTGCAGTGGCTGCTGCTCTGAATGACTGTAAGCCTAGGCTTGGGATTAGAGCTGGAGCAGCAACTGCTGCCCCCGCTGCCACTTGTACTCAAATCAAAGACAAGCCCCACCCCCCCATGTTGAATGGGACATGGACGGACCTCGAGTTGGATTTGAGTAAATACAGTAGGTCTAAGAAGAACTGTGCATTTGTTGAGAGCTCATGAGGTTGCCTCATAAAATAAAAAAGCAGTATTAAAGCAGACATAAATAATATATATGCCGGTATGTTAAAGAAAATAGTACAGTAATTCATTTTCCTTTTCATACCTGTCATTTGACTACAGTAATTGAATGGATACCAAAAAGAAGGCAAGCACTGAGATATTTTATGTGGCTCTGTCATTTTCACAACATTCAGTTTACTTGCACATCTCTCAAGTCTGTGACACCGAAAACACTGACAAAGCAAATGCAACCATCAGTAAAACAATCCAAATCAGGCACAACATTTGGCAACTCCAAAGATGTAAAGGATGGAGGAATTACTGTAAAGAATTATATTAGGATACTGAAACCATCAAGGTCAATTGGAAAGTTTACACACAAGAATCACCAGCTGTTAATTTTGAAGTAGCCCTGGCTATGAAGACCAAGTCAGGGAAAGCTCATAGCTCAGATGAAGTTCCAGGAGAAACACTGTTATGAATAGTTCTGTCAAGAATAAATAATAAATTAGAAAGAGACTGCAACAGAACAAGAAGGATTTCAGCAGGGCAAAGATACAAGAAACCAGGTGTTGCATCTGAGACTTATGACAGAGAAAGCAAGAGAGGATATACTTTACATCTCTGTTTTGTCAATTTCTTTAAACCTTTCAGTTCAATTGGGGACACATAGATATGGCTATGTATGCCTGAGATGGGTTCCCCACCACAACTAACCTGTTATGTAAAGTGTATGAAGCACAGAAAACAATGGTCAGGGTTGCTGGACTGACTTCAGCTCCAAGTGTGAAAGGAGTTCAACAACACTGTATTCTGTCTCTGCTACTCTTTAACTTCTAGACATAGTAGGGCTTACAGAAACGTGGTGGGATTCATCCCATGACTGGGCAGTTAGCACTGGGGGCTATAGGCTTTACAGGCAGCATAGAGAAGGAAGGAAGGGAGGGGGTGTGGCGCTCTATGTCAAAGGGCAACACACATCCTCTGCCAGCAAAATGGAGTCAGAGGAGGGGCAAGCTGTGCTCTGGCCCAAGATACAAGAGGGTCATGGGGAGAGGGATTTAACGGTGGGGGTCTACTATGGACCCCCCAGTGAAGGGGAGGAGCTGGACCAGGAATTTTTGGGCCAGCTTTCAGAGGTACTTAAGGCAAAGGAAGTAGTTGTCATGGGTGATCTAAATTACCCAGACATCTGCTGGGAGGAGCAGTCAGCCAGTTCGGGCTGTTCCAGGAGGTTCCTGGCCAAGATACAGGACCTCCCCTTAACTCAGGAGGTGCACAGTCCCACCAGAGGAAATACCCTGTTGGACCTGGTGCTGGCCACAGGTGATGATCTGATAAGGGGGCTCCAGGTCCTTGACCACCTAGGTGATAGCGATCATTGCTTGCTGGAATTCACCATCCAGCACAGGGTGTCAAGGGCCTGCAGCAAGGTGGTAGCCCTAGACTTCAAAAGGGCCAACTTCAATGAGTTGAGGAGATTGGTAGGAGAGGTGCTGGGGTTCTTGAGGGCAGAGGAACTCAGTGCCCAAGATGAGTGGTCGTTCCTTAATGAGATGATACTCAGAGACCAAGGGGTGACAATCCCAACAAGAAGCAAGGCGGGTAAGAGTGCCCAAAAGCTCTCCTGGCTCATCAAGGACATCTGGGAATACCTCATTGCCAAAAAGGCAGAATACACCCAGTGGAAGGGGGGGCAATATCTCCAAAGAGAAGTATACTTCCCCTGCTCAGGCCTGTAGAGAGCTGTTAGGAATGCTAAGACTAGCATCCAAGATCAAAGATAATAAAAGTCCTTTTTCAAATATATAGGAAGGATGAAGAAGTCACTGGGAAACATGGGGCCCCTGCAAGATACGCAGGGCAATCTGGTGGTTGCGCCAGAGGAGAAGGCAGACCTCTTTAACAAATTCTTCACCTCTGTTTTCTTGTGCAGAGACCGGAACTCCCCCACCGTGATTCAAGACAGACTCGAGGGGAACACCTCCAGAACTAAGGTTGAGGGGTTAGAGTGCTTCTGGAGGGGCTGGACCTGTTCAAATCAGCAGGTCCAGATGCTCTCCACATCAGGGTGTTGAGGGAGCTAGCAGGGGTTATTGCTGGGCCTTTGGCACAGCTTTACGAGCATGCATGGTGCTCGGGCCAGGTGCCAGATGATTGGAAGATAGCCAATGTGATCTCCATGTTTAAAAAAAAGGGAGGAGGGAGGACCCAGGCAATTATAGGCCCATCAGTCTTACCTCAATCCTGGGGAAACTCTTTGAGAAGATCATCAAGGAGCATATCTGTGTTGGGCCTGCATCGGGGATGATGCTCAAGGGCAACCAGCACGATTTCATTAGGGGCAGGTCATGTCAGACCAACCTGATTGCCTTTTATGATCAGGTCACAAAAGCATTGGATGCAGGTGTCACCATGGATATAGTCTCTCTGGACTTCAGCAAGGCCTTTGACATTGTCTCCCATCCGATCATTAAAAAACTAGGCGACCGTAGCATTGATGCCTACATAGTCAGATGGATTGCAAATTGGCTAGAGGGTCATACTCAGAGGGTGGTGGTAGACCGGTCATATTTGACCTGGGGGGAAGTGGGCAGTGGAGTCCCCCAGGGCTCGGTCCTTGGGCCCGCACTGTTCAATTTCTTTATCAGCGATTTGGACGATGGGGTGAAAAACAATCTGTTTAAATTTGCTGATAATACCAAAATTTGGGGTGAGGTGGGCACACTAGTAGGGAGGGAAAGACTGCAGACAGACCTGGATGGGTTGCAGGGGTGGGCTAACAAAAACAGGATGCGTTTCAATACTGACAGGTTCAAGGTGCTGTACCTGGGCAGTAGTAACCAGCAGTACACTTATAAGATAGGAAACTCCCTTCTTGAGAGCACGGAGGCAGAAAGGGATCTTGGAGTCATTACTGACTCCAAGATGAATATGGGCCGGCAATGCAAGGTCACGGTCAGTAGGGCCAACTTATCGTGCATCCACAGGTGTATTTCAAGTAAGGCCAAGGAGGTGATCCTCCCCCTCTACGTGAGACTGGTCAGGCCACAGCTGGAGTACTGTGTCCAGTTCTGGGTACCCCACTTCAAGAGGGATGTGGACAACATTGAGAGGGTCCAGAAGAGGGCTACCCGCATGATCTGGGGACAGCAGGGCAGACCCTACAATGAGAGGCTATGGGACCTGAACTTGTTCAGCCTTCACAAGAAAAGGCTGAGGGGAGACCTGGTGACCGTCTATAAACTAACTAGGGGGGACCAAAAGGGTTTGGGAGAGACCTTGTTTCCCTTAACACCCCTCAGGACAACAAGGAATAATGGCCACAAGTTGTTGGAGAGTAGGTTTAGATTAGACATCTGTAAGAACTACTTCAGAGTCAGGGCAGCTAGGATCTGGAACCAACTTCCAAGGGAAGTGGTGCTGGCTCCTACCATGGGGGTCTTCAAGAAGAGGCTGGATGCCTACCTGGCTGGGGTCATTTGAGCCCAGTTTTCCTTCTGCCTGGGCAGGGGGTTGGATTTGAGGATCTACAAGGTCCCTTCCAATCCTGCTTCTATGATTCTATGATTTAGGTAGAAAGGATCATGTGCAAAGCACTAGCAGGTAAAGCGGTGGTTTGAGAATTGGAGGCAGAAGATGTAATTTGAGAGCTACAGATTATATTGTTTTGATACCAGTACCTTAGAAGAGCAAAAAGACCTAGTGCAATGGTTAGTCTCAGTAGAAGAGAGGCATGGAATCATGCTTTATAATCCAAAGACAAAAGTGATGGCAGGATTTTTAGTTTTCCATGGAAAGAAGAGCAAAATGTGGATTTCCTCTTTTAACTGAGAAAAACATATATTTCTTATTTTAACAGAGAAACACATGGATTTTGCACTTTTGCAAAGACTTCTCTGCAGGCTGGCAGAGTTCCAGCCTACAAGGGGCTTGAAGGACTGGGAGGAGGGTTGTCAGGCAGGTAGTGCCATGTGCATGTATATGTACCTGGCCACCAATAAGCCTAGAGAGTAGCTCTTGCGGGTTAAGTCTGAGGGAGTAGGGAGGGAGGGAGTTGGGCAGGGCTGGGGATGCTGCCCAGCTGGGCAGTACATGGGGCTTGGGACCCAGGGCCAGAATGCATGGCTACAAGGCCCTGCAGGGAAAGCGTTAGGGCAGCAGGCAGCTTGTCTGGGGCGGAGCCTGCTTCTGTCCACTGGGAACACTCCAGGGGGCGCAGGACGGCCGGGGGACCTGTTTCCCTCAGATCTGTCCATGGGGCAGGGACATGTTGGCCTTGGGCTCCCAGCCCTGCTGCCCTCCCCCAGGCCTTCGCAGCACAGTGGGCTAGACACAGAACATTTCACCCAGAATCCCTCTCTCTCTCGAGAGTTTTGGAGGATCCCAGGACTCAGAACACGAACAGCTGGTTCCAGTCATGAGCGGAAGGCTAATTACCATGTGGATCCTTTGTGGAGTGGGTAAGAGGTATCTGGAGTGCATATACATACTGAGTAGTGCTAAGCTGTGAGCTCACCATGGTTTGAGATGCTGTTGATTCTGCTGGGGTCCAGCCTAATGAACTATATGGTAGATCCCTTTTAGCTTTAGACTAATATCATGCACAGTTTGTGTGTGTGTGTATGTATATATCTATGCCAAAGTGCTACTTAAAAGCATGTGTAGTATCTGTGCTAAAACTTGCAGCAGTTTTAAAAAGGGTAAAATGCATCAATTTGGGATGAACTAAATCTATGGGTACAAATTACTACAGCCATGTTTATTTCAAGAACAGTTTTTCAAATTTGTTCCTTACATGTACTCAGGGAGAGCAGGGTCTGACAATAAGTGGGGAAGAAGATGCAGGGGGAAGAAGTTGGGGGAGCAGAGGACAAAGGAATTGTCTAACCCCCAGACTTATTTTCCCTGCCGTAACAGTGGAAAGGGGACAAACTCAATGCAGGCCTCCAATAATTAGATTCTATACCTAGAAAATCATAACAATTTTATAAACAATTCTATATCTAGAAAATCATAACAATTTTATAAACAATTCTATATCTAGAAAATCATAACAATTTTATAAACAATTCTATACCTAGAAAATCATAACAATTTTATAAATTTTTCATATATAGATCTTTTTATTGGGGATCATCTTATAATCAGAGTAATCTAATATTTAAGTAAATATGAGAAACTCACATCATCTATAAAATCTCACTTAGTGCACTTAATATAATTTTAACAAAGAGTCCTAGTGGGGATGGATTAGGGAACATCTTTACAAAAAGAAATTAGGTGATCCTACTATAATTTTTTGAGAGAAAAGTAAATGATTTTGCTACTTATTATACATAATACAATCCAGCTCCTTAGTGTGGTTAGTCCAAAAAGCAAGACTGGCATGCTGTTTGTGGAGTAAATTGTCATCTATATTCTTCTCTCATTTGACTATTAAAGAAACTCAGACATTAACATATAAATGGACAAAACAAATTGTAGCATTTTCTGGGAAATTGTAAATGCTGTATTTTCAACATCAGTTAGAATAAAAATTATGACAGATGTTCTACTCTGAGTGATATTAATCTCAAAGCAGCAATTGAAGTAAGTAACTGTAGGGAAGAGAACAGGAAAAAGAGCCAGGCATTAAGTCTAATCTGAATATTACAGCAGACTGCAGCTGTGCAGAACTGTAATTGTCCAGAGTCCAATAGCATTATTCCGAGATAGATGCAGGGTTGAAGCAATCATTGCAATATACCCATCTTTCACGCACTGGGTTCCCACAGCTTAGAGGGTAGCATTTCTATCCAAAAGCTTGTAAAAACTGCAAGCAAACAATGCCTTCTTCAGCGCAGACCACAAAACTAGATTTAAAAAAATCCTACAATGCTTGCTGCCAACAGCATGCCTTGGAAGTATAACAGAGTAAAGCTAAAAGTGTATGCCTCAGCAATAGGAAGGCCACAAAAAAAAAAAAATCAAGACTTTACACCTGGGTTAGAAAGTAGTCTAGACAAATGCATGCTATATTTAGTCATGAGCAATGCTACTGTAATGAACTGCCATTGTACCAATGCCATTAAGCTACTCACAAGCTTAATGGCAGTGCTCTACCTAGGCCTTAGTTCACAACTTCACTCCTAGCATCTGCAATGTCCCAATGCTGCACATATTTATAATTTTCCACATTTCAGTTGCCTCCCTGAGGCTCTGGTCCATGTTTGCTTTCAACTGCCTATGTGATTACAGCTTATTTCTAAGGTCTGCATGATTAGTCTTCAGCAGGGTAACAGGACACTCCAGCAGCTGGATCAGGCTTTGGGAACCTCCTCCCCACCAGCCAGAACAGATTATCAGAGGAGCAGAACAAAATCCCATTCTCCACACTAGGTAAGGAGCTCACTAATGGCTTCCTTCCCTGCAGGGTGATGCAGCACATGGAGCCTCTGAAGTACTCTGCTTCAAATGCAAAAAGTACTGATAGCTCTGGTATCCTTAAGGCATGTGCACAAGGGTGTATTCTTACTATAGTGTATGCATCAAACACACCAGCTAAGAAAGTTTTCAAGACAGAAAAATTATTACAGGCTCGATTTTGACACACTCCATCATTCCCAAACACCCAAGAACAACAGCAATCAGAAATGCAGAAATTCAGAACTGGCAGAGACTTCTGGGCTCATCATTTCCAACCCCAGTCAATGATGTTATATAATCCTTTTTGTAAATTGATCAAGATCCATACAATTAGTCAGGGTTTTCTCCTTGTACTCCAGTTTGAAGGCTCTTCTAGAATCTGATTACTCTCATTTCCAGTTAAAATGTGTTCATAACCACCTTATACTGCTACTTCTTATACCACCTTTGTCATTTAGGTTTCTCTTCTTCATCCTGGATAGTTATCCAATATATTTACAGACAGTAATCATATCCCCTCTTATTTTGCTAAATTTAAAAAGCTAATTTCTTTTAGTCTCCTCTCATAAAACAGGTCTTCTCTTCCCCAATTATCCTGGCAGTCCTATACTGTATCTACTTCAGACAGAACCTTCCTTGAATGTGGGTGACTAGAAGTATTTAAAATATACCTGAAGAGGTCTTACCAGGGCCTCATGCAATGAGATTAGTGCTTCCCTAATTATATCGAAAGTACCTTACCAAGGACTGCACTTGCCTTGTTCATGGCCGCATCAAGCTAGCATTTCATAGCATGACATCTCCATGGGCCACAAGTTTGACACCCCAAGTCCAGTCAATCAGTTATTTTAAAGAAGGCATTAGTATAGCATAAATCTATCAGCATTTTCTTCCATTTTCCATTTAGTTATTCATTCTTTTAAAATTTGTTCTAAAGTCTTCCATAATATTGAGGTCAGACTAATGGATGTGTAGTAATTTAGATTACTCCCACCTCCTTAAAATATAAGTATTACATTTGTTATTTTTTAATCATACACTACTACCTAGGATTCAATACTGAATCAACTATTTCAGATGCCAATTAATTTAAAAAAACGGAGGCTTTATGAAGTTAAATTTGAGAAAGAAATTCAGATTGACAACATTTTAAAATACTGCTTCTCATGGGAAAAGGACTTTGAAATGTGATGTTTTTCTGGCATGGGTCTGGAATCACATTCATTAATACTTATGCTGTCACATTTTATAGCTAACAGGGTAGATGTATGACTGTTTGAAAGAAACTGCTCCCAAATCAAAACCAAAATGCAGATAAAATGTAAAATCTAAATAGTACCACCATCATTTCATTACAAAGGTTTAAAAGGTCAAGATACACTTAACTAATAATGTACTTGCATAAGACTCAATGAGTGGAATTACATTTTCCCCCATCTGGATCAACTGTGTTTAATACAATCTTTCAGATACACTGGTGCATTTTGGAATTAAAACTAATTTTTACAGTAGCTGTTTGCAGCTGTTACAGTCATCATCACAGTCTGAAAATGAGATAGTCATGTGTCTTTGACATAATGCTGTATAAATATTAATTTCAGTAAATTATTTTAAAATATTTTACCCATCAAATGTGGAGTCGAACTGCATGTCCACTCAGTACCACAGCAGTGTAATTAAAAGCATTGCAAACATACCAGAAATTAATTAATGCAATGCATAAAAATGTACTTAGTAAAGAGTATGCATGTATATTTCTTTAAGTATTTTATATATGAAGAAGAGAACTAACAGTTCCAACTGATATCTTTATTAACTCATAGTCAGCAGCAGTATCACACACAGGGTTAGTGAGAGGTTAATGTTTCCCCAAACTGTGACCTTTCTGACTGAATTTAATTGCATATCCACCAAGGATAAAGAAGAATGATAAGGCACTCATAGATTGATCTTCTTGCTCACAGACCACAAGAGCTCGTTTCAACAAAACCCTGCCATTAAATTTACAGCACAACTGAGAAAGTATGTGGTATGATATACACCCTAATCTAATTTCTGAAGCTGCTGTATCAAAGGCCTTCCATCACAAGCCACAATGTCACCTCATCTGTACAACCTCAACATTGCCTATACCATTATCCTTCAATTGTTATCCTTTTTTAAACATGGGCGCAACATAGTGAGAATTTCTTGCCACCAAGCATTAAGACATTTCAGCATCCTGCTCTTTGTCCCTGTAATCTCTGGAGCTCTCCCAACTAAAAGGAAGGAGAAAGGAATGTAAAATAATTATCACCACAAACCTAAATGCAATGACAGATACTTTTATTAGCCTGCTGTCCTTAGGTTTTATGCAGATGTTAGCATCTTTAGTGAAACTGGAACAGGTATACTTGTGAATGTACTAATTATTTTGTGGGCGGTTAAACTAGATTTTGGATTGGAAGGGTATGATATCTATAAAATATGATGTGCCCAGTTATATAGGTTTTCATTCTAAACTTTACTTTTTATGCCAACTTGGATTTCTTTCATACAACCCATATTTTATTACTCTGTCAAATACAAATGTTGTGATATGCTCAGTAACACAATAGTGACAATACATTGCACTAAAAACATCCAAGGGCATCTTTAAAATACCTGTTTCTTTAAAACAGATTCTATTTGCAATGAATGAAAATAATGTCCAACTATATTCTCTTTAAGTGAAGTGATAATATGATCATTTTGTTATCAATCTATACACTTTTCTACAGCACTCGTGAGCACAGTTTGTGCTACATTAAAGACCTGAACTTTACAGTTTTGTTGTGAGGTAAGAAAATATCAGTTCCATTTTATGGAATAGAAAGCAAAGCACAGAGATGGTGAGCCATAAATGGCACTTAGCTATTATATTTGGGGGCAGTTTGGATGTTTCATTCCAGAGGGCACATACAAAATGAGTTTGCTGTTCTTATGCAAAATAAGTCCTCCCATGGAGTGAACATAAGAGCAAACTTTATTCGGTAGTAATATGTATAATTGCAGAATTCTAATATAGTACAAAGTACATATCTAGATAAGGGCTGTCAATTAATCACAGTTAACAGATGCAATTAACATGATAATCATGTTAATTTTTTTAACATTAATTGTTAATGCATTAATCATGAATGTCGTTTTGGAGACTATGCCTGGGCTCCACTCTACTGCAGTCACTGCCACCTCCAGGCTGCCACAAGTGTAGGCAGTGCAGAGGACCACAGGGCAGCCCAGGCACAGGCTCCAGAGGGCTGCAGCAGGCGGGGGGAGGGAGGAAGAAAGAAGGGCACATACAGACAGACACAGACACAGACACAAACACGCAGCTGCAGCCACAGCTGGTCAGGAATGCAACCCGGTGGCATGTGGAACAGTGATCAGGCAAATCTGTGAAGGGGAAGGGGCATAGGGGATGAGAAGGGGCATTGGCAGGGGCAGATTGAGGCCCCCATGGTGAGGGAAGGACTAGGTGAATGGGGACCAGGTTCGGTTATGGGATAGAGCTGCAGGCAGCTCATCCAGGGGCACAGTGGGGGCTGCCGCTGCTGCGTGCAGCACCTGGGAAGGCATAGGCAGCACATACCCCCTGGATTTGTGCATGGGGTGGTTGCAGGCTGCTGCTGCAGGCTGGGGCTTTGTGCCCTGCTGCCTTTGCCCCAGGAGCTGCACACTGGCTGCACCGCATCTTCTGCCTGCTTGGTGGTAGAAGGCATAACACCCCCTAGCTGCCCACAGCTCCATTCCAAGACTCACCCTGGCTCTGAGGCCCCATTCATCCCAGCCCTGCCCCACTCCCTCCCTCACTATGGAGGTCCCAATCTGGCTCCTCCACTCCCCTATACCTCTTTCTCCCTACACACTTACCTGCTGGGTAATTTCTGTGAGTCTGTCTCTGTCCCTTAGTCCCAAGCCACAGCCCCCGCAGCCCTGCTGCTGCCCCTCACTCCTGACCCACAGTACCCCACATCATGCTAGGGTATGCAGCAACCTTCCTCCCTGGGCTCCAAACTTCATGCATACACCCACAGCCCCCCACACCTCCACAAATTCCCCCTACAAATGCTACAAAGCCATAATTCTTCTCATTTGGGTACAGTCAGATCTAAAAACATTTCACAGTAGTAGCTCTGCATACTATAATTAGTTCTTTCACTTCTTGGTTTAGCACCAAAAGTAATTTAATAAGTGAAAATAAAGATGTCGAGAATAACAAGTAACCGAAAGTGCATGGGGCTTGAGACTGTATTAAAACAGGTGTCATGAGACAGCACTGTTACCCAGCGAGTTCTAAATTCTTACAGTGCAAGTAAATGCTCACTCTTGAAAAAACATACTATGTGTTATTTTTGTCTTATGAAGTTCTGTACAAATACAGCCGTAAATGCAGGACTGTTTACCTTCCATCCTGCGCTCTGCTTAAAGGCAATTTTTGCAGTAGAGTTGCTTCCAGGGAACCAAGCACTGCTGTTTGGGAATTTAGGAAAGACGGACTGCCTGCCTCATATTTGACCACAACTGCCGCAATACTTGTGTGTACAGTGTGTCAGTAAAACAAGTTATAATTAATATATGCCCAGACACATCATTGATTTTTTTAATCTTCGAGGTCCTATAAAGGCAACAACAAAAACTATATTTTTCAGAGTAGTTTCTACTTCTAAGTTACTATACATAATGTGCCACATCTGTAGCTCTAGAAACTGGCAGAAGCAGCAAGGCTGGGGTTCCCACTTTTATATAAAAAAAGTTATAGGGTTAGGGTCACAAGGCAACGGCCCAAAGGGAGGGAACAGGTAAAAGGTAAAGAAACATCAAAACTATAACTTATACTTAGCCCCTTAACTTCTTTCCCCACACCTCCAGAAGTGTCCCCAAACAGGCCTTTAGTCCAGGGGTATATCTATTTTTCATTCACAAATTTTTAATCTATGTTTAATTCTCTATCATAAAGGTACTGAGGGAAATAAAAGTTACATACTACAGGAAACAATGCTCTAATTATTTGATAGAGTATGCTTTTTATTACCATTTTGTGAAGATTGTTCTCTATGAAGGCTGCTGAAATCTCTCATGGGTCTGTTTTGAAGTGGTTTTTAGAACCCATGTAATGGTGTGAACTTCCAATTACTTATTCTTTTAGGGTGTAAGCAGATGAACAGTTAAAGTATTTTAAATTTAACATGCGATACAGTCCAGTTCCTGTAGTTGTGTATTACCCTCCTCTAAATAATAACTAAACTATTGTAATTTTCAACCTGTTTCATTCAGGTTTAATATTACAGTTTTTGCTCCTCTATAATGGTATGAGAGCAAAAAGACCAGACAGTTACATCAGTTCAGCTGACTTCAGCTCCTGTACGGTAATCCTCTTTCCCCTTTTAAAACAGTTTGGTGTTATACCTGTTCACATCTTCAGGCTTCCTCTGAAGGTACCATGGAAAACTGGGCAGACTGGATCTGAAAGGCTTACAGATCCCTATAGATAAGACTGATTTGCAGGGTACTGAATAGGAAACATTTTGTTAAAATAGTTTCATGGGAGCCTGTCCTAATCTAAATCATAATCCCTCATCTAGCTCATCAAAACATAAACATAGTGTGAACTACTCCATTAAGGCAAAAACAGAATTAGCTACAACACACGTGCCAGTGCATATGTCTCTTTCAACACTCACTGACAAACAAATACATGGGATTTTTATAACTCATGAGTGAACAGAAAGCAAATTATATTACTTCTATTTATTGACTGGGAAAATACTAACAAAACCCAGTAATTTTCACGTAAATTAACTAGATGAAAATACAAATATCAAAAGCTGTGCAAGATGTTAGAAAAGTAGATAAAAGGTTTAAAAGAATAGGACAAAGTAACACTTTTCTACAAGACCTCCAAGGAGAAAAACCAAACAACAGTGTATTTGTATTCTTGGGAAAGCCTAAAGCCAAACATTAGCATTTTCATTTGTAGGCAAATTTCTGCATATTGACAATATATTTGAATAAACTGTTTACTGTTCTTGTTAGAGTCTTTGGCAAGTCTGCAAGTTTTCCCCCAAGAAAACAAACATGAAAAACAACATGGCTGGAGCTTTGCACAGGGTTGATAAAGGGGACGATCAAATACTTTGTTCTAATTATAAGTAAAACCAAGGCCAAACAAATCTTACTGACCTGCTGTCAAATGTGTGCCTTTTCTTCACATTTTACATTAAAAACCAACTACAAAAATAAATCCTTTAAGTCAATTCCTTTTTTAGAAGGTAGATGTGCACCTTTACAGACTAAATAAATAAAATACATATACAGTATTTCTTTCTTGAACTTTCTTGAACACAGGTTTACTTCATCAGATGCTGTGAAGGACAGTGTAAAGCAGAATATAAAGTAGAGTGATTACAATACAATAGGTAGGAAAACAGGAGTCCTGTGAGAGGCATACAAGCAAAGAATTCATAGGAACAAAGTAGTTATAAAAACTAATCCAGGTAATGAGATGATAATCCATAGTCCCTGTTTAAACCATATTTACAGTCCAGATTGTAGATGATTTCGTGTTTCACATATTCAATGATTTCTTGTTCTTGATTTAGTTGGGGATGGTCCTGCTTTGAGCAGGGGACTAGAGCTCCTGAGGTCCCTTCTAACTCTAATTTTCTATGATTCTAATTTTTCTGTTCAAACTGGTTTTTAAATGGTTCTGTTCAAACTGGGGTTTAATTTGTTTCCATCTGAGAACAGCAAGCAATCCTCAGGTCAGGAGTGTTGAGGGAGGCTGAAGTGTTTTTGCCACTGGCTTTTGTGTCTTTCTGCAGCTGATCTCAGTGTTCACTCATTCGTTCATATAGAGACTGCCCTGTCTGTTCAACAGACAGAAGAGAGGCATTGTAAGCAGGTGATGGTGTATATGACACTGGTAAAGTTACAGGTGAATGAACCTTCTATGTTATATTCCTCATTATTTGGTCCACTGGTAATGTGGTCTGTATTGATGTAGAAGCACAGCAGGTACCTGGGCCCATGCAAGGCCTGGTGCCTTGGTGAAGATGGGAGTCTGTTGCATGAGAGAGACTGTTTGGGGTTGGGAGGCTGTCAGTAAGCCAGGAGAGGTTTGTCCCCAATGACTAACAAGAGAAAGTTATGCTTTTCCAGGCACGGTTAGAGGTCATTAATGAGCTGTCAAAGGTGATCAAAGCTTAAGGCTGTAGGAGACAACTAGAGGGATTCTGTTGTCCTTGTCCTAGGTTTGGTACTGTAGTAGGTTTGACTGAGGCCTGAGATTGGTTTTGTTGAGTGGCTCCAGTTTTGGAACTGTATTGTAATTATAGGAATCCGTGCTCTAGATCTTTAAAGGTGTTCATCCTGGTTAGTGGGAACAGAACAGAACCAACTGTAATGTAGAGTTTGACTGTAGACAACAAATCTAATGGTGTGCTTAGGGTGAAAGCTGGTGACCTGAAGGTAGCCATGGCAGTCAGTTGATTTCCAATACAACGTGGCAGTGATGTGGCCACTGCAAATCTTCATTGTAAGGTCTAGAAAATGAGTCTGCTGCATGGAGTTACTTTCAGTGGAAATTGTTAACACCTTGGAGCAGCTGTAAAGGAGATAAACCTCAAGGTCTATCTTAAATATGCTTGTATATTGGGGTGGGGGGGAGCCTTACAATGTGCCCATAGCAGTGTCATTTGTTTATAGGTATAGGAAGTACCCAGACCTGAAACAGTTTCAGGTGAGGATAAAGCAAAACAGTGTACTGAAAACAGTAGTTTTCTTGTCAGGGACAACACTTTATGCCTTGTAATCTGTCCTCATGAGGGATGTTGGTGTACAAAGATGTAGCATCTGTGGGAGCTAACATGGCATATGTTGGAAACTTGTCAATGAAGCTCAGTTTCTTTAAGAAATCTGTGGTGTCTTTCAAATAGCTGGTGGCTCCTGCGGTATATGGGAATAGGATAAAACAACATAGCCAGGAACTTCCTCCGTGAGTGCCAATGCCAGAGGCAATGGGATGTCCTGGGTTGCCAGGTTTGTGGATCTTGGGTAATAAATAAAAACTGCCTGGCCTGGGTTTTTCTTTTGCTATCCCATCTTTTTTCTTGTGAGTTTTGTTTTGCTTTTTGTTCTTATTCACTTTGTTGTTTAACCTTTTTTTTATCCTATGTCTATTCCTTGCAGAAACCTATTTTCTCCAGTTCCTTCCACAACCCTCTGTGAAATATGAGCCTTCACTGAGATTCCATAAGTACTGGATTCCTTTAAATCCAGCCCATAAGCTTTCCATTCCTTTGTGGCTAAATTATAACTATTTATCTTAAGGCCCTTGTCCAACAGGGCAAACAAATTAGATTCACTATTAGTAAAGGAACTTGGAGTAATATTTTTATTTACTTCCTTGTTTGGGTTTTAGTATCATTGTTCACTCTAGTCCAGATCCGGGAATTTAGATGGTGATAATGCTAGCACAAGAAGAAAGGAAGCAAATTCATGACAGGAGAGGGCAATATAAATATCTTTAAAGAGCATAAATCTGTGCAAATACAACAGAGAAATATTTACTGTGAAGACTTCACTCTAATTTTCAGATTGGAGGGAAAATGGGTATCATAACGACCTACCCTTCAGAGAAGTTTCATTCCATTTGCTGCCCAGGATGGAATACACTCTGTCTCCGGGGAAAGACGCAGCATGTATTGGTTGCACTTTAGTAACATTAAAAATTATTCTCAGAGTACTATCAAAACTGTAGTGAAAATGGCTTTTTCCTTACACAAGGACTTCCATAATAATAGAGCTGAAACCAATATCACTGGAATGACAGGAAAGTTGGATGAATTTGATTATCCTTGAACAATCCTGGTCTCAATGAATTATTATTTTCTGTTACAGGTACAAATATGAAAAACTTAAAAAACTAGTATATAAATCTACCTATGTAAAGTGAATAGGCCCACTTATGGTTAGGAGTAACAATTACCAAACATTCAATGCTAATTGGATTATTTGATCAATAGGCTGCCTAACCAGTAAGTTTTGAATGAGATGTTATTTTAAAACTGAATGGCTAATGCATAATCCTTTATTTATCAATTTTCATTTAAATAAATCCTGCCAATCCAAAAGTTTCATGAAAACCAATAGGCTACTACCAAAACCACTGCACACAGTATGTTTAACCCTATGCATCTGAATGAGTGTTTCAACTCAGACCAATAAATCTGTATCTTAAAACAATATCTATAGTGCAACTAATTATTACAGCCTTGTTCCATTTGCTACACTTACCTTATCACTCCATAATCATAGGGAAAAAAAGAAAAAAAACCCTATTAGCTCATCCAATCCACCTCCCTGAAAAGACAGAAATCTTTATAATATGTGTTCTAGGCTAGCCCTGGTCAATTCTAAAAAATAAAAACTAGAAAGGGTTAGTATCATAAAGCACTAAGATACCTTGCTCCTAAAGAGGGGAAACTGCTAAGGAAAGAGCCCTAGCAGTGAATAAGAAGCCCAGCTGTTAGTCAAGAAGACAACCAGAGTAGTTAGTTACCCACACCTGCCAGTGATCAGCTGATTGGGGGGGGCAGGGCCGGGCACATATAAACCCCAGGTCTGAGGCTAGGCTGGGCGTTCCCTACTAGCAGCTAAGGGGGTGGGGGGAGAAGGAGCTTTCTCTGAGCAAGTTGAGTGGAATGGCCTGACTGCAGGTACAGCCACAACACTGGTAAAAGATGGAGCATCCCTGGGGTGGTATGAGTAATGTTGGTATAGCTGGGTGGCTTCAGTTTATGTTATAGCTGAAGGTCTTGTACTTTGTTTACTGTTTAGAACCAGTGGTTTTGGTGAGGCTTTTAGGGGATGGAGGAGGCCTCATAGGGAACCCACAGTGGTGGGGGAACCCCAGTGTCAGTGAGAGTGTAGCATGTAGGGTGCACTGACTCCAGCCCCAGTGCAGGTATGGTAAGCCCCAGGTAAGGGGCAGTGTTTTGGGAAGTCCTAGGGAAAGGGGCAGCATTGATGAGTGCTAGAGAGGGCACAGAGTGAGACTAGAGCTGTGGAGAGCTTAAGTGCCAGGGAGGGTGCAGAGCAAGATGGGGCAGTACAGGGGCCAGAGAGGACAAAGGTGCCAAAGCCCTAACCAAACACCATCAATTCCATTGCCAAGGCTTGGGGTGTAGTAAAGGGGTGGCTGTAGCCATGCATGGCCCATAAGACTAGAGTGCCCTGAACCAACTGTGGTACCATCTGTCTTGGAGCAGAACCTACCAGGGGTCCGGGAAGCCACAGGGTCAGAGTGTATAGCAAACCATGATCAAGAAGGTGTGGAAGGCAGCTTCCCAATTGTATGTTGTCATCAAAGATGTGGTGGGAGAGGATTGAGGGTGCCCATTGGGTCAACTTGGCATAGTAAGGGGGCCTTGGGGAGATCACGGCCATCCTCTAGGACCCCGTGCAGTGACAGTTGGGAACTTTTCAACAAAGACCTTTCTATAGCTTAAACCCCCTGAAAAACAAAACAAAAAAACCAAAAAAGTTAAAAGCTCAGAACTTTTCACAAAATTTAGAAAGCCTGTTTTATAGCTGGCCCAGTCAAAAGTGATTGGGCTATCAAACATTCTTGGCAAAATGGATTCATAAAGCTTCCAAGATCTTAAAAGGAGAAATTTTATTGTATTTGATTTTAAATCTGCCATTTCTCAGTTTATTCTAAATGTGCATTACTGCACCATTTTAATGCACATTAAAATTTAGTACCACCAATGTGAGGTCCTTAATTAATGTGCATTAGCCTGTGCTAATATGCAGTAGCACATTTGCTTAATGCACTACCATAATGTCATAGTTCTGTGTGCTACACTTTAATGCACAGTAAAATATTCTACTGTGCATTAAAGCGCATATGTAAACTTGCCCACTTACTCCTTTCTGAAGTTTTTACCACCTTCAAGTGTTGAGAATTAGAAGCATTTTAACACTTTGTTACCATTTTATATGGATAAAATACTGAAAACAGAAAAAGCAAGTAAATATCTATGAAAAAAGATTACAGATTTACACTGTGCTATATTACCAGAAAGCCCAAAGACATTTTGGAAATGATAAACAATAAATTTGAGCTATGTGACTATTTGTATTTTCAAGACAATAACTGGGGAAAAAGTTTAATAAATTTTGGCTTCAGTTTTCAATTTGCACTCCTTTTCATAACTTGTAGGGTTAACTTAGCATAGCAGTCTAGTGATTAATCTTATCAGATAAAATTATAGCTAGAAAGTTAAGCATGATAATCTATACAGTAGTCAGTCCTTTTACATGGCACTTCAGAAAGCTTTTTCAGATGATACTGAATATTGACATGGGAAGACCCAGAATTTCTTAAGTGAGGGGTGTATACGTATCGGACCATAGGGGGATGGCAGCGAGGCATGTCTAGAGCCCTAGAGCTGATGAGGGACACCAGGAAGCCAGGCAGGGAACAGGCATATAAAGGGTAGGGGAGAGAACCCACTAATCACTGATGCTACTGCCACTGTCACTAGCTGACCTGGGGCTCGGGAGGAGACCCCAGAGCCACTTTTGCCCCACTCCAGCTGAGGGTATTTGGGGAGTGGCTAGGCAAGGAGCCAGGCATGGCTGGGGACAATGGCAACAGCATGCAGTTTCCTCCTTCCAGGCTCCTCTTCTCTGCCTGCCCTTCCTGATGGCTATGAACAGGTGCTGAAAGGAACACTATGCACCACGACCTCTGTCCCCGCCAAGACCAATATTTTGCAGGAAAACAGCCCATGGCTGGAGTGGAGCAGGAGTGGCTCTAAACCTAGAACAGATGGGAGCAGTGGCAACAACACTAGAAAGGGGCATGTTTCTGCACTGCTATACCATCCCCTCATCCCTTCAATTCACCACTAAATACTAAAAGCTAAAATTTAAAAATAATTTAAAACTGAACTTTGACAGTATAAAACTTCAACCTGTTTTCTGTAAATTGTGCAGTAAATCCTTATGCCCTCAAATGGTTTCAGTGGGGCTGTGAAGGAATAAGAACAACTTTAAGTGAAGAAGGGTATACAAGACTAGATACAGTGTCCTTTGCTTTTACTGAAAGCCTGATTCGGACACTGACACTTTTATATTCAGGCACGGATCTCCTTTCACTACAAAATAAATGGAAAGTTATCACCTTCCTCCAAGAACTGGGCTTCTAAATTGCACACACTGCAGGATAATGGTTGAAACCCCAACCCACTTTAGTTAATGAGAGTCTGCCTTTGCTTCCAACAAGGCCATGTTATATCCAATGTTAGTACTGTGCTGAATGCAGCTAGTCAACTAATAGTAAGACAATACTGCCATCGGAACTAGCCATAATGTACATGGATAAATATATTGGGGGGGGGGAATGGTTGATTATGGCCAAAACATTGGAAAAAAAAAAATCTTTTTTTTTTCTGCTTGCAGATGTCATTTTTGTTTTTGTTTTTTTAATAGCACAGGGCTAAACATGAGAAGGATCAGGTGATGATAAAAATAGAGAAAGAGACTCCTATCATGCCTGCTTTCTTATTCTAGGCCAGGGTGGATCAAATCTAACCTATTGGCCAGATTCAGCATATAGTGCTTTGTCATCTGAATCATTATAATAGAAAATTAGAGTTGCAAGGGGTCACAGGAGGTCATCTAGTCCATCCCCCTGTGCAAAACCAGACTATCCCCAACTAGATCATTGCAGCCAAGTCTCTGTCTACCCATATCTTAAAAACCACCAAGGATGGAGAGATTCCACCATCTCTTTGGGTAACCTGTTCTACTGCTTTACTATCCTCCTAATGAGAGAGGTTTTTCCCAATTATCTAACCTAAATTTCCCTTCTTACAACTTGAGACCATTGCTCCTTCATGCCATCTGCCACCACTGAGAACAGTCTAGCACCATCCATCAGTCTAGCTGGTTCTTCTTTGGAACCCCCCTTCAGGTAGTTGAAGGCTGCTGCTATTAAATCTCTTGGTCTTCTCTTCTGTAGACTAAATAAGCCCAGTTCCCTTTGCCTTCCTCACATATCATGTGCCCCAGCTCCATAATCATTTTCATTGCTCTCTGCTGGACTCCAGTTTGTCCATATCTTTTCTGTACTGGACACTGTATTCCACATATGACTGACTTCATCATGTGCAGTACCAAATAGAAGGGGGGCAATCATTTCCCTTAATCTGCTGGCAATGTTCTTACTAATGCAGCCCAGTATGCCATTAGCCTTCTTCATAACAAGGCCATACTGTTGGTTCATATTCAACTTATTGCCCATTGTAACTCCCAGGTCCTCTTCTACAGAGCTGCTGATGGTCAGTCCACAGCCTGTATCAGTACTGGTATCTGGCCTGTGGGCCTCCCCACAGGTTTGGAAATGGCAGTGAGTGAGTGGTGTCAGCATTAATTAATGTTAAATTCCCAAACCCATGGGGACCCCACAGGCCAGATGATGTGGCTCTACAAATTGGAATAAGCCCACAGATTAGCTCTATGTACCAGATCGAGCCCATAGACTGGCCTCGTGTTGGACTGGTCTGCACATCAGCCCTAAAACACTCATTTGGCCCACCAGCCCCATGAATTGGGCACCACTGTTTTAGGCTTATTGACATTGACAAAGTTACCAGGAATGTGTAGCACCTGTGTGATACTTGTTGATGCATCCTCTTCAACTATATATATACAAATAACTAAAATTTTGAGCGAGACTAAGGGGGGAAAAAAATGTATTGCTGGAAAAGCAAAGCATAAAACAATATTTAACTCAACCCCCATTTGAAAGACATGTTTCTGGGTTCATCACCCAAGCTGTTGTTCTATAACATGGCCATTTAGGTACAGCATAAAAATTAACATCCAACTTGGAGAGAATGTCTGTTGCTAGTGACAACAGCAGGTAGTAAAGAGGACCAAATATAGCATATAATGGGTATAGCAAAGAATTTGTGCCAAATAATTATAAGCATGTCTGCAAACCAGAGGTAATTTTATGTTGTATATGAGTTTACATAAAATTATTTCACATAATTTTAAAACCACACTATCTTCTAAGCTGCATTTCTTTTTTTTTACTTACGTCATATAATCATTTTTACTTCTAATGGATCTAGGTGTTTGCTTTCCCCCTATCAATATTTCAGGAAATCCAAAAGTTCTTTAATACTCTTTGTTAAAGAAATAAGGAAGATCTGCATTAAGACATGTCTGTCTCCAATCAGCCAGCTCCCTACCAGCTGGATTCTATCATTTGATTAAAAATGCTATTATGCCAGCTGCCATACAACATGTTTCACTAACCTGACTTCTAGTGGAATAAAATCCATGTTAAAAATATAGTCTAGTAAACCAGAAAAGAGGAATCTTGTCAATATTAATGAATATCTTGGAAACAGAACCACTAAAAACACCTTTTAGAACTAGTTATATCAACCCTGGACATAAAAGGGGAAAATGTTTAATGTACAAAAGTTCCACATTTTATATCTGAAAGTGGTAGATTAGTTAACAAATATCCTAATGATTATACCCATGGGGGTTGTTTTTAAGAGTAATTTTTCCTGTTATAAAACAAAAAATCCCTAAATGATGGTCAGATTTCAGTAGGGCCTACATTAAAAGAAGCTTAGTGAAAGACATTTACAAATTACTATAAGTTACTGCATATGTCAGTATGGCAAAGCATGCATTACTGTAGGACAACTATTACACAATAAATGCATAGAAAAGTAATTTATAGCTCTAGTCTCTTACTGCTAATATAGTTAGGAGTGAAGGGACTGACAGGCAAAAAGCCCATTGAAGTCAAAGAGGACTTCTTTCTGTTGCAGACCTGTAAAAACAAGAGCCAACACTATATGCCATGAATGTGTATAAAAAACATCACTCAGCTTTCAACACCACCAGAATATTAAGTCTTAAAAAATCCATTCACAAGAGCATGCCCAATAGTATTCAAATTAGGAAAAATAAATGTTGGCTGGATCCAGGATAGCTTCTCTAAGTTGTGAAAATGAACACAGTTGGCAGCAAAGGTAAGTACAGAACTGGCACGCTAACATGTACCTGGCCTGGTCTAGTGCTGGTTCTAAAGACTAGCAGTACTTCACAGCATGTTTCCACTTCCCTTTTTTTAGTTCCCTTACAGCATGGAAAGAAATGAACCACAAAACGTGTTCAAATTCAAATGGTCTCAAAGCTGTAATCGAGATCAGACAACCTGAACATGCAAAAAGGGAAATTCAAAGGTAAGGATAAAATGTCAAAGCAAATTCATTCCTGTGGTAAAACAGACAGATCTGAATAGCTGCTCTCTTTGAACAACTGTGGACATGCTCCTTTGACTACTTACTGAAGTCTTATGGGATTATTGCTGTTTAAACTAATGTTGACCTAAACTCAGAAACAACAGCTAAATTACAGAATACTTAAAATAGCTGGGAACATAAGGGTTCTGGGAATGATAACTAGCTATGAGCTCTAGTTCACAAGGGCCAAATACAGCTGAGGTCAATAGGGAGTAAACACTGTTAAATGACAGTGGGTGCTCAAAGCACATTCTTTTTAAATTTTCCATATTCCAAGCCAAATTTGCCAAATCGAATTCTAAATCCATGATTCAGTCCAGACCCATAATTGGCCATACTACTGGCAATCATCTGAAGCCCCAGATGGGGATGCAGGATGGTTCCAATCTTTTGGCAGGCATCCTACTTGCAGTCCCAAGCCTGGAGGCTTAGGTTTTGGATGCCCCTGAATTTTGCTTGCCCTCAGCTATATGGCCGCAGGAGCAAGCAGGGGGGAGTCTCACCTTTCCATAAAGTTGGCGTAAAGCTAAGACCTTTCCACTCCAGCAGCTAAGTGGGAGGCTTACTATAAATCACCCTGGCAGGTACTAATACTATCCCTGTGCCAGGAGAGCAGTCCTCCCCAGGTGCAGGTAGGAAGTGGATCATGTGATCATGGCATTTCCCTTGCCTGCTAAGTGTAGGACTTGATCTGAGCCTGTGAGAGGTTGAAGACCAGGCATGGCCTAAATCCAGTTTACAGAGGACGGATGCTTACCTTAGAGAAGACCACTATAATTGGCAGTTTTGTTGGCAATCTCTTCAGAAAAGCTTGACTCTGAGGCTAGAATTTTTAACAAATCTTAAGAAAATTAGGTGCTGAACTCCCATTGAAATGCAATGGACAGTGCATACCTAATTCTTCAGAACATTTTGAAACCCAGAACTTGAATATGATGATCTAATTATGCTGATATTCTTGGAGACATTCTTTTCTAGGCACACTGTAATGCAGCACAGGAATGCTTGTGTTGAGGCATTCCATTCTGTACTTATGCAGATTTTAAAGGCTTTTATCTCACGTCTACCACAAGCTTTAATAAAGATGTCATCTCAAATTTTCAGTGAGTGTCCTTTAAATATTTCTGCCAGATAGATGTGGAAGGTGAAAACGATGTATTTCTTTTACTGTATGTATAGGAAGTCTTCCTTGCACCAACAAAAACTGTTTTTGTGGCTACTGTGTACATTGCATTTATAATCTGTGTTTATATTTTTGAGATGCATATCCCCTCTAAAATAATGTAAGTGTATGTAACTACATGCAGAATTGTGTATTAAACAAGTGTTTTACATTTTCTCCAGCTCTTCATTTATCAATTAATCTCCCCAACATTTACCCTAGCACCCTAGGCCACTGATCATCTTCAGAAATGGCAGCCAAAAACAAATACATTTTGTGAGGAAGGATAAAAGGGTATCGCTCCTCAAAAATTACATGTGAAAAGCCCAGGATACACAATATCTAGGCCTGAAGAAATAACACCTTGTATATACAGATCAACGTTGTGACTGGAGACCATGGTGTAGAGCTCGAAATAGGATTGATACTGTTTGGGGGGGGTGGAAATATGTCTAGCATCTCACTAGTATATACTTGTTGCCTAAGATACTGTACATTACTATCATAATACTGCTATCCATAGAAAGCCATTGTATATTATGAGAGATGTTATGCTTTCCTGTGAAAATAACTGAATTGACCTCCACAGACTACAACACTATGCAGAACAATATGAAAAAAGTTGCAATGTTTATGAAATCCCAACTCCAAATCAGTACTGATAAATCCTTTGTGCCATATACACTATAACTTTTGTATATGCCACAAGATTGTGATTAATTTTACCAAGATCAAACCAAATAAATAATTTTCTTACCATTTCAGAGATTAGACAGATAAATAGGCAGATAGATATAGAACCTACTCTTCATACAAACACAACTTTCCCACTAAATAACATTGTCAACTAGGAATTTAGCACAACCCTAATTAAAAGCATACAAGAATATTACAATTAGAACAACTAAGCATGAAATTGCAACACACACACACAAACACACACACACATAGAATGTAGTGCATATATTTGTATACATACACTATTGTACTCTCAGAAATTAATATGCATATGTACTAATGTAACAATTCTCCTTATAGCCTGCAGAGTAGGCCATAACTAGTAACAAATTTTAAAAATATTCATAAACAAACTTCTGCATTCCAGCCGTTTAAAATATGCATAAGTGTACTTTTACAGCTCAGAGGTCCTGTAAAAATGTACCAGGGATAAGGACAATGGCTTACGTTTATGGTAGTTGGTGCTTAAAGTCATTGCACATAAGGTTGCCCAATACATCTAATAATAAGACCATGTAATTTTTTTTTTAACTTTACCAAACTTCAGCTTTTCAGTCTGAAATTTTCCTGTTCCAGATGTTTGCTTCAGACTAAACTTCTGTCTGCCTTTTAAAATGTAATTGTAGACACAGCAGTTCTGTTGCATCTGAGAACAAGGCTAAAGGACAATAATTTATTCTTGCCTAAACAAAAAATTTCTGGGCACTTTATTTTTTTTTTAGTACCACAGTGCTGTCAGAATATGGAAGATGACATTTGGCAGAGGGTAATTTTTGTGCCAGGGATGGGCCTTTTCCTGTCCCCATGAAAAGTCGGAGAGATGTGACATTATTATATCTCTTGGGAAGATAGTAGCTTGCACATGGTGAGTGAAGAAGTGCTAGATTGCAGCTAAAAATCTCTGTGTATTCCACCCACCCTATTGTGGTGCCAGTCTGGGATTAAACAGGCTGCAACTGCATTTCCCTGCAATTACAGTTCCTAGTTTCTGTGGACTGTGCCAGGTATTTATCTATTCTACACCACTGAGCGGGGAGCTTATACTCCCAGTGCTTTCCATGACTCTCAGCTGAGTTCTGCCTTAGAGATTTGGATTTTTACCCCTGGTTCTACCACAGAATTCCTGTATGATGCAGGGCAAATTACTTAGACTAAAGGTAGTCAATAAACGTGAGCTCATAATTTTTAAAGTGCCTGTCTTGTGACCTGATTGGGGCCGGACACAGGCATGGGCAAACTAGGTGGCTGCCCAGGGCCCAGATGGCGAGGGGGCCTGAAACTGGTAATTTTTTTTTTTTATTATCATCATCATTCTCTGGTGAATATGGGGTCCCAATACTAAAAGTTTGCCAAGACTGCCAGGAGTCTAGGTACAGTTATGGACACAAAGTTCTGATTTGGTGAAGTGCTTAGCACTCAGAGCTACAACTGAAGTCAAGGGGAACTGAGCTTTCTATGAATATATAATATCACATACTCAGGAAAATCAGGTCTTGTATATCTCAAATTGAGCATCCAAAATTTAACCAAAATCCTTTTGTGCCTTAATTCCTGACCCATACAGTAGAGAAAAGACCCATTCACCTTGCACAGGTGTTGAAATTTATCAGTGTTCATATACTACAGCTAATGCTTATTATCATAGCAGCTATGTGCTTTAGTCATTGCCAAGAGTCTCACTGTGCTAGGTGCTGTACAAACACAGCATAAAAAGATGATCCCTGCTTAAAAGTAAGCATAAAACTAAATTCACTGGGTAGATACTGACAAAAAGGAGAGCACAAGGAACAGAGTCAACATAATAGGTAGTGGTGATTACACTAGTTAAGTTTTAAGAAGAACTGGAAAGGTAATGATTAGTAATCTTTGTTGAAGTTTACAGAGTAAAGTTCCTAATAAGTGTGAATGGCAACACTGAATAAAGTATAAAGCTGCTTGTTTGGAAATGTAAGTGGCACGTGATAGAGAATGGTATCAAAGACAGATTGAAGACAGGAGTCAACCTTTCTATGCTGAGATGAAAAATTAGATGGGGATAGGCTGTGATGGACTTTGAAAGTGGAAACAAATAAAACGCATGTACATATATTTGCATTTCAAATTAAGTATAAGATATAATCTGTAAACTTTTGAGTACTTTGCAGAAGCCCATGAAGAAATGTGTAATTAAAGTTCTGAGCAAGATCTGAATAAGGCATAGGGCCATACACTGAACAAAAAAGAGAAATCAAAATACTGAATAGCAGTTCATTAAGTGATCCCAGCCAAGACTGTGTCTACCCATGTCTTAAAACTGCCAAGGATGGAAAGTCCACAACCCCTCTGAATGAGCTGTTTCAATGCTTTACTACCCTCCTCATGAGAAGTTTTCCTTATGTCTAAACTTCCCTTGCTGCAACGTGAGACCACTGTTCCTTGTTCTCTTATCTGCCACCACTGAGAACAGTCTAACTTCATCCTCTTTCGACCACCCCTTCAGGTAGTTGAAGGCTGTTATTAAATCCATTTTCAGTCTTCTCCAGACTAAAGAGAACATCAACAAGAACAAGTGCTATCTTTTACTTTAAGGAAACAAAAGTACTATGTAGATCAGTTATTGACAAACAAGAAATGCTAGGGACAGAAGAATGCTAATACTTCTCTCCTTTTAGGTAATGCTAGTGAATCACCAGAAGAAAATAATGAGCACCCTCCTCAAATAGGAGTGCCTTAGAACAATGGGATGACTGAAGGTAGAAGAATCAATTTCCTCTAACTTCTCTGTAGGTGGCGGAGGTTTGAAGGAATGGAATTTCCCTAGAAGTAAAACAATGAGATCAAGGGTGAGCGCTGTGTCTTAAAAACCAAAGCCTGAGAAACTCATAAATGGAGGAGAATGAAGAATAAGTTATCTTAGATGATCCAAGGCAGAGGGAGAGCAGATGCCTGTCAGGACCCAGTTAAGCAGGCTGGAGGAGACTCCAGGGCTAGGGACGTACATTCAAAAAGCCTGAGCCCGAACTGATTCAAACTTTACAAGTTAATCTAACCTGGCTAGGCTGAACTGGTTTCCAACCATACAGACAGTCTCTCTGGCCTGAGAAAATCCAGGTACATGTCTGCAGTGGCTCAGGCTAGAAGTTGGGGGGGCGTTGAAGCATCCCTGCCTTCCCTTCCAGTGCTGAGCTGAGGGCACTTTATTTTTTTTTTAGTACCATAAATAGCCTCAACATAGACTGGGGAAAATATATTATTCAGAATCTTGTAGAAGTACAATACAGGCAAGTGTAAAATGGGGGAATGTGGTGGGTGGAGAGAGGAAATCAAACAATGAAGCAGTGGTTAGAGAAGAACTGGTTGATATCAAACAACAGATGGTCATGGAGATGAAAACCATGTAGACTCATTTGGTATAGGGGAAGGGTATAGGGGAAGAAAAAAGAGCTGAGCACAACACTGAAGTGGAACTGTGCTGATGGTTGGTATGGAGGCACTGGTGGGCTTACTTAATGAAGCCAAATAAAGGACCTCTGAGGAAAAGAGAAAATGCATTGCTGAGCCAGGCTAAGGCTGAGCATCTGCTCAAGAGACCAGCTGAGCAGTCCAATTAGATTCGAGATGGCTGGAAAAGAGCTGAAAAAGGATGGTTTTGCAAATCCTGGTTTTGCAAAAATCAGCAAAAGCCTTATGATTTCCTTCCATGTGGTCAGAATATCTCCCTAACTGTGGCATATCTGATTAGCTTGAAGCTAATCGTTTGTTTTCAGTAATAATTTAACTGTCTTGTGAAACCCAAATAGCTTTTATAGTAAATATCTTCATCTTTACTATTTGATGCTGCTACAAAATACAGCTCAATCTTAGAGCTCAAGTAATCCTTTACTACTTTGCTACAGGTATTCCTTGCCAACCGCAGGAGTCTGTAAAGTTCCTGTGGTTGGCAAAACTAAAGGCTTATAGGGAAAATGGGGTTAAGGACTTGAATACTGTACAGTGTAGTGTATAAAAATTATTTTTATTTATCTTTAATGCACGGGGTTGTCAATCAGGCATTGGCATACACCTAGTGGTATTTAGCCAGCTTATAGGGGGTATGCATCAGTGGGTGGGGACGGAGTGCACCCAGGGTGTGGTGGTAGCGTCTCCCCTGGTATATTTGCCTCTTACCTGGGAGAGCGGGTGAGAAAAGGAGAGGGGGATCAGAAGTGGAGAGATGTGCCAGCTGGCCCTGTGCAGCACGCTGCAGTGCTTCTCCGCCCCCACCCATCTGAATGGCAGGGTGGAGGGTGTTTTGTGCCTGCCTCTCCCACTGTGCAATTGGCTGGTCAGCAGCCCACGAATGGGGGCCTGGACGAGTTGGGCCATGGAACAATCTGAGCCCGGCGGCAGTGGGAGCTGCCTGCCCGCTCCTCTGTATGAGCCGCCAGGCTCAGACTGTCCCACGACCTGGTCCAGTTGGGGTTGCTTTCCCTGCCACCCTGCTTCCCTTCGCCATGACCTGGTGCAGCAGGGAGCAGAAAAGACTTGCTTGCAGCTGCTCACCTCACATTACCCTGGCAACACACCTCCTGAATGCAGGTCTGCACTAAGGGCAGTGGCACAGGGCTGTACCTCTCAAACCAGTGGTAGGTACAGGAGGCACATCGCCAGGGCAGCGTGGGGCAAGCAGAGGTGGGCAAGGAGATCCTCACATGGCTTCTCTGCTCCCTGCCACACTGGGTTGTGGGGGAGGGAAGCAGGGCAGCAGACAAGTGGCAGAATGAGTATTTAACATAGTGCATAAGTTATTCATTTTGTATTTGTTATCTTGACAAACCCTTAAGTGTAAATACTTATCACCTGTTATTTTTTTGTATAAACCCATCTTTGTGTATTGTAAATAGAGTATTGCAAACTTTTGATAGTATTTAATATTCGCTTGCATATAGCAATTATTTTCTGTATATAATTAAATTTCTGTAAATAGTTACTCCTGAGTCTGCAAGGTCAGTGTGAAAGGAAGCCCTTTCTCTCAGGTCACTCCTAGCCACTCCTAGGTGAGCTGAACAGGGGTAAAGCTACCTGGCATCCCAGGTTCCAAACATTTGGACAGGACCACAGGTAGCGTCGCACCAAGGATTACAAGTCTTCCTGCTTTTGTGTATTTTTGTTTGATCAGCAGTGAAGACAACTGCAATAATTCCCTCATTTTACTGTTAAGTCAAAAGTAGATAATGGGATGTGAGTTTAAGCAAACAAGTACCTGAAATTGACTTGGATTCAGGCAACGTTTCCAAAAAGTAAGAGTAGATTCACATAAGATATTTAGAAGGGAATAGGCTTAGCTAAGAGTTAAGTTCCTGCTAGCAGTAATTACATGGCTGAATAAAGGGAATGGAGTTTAGAGAAAATAGATGTAGCTATTTTTTTTCAGAAACTCTTTACTAAGAGGCTAAGGTGCAAAATAGATAAGTTAAAACTTGTAAAATCAGATTTTCATATTCGTTAGAGAGAGGCATAAGATCTATATTTGTGCAAACATGGCAATTCCTCTACTCCAAAACATGAGATATCACAACTTTGCTTTCCTGAATGATACCAAAGAGCAACTATTTTTAGGGGAGACATTTCTGTTTTGGTTTTACTCTTTAACTCCTGCCTCTTTGGACAAAAAAAAAAAAAAAATCAATGCTTGTGTGCCTTAGGCACTGTTGCAGGATGTGGATGAACACTGATTAGGCTGTCCCGATTGAGTGATTGAAAATTACCATTATTGTGATGTTTTGTGATTGAAGAGGTCAAAGCTCCCCTAAGGAAAAACAGCTCCAAGATATCCTGCATACTAATTTAAAACAGAATTGTAAATATCTCAGCTTCATTTGTTTAGTTCATCTTTCCAGTTCAAACACTGAACATTAGATTTCATCAACTTAAAGATGCCTCTTCATTTTTAGTACCTCCCATGCTCAAATAACATATTTTATGTTGCAATGTCAGGCATTCAAAAGTTAGAGCAACCTTCATTCTGGCATTTCCTAATATAGAAGGAAGGGTAGAAATGCACTTTATAGACATCTCTCCCTCATATTTCCTAATATAAAATTAGTTTTACAGAATTACATAAAAAAATTTATTTGGGCAGAAAAGTCATTTTTAACTAAAAGAAATTTGGTGGAAGGATCAGCTTTCCTCAGGAAAAGAAATGCTCTTTTTCTATTAGAAATGCACATGTTTCTTGATTGCCTGTGCCATTCAGATTTTTAATGAAAAGGAAAAACTGATTTGTGTTTTGACAATTTTTCAGGAAAAAATGTCCTTTTTTCCAAACAACTTCAGTTACATGATTAGGTTATTGAAAACATTTTAACTCGAATTCAGTATCACTTATTCTAACATGTTTATAAATATTAATAATGAGATTATAAAATGTTTTAAGGATGAAATTTTGGCTCCATTTAGTCAGTGAGCTAAATTCTGGCTTCATTTAGTCAGCTTGGCTCCATGTGCAATACTGGGAAGTTTAAACTGTAATTTGTTTTTTTTAAAAAAAACCCTTTCTTTGTACTTAACTACAGAGCTGAGTAGGTATATTTGGATAATAGCAGTGCCATCTTCAAAATGTGAGGTGTCTGCGTTTGGATTTCCACCAATCCTGATTGTCACCCCACAACCCTTGGCTTGAAGACTAACAAGCAGCACTGCAATAAAGATGAGCTGAAATTTAAGCCTTCAGTTTTAATAACAACTATTTGTTATTTAAATGTCCTTTTCCAAATAGAATGACTACCAGAGTATGTGCTCAGAATTAAGAGGTTGCTCTTTAACATCAGCACATTGATTTTTTGAGGGTTCTTGTAAAGCTTTTCACGTTGTATCTGGCCTACAGATTTACACCTCTGTAACTGCCTGTCAGACGACATTTCTGCTTTATGAATAAATAATATGATGCCCAAGGGAAACACTGATCTTAGAAAAAAATCAATATGTGCCTTGCACATGTTAGGAAGTCACTGGGTTGGAGTCTGTCTCAAATATATAAAGCAATTTTAACAGCAAAAAACCCCCCACTTTAAATAAAGCTTAGGAAGGATTATCAAGGGGCCCTATCACTTTTCTAATGTATGTCCTATTTGCAAGAGTAGTAATGTTATTCTTTTTAAAATGTGAATAGATGCACTGATTGCAAAGTAGTTGGTGATTATTCATCTACAGATTTCTAATATTCACATTACAGAGAAGGTGATAGCAAATGATCTTTCCACTGTTCTTGGATTTATTTCAGTGCACATCTGCGCAATAAAGCTGATTTATTACAATTGGCTTAATTTGTATTTATTTTTTTAAAACAGCTTATTCCAAATTGTTGGTTTTTTTCCTGAGAGGCCTAGGATCAAAAGTGAAACAAAAGCAGTGTTAATTAATCATTCATGCAGCCCTGAATTGCCTTGGATGTTCTTGCAATGTAAGCCTATTTTCACAGTCAACATAACTGTTGGGTGCTAACATTCACTGTAGTAGCTTTGTCATTGCAAATCCACTATATAAATCCTTTGCTCTCTCTACCTTTTTACAATAGGTCCGTAATAAAATAACATACACGACCTTGAATTTTGTTGAATTTTAAAAATTTATGTTACAACTGCCAAGGAATGGGTGGAATTTTAATTAACTGCTTCAGAGAGAAGTTTTGCTCTATGTTAGCAAATGTGGACCTGCCCACAGTGATCTGTCTTCAAGAGCTCCAGAGTTGACTGCTCCCTCTCGTTTATTATACCTATGCAGAAATACTCCAACATGAGATAAGCTCTGGCTAATTCAGAATACAGCATCCAGCCCCTGCAACATGTACTACTGCCAATATATCACTCTACTTCTCTGCTCACAGTACTGGCTCCCCAAAGAATTACAGGTCAATTCCAAAGTCTCATGCTCAATATTAAGCCTCTCTATAGAACTAACCAAAATACTACATAGATTGCCTCTTCTGACTGACAATTTCCCTTGCCAGTGCTAAAGCTGTCAACCTTAAGCATGAAGCTTGTGAGAGTGGGAGGCAGGGCTTTCTTGGAAACAGAGCCAAAGCTCTGCTGCTCATTTCCAGAAGAGAGAAGAATGACAGAAATCTCAGCCTGACTCAAATAGAGAATTCACTTCATCTTAATGTTCCCATAACTGCAACTCAAAATTGCAAATATGAGGAGGAGAAAGGTGAAGACAGGAAGGAAATATAAAGTGAGATGTAAGAGCTGCCTATTTTGGTACCCCTGCTTTGAGTTACTATATGCCCCACCTGTAGACTTCTGAGTCAGAGAAGTTCCCATGTGTGCTGTCTTCTCCTCTCAGACAGATCCCTCAAGACAGATTACTTTCCAATTCCCTGTGATAGTTTAACAGATAACAAGGAATAGACAGCAGATTTAGTGTAATCACTAAGCTATAATAACCTATTACTAGGGGAGAAAAACCTGGGCTCAAGTCCCTGCTCTTAGGACTGCCTAACACTGGGTTGTCATTGATGGAAAAAAAAGAAGAAATCCTTGGAGACTGGACCAGAATCCACAATTCTAATCTAATGCTCTAGCTCAGGAGTGGACAATTCTTTGGGCTGGAGGGCCACTTGTCAAGTTATATTGAGCTGCTGAGGGCCACACATGCAAACATGTATATGCACGCCCAACACTTCCTGCAGCTGGGCTGGGACTGGGGCCAGAGTAGCAGCAGAAACATAAACCTGCCTGGAGCTGTAGACTACATCTGCCCAGCCAGGGAGCAGTGGTAGTGATACCTCTAGCCCCAGCCCTGGCTCTGACTCCAGTTTCAGGGCTGGAGCTGCCATTCCCACAACCACAGCCCCATGGCTGGGAGGGTTTGGACCAGAACTCTGGGCAGATGGTGGGGGGCACAAGTGTGGGGGGAAGTGGGAGAGGGTGCAGGTATTGCATGCGGGTAGGCATGGGGAAGAAGGCAGGCAGCAAACGACAAGATGTTAAGGGACAAGGAACAATGGTCAGACTTCCTGCTCCCCTATTACTGTTTTTGCACTGCAGCAGTGGGGGAGGATGAATTTAAAATAGCCCTACAATAATTACAGTCTATAAATTATAACAACATTATATATTTTCATGCATAGAATCTAATTATTGGGGGGGTTCATCTTAAATTCACCGTTGCCTTGGATGTGGGCAAATACAGTAAGTTTTCAATACTGATGCAGTACATACTTGTGTGTGCACATGTACTCGTGTACTTGTACACATAGGCTGTTTTGAGAGACATGCAGAGAGTATGATCTTCTCTTGTTATGGTGTCATTCCTCTATCTGTTTTCTGGGAGGTTGTTTGTTTTGTTTTTAAACACAGCTTGGGAGCTTGGTTAGATTCCCAAATATTGATGAATGATCAGATTTCAGTAGTTGTCAAGATGGCTCTCTTGTTCGCATCTGGTTGACTAGTGCAAAAGGTATAAACCTCATAATTTTATCCCTTAAGTATTAGTATTAAGTACTGTGATGTGCTATGCTTGAAGCCATGTGTGAACTTTATTAACAGACAGAATATGGTAGACTACTTCTTATATAGTACAGCTCACCACACATGTTGTACCAGTGCTTCATGGTCTACATTTACTACCTGCTGCTTTGGTCCTTCAGTCAACACAGAAAAAAGCCTGTCATCTTATAATCAGATACAAGGAAGCTTCATTAAATACAATGTCTAACATTAAATTATCAATGGCTTAGCAATGGAAGCCAACTATGAAGTTGATTAAATGCAGTCAATACTGAGCATGACTATAAAACATGTGGCCCATATGGGGCAACCATACTGAGAAAAGCTTAGTGTAGCCAACCTAAATAAGATGCATAGTTGTGTCCACCAAGTGCAATGCCCCTCAGCACTAATTTTTTCCAAGTCATGGTGAGCCACTACGTTGCATACATTTTTACTTCTGCATTTCCACAGCTGAGTTGCATCTCTTTCCCATTTCCAGTTATTCCTGTTTCTTTACCACTCTTAAATTTTTTGCAAATATCACTAACAAGGGTCCTAAACTATTCACCCAGAATCCCTGTCAGTCCCACTCTCAGCATGTCATACATTATTAGTGTAGCCCCTGCCCTGCATGAGATGATGCTAAACCAGGATGCCCCACACCTTATCTGCATATAAAGTTTTGTAGGATCCCAGGACTCGTGACAAAAACACCCAGTTCTGGTCACTTTTTGGAGGGCTAAGTAGTACATGGATCCTTTGTGGGCAGGGGGAAGGTGATATCTGGAGTAAACACACATACTGAGCAGTGCTGAGCTGTGAAGTCGTCATGCCTTGCAATGCTGCTGACTCTGCTGGGGCCCAGCTCAATGAACTATCTGGTAAATCATAAGCCTTTTGGATTTGGACTTTCATGCTTTGCTTGTACTTATAGCACACTTCATACTTTGGGTTCTGCTGTCAAGCTGAAAGCAAGCAAAGAGTGTTTACAAGCCTGAGAGTGTTTAGAACTCTTCTGCAATTAGACCAAACTCCTTGCTTTTCATAACATCTTTTATAATAAGATGTTAATTTTGACAATGAAAGTGTGTGCAAACTTATGAGTGCTGTCATTTGTGGGTTCATGTACTGTTAGGGTTTTCAGCCTAAGCATCAAACCTATCATCTAGGTAACCCTTATAAACCATGGGCTGAAATAATACAGGCTGAGGGGAAGGTGATGAGGGAGGGGAAGGAGGGCTTTAGTGGTGTATCAGCAGCAGGGAGCTCTCCCTACACCCAAGCCAAGGCCAAGCAGCTGGGAGCAGTGCTTGTACTGCTGCCACTTCTTTCCATAACCCCTGTTCTCTGGCTGCAACACAGACATAGCTTACAGCTGGCTGGGAACTGAGCCAGGGCTGAGCAGCTGGAAGCTGCATCTGCACTGCTGCCACTTCTCTCTGCACCTGCCTCCCTCCCCACTTTCTGTCTGCAGCTTGAGCAGAGCTGGAAGCCATCCAGCCCCAGTGTAGTTCCCCACTGGCTGGAAGCTGCAGCTGAGGGGTGGTGGGGAGAAAGAGACAAGGTGAAGGACAGCAGGATGGACACAGCTGGAAGCCCACCTCTGTGGCCCATATTTGGCCCATGGACTGTATGTTGCCAACCCCTGGTCTAGATCAGCAGGTTTTTTTCTCAAATCCCAAAATTCATTCAGTGAAGTTTATTCAAACAGTGACCCTGCAAAAAAAAAATGTACTAAAGCTGAGATTTTTGCACATTATAGACATATAGTGAAATGAAAAAGCCTCCCAGCAACCTAGTTTTAGCACAGTGGTACGACACAAGTTAGAGTACATGAGCTCATTGGATATGAAAATTGAATTTTAAAAAGTGCTCTTATAATACAGAGCACACTGCTGGGGCTGGGGAGGAAGAGTAAGTTATCTTCTGAACTGCAAAATTTGATTTGGACAAGCCTCGGGGAGGGGAGCAAAGAGCTTACTTCTTCACTTCATGAAAAAATTGTAGTTCCTGCAACTGATTACTTTTAATTCTGCCTAAGAAGAAGTCGGCTTCATCTTTCTGTACCCTAATGAGTAGAGACAGCTATAAAACACTCTAATGGTCTGACTTTTGAAGTGACAAAAGGACAGTTGTTTTCCAAGATATCAACTTAAGCTATAGAGTGACCCAGAGTTCAAAGGGCAGCCAAGTGAGCACTTGAAATACGATATCAAGAGCCAAAGAGGAGATAGCTAGTCCTAAATGGAAGGGATCTCAATCCCATCCAGAAATCAAAATTAAAGACTAAAAACCAATTTTTTAGAAAGTCCTCTTATATATAGTATTTGAAAATTGCTGCCAGATGTCCCCCTTTCCTTTCCCTTGTGTTTTGGAATTAATGTTAAAACAGCATAATTAGATAGTCAAGGTCTAGGTAAGGGGCAAATTTCAAGCCTTGCTGTTTGGTTATATACATATGTCAAATGTATGCATGCCATTTCCAATTAATAATTATATTTCCAAATAATATCTGATTGTCACTGATTAAAATTGGGCATTCCTGCTTTAAACAGCAAGCAAAATCAAGCAGCTACAGTGAAAACTTCCTCATTCTGCTTTCTTCATGACCTAAAGCCAAACATACAGAGCAAGTCTATTTGAGGGGGAAGTCTATCTGAGTTCAGTTCAGATACCAGCTAAATCATGAAACTCTTCTCTGTAGGAACTGCAAGCTCTTAGTGATTGAATTATGTTATCTCCTCTATATCATGAACTGAACTGACATCTACAAAAGTAACCTGCTTGCCTTCTGGCCCCAGAACTGACAGACAAAGCTTTACACAAGAAGTCACGCAGCCCCATCCCAAATTATTCTTTTCCAGTTTGCACAGTCAGCACTTAGGAGCCTCATAGCTCAGTTAGTAAGGTGACTGGCAACAAAATGGGAGGAGCTGGGTTTAAGGGCAGTGGGTCTCCACTCATTATTTACACTTCTGGCATGGCTCTGAGATCCATCTAGCCTCCCATCCAATGGGTACCAGAAGCTACCTGGGAAGACAAGTGGTCAGAGCATGGTGCTGACCACATCACCTCCTTCTTATTTGGAAGTTAAAGAAACAGTAGAGCTCTGCCTCCCCTGCCCCAATGGCCTGTAAATGCAATACCTTTACAATCAGTGTTTATCCTTTTGTCAAAACAACATAACTAAACTACATTCTTCTGTCTCCATTAGTCACATAAGTAGTCACTACTTCTACATCAGGACAGAGGGAAGTACATTTCTATTTGGGTCTAAACCCTAAAGCAGGCAGAAGAGCCTGTTGGTGTTGTAGCTCTTCTGGGAAGGATGGAAGTACAGGCCTCCTCTCCAGCCTGCTTTAGGATTATCAAAGAATCCTAATGAAACAGAATAGCAAGCACATGCCATAGCCCTTCCCAATCTGGTTGTATAGCAGGCCCTCAGGACAGTTTTACCTGGCTACCCTGGCAGTGGCACCCAGTTGACAACCATTGAGGTAAGTTGAATGCAACAGTAGCTCTCAACTGGGGCTGCTGCCACATTCAAAGCAGTGGGGGAGGACTGCCATAACCCTGAAAAGGTTGAGAACTACTGATCTAGAAAATGGTGCTGAGTTAAATGAATGCTTATATTTAACTAGATCCAACTCCCCTTTTCACCTTAAAACTCCAAACCACTATCAAATCATTTCCATCTGAACTACAAGAAAAACTACAGAACTTGATCCCCCTCACTACCCAACCCAGAGACTTTTTACATGCTCCCTAAAATCCACAAACAAAGGAACACAGGCAGACCTATAATATCTAACCACAGAACCGTAACTGAGGTAGTATCAGGTTTGGCTGAATCCATCCTAAAACCTCGCGTCACCCAAAGAGCAAGTTTTGTCCAAGACACAACAGACTATCTATGAAAACTTGAAAACACAAGCCACCCTCCCATCAACACCCTGCTAGCCACTGTGGGTGTCACCAGCTTATATACCAACGTCCCACAACAGGATGGCATCCAAGCCTGTCTTACATATCTACAAAGGCAAGTTTACAACTCAAGAGTACAGACCAAAAGACATTACTAAACGTATACACATCATCCTCACACACAACAATGTCACCTTCAATAACTAACACTTCCTCCAGACCATGGGCAAAGCTATGGGCACCAAAATGGTCCTACAATATGCCAATCTTTTTATGGGCCACCTGGAAAAAGAATTCCTCAAGAACCACACCATCAAACTTGTGGTATGCTTAAGCTATATAGATGACATTTTCATCATTTGGAGCAAAAAACCTTCAAACTCTGATTGATTTCCAACACAAATTCAATAATCATCAACCCTCTGTCAGAATACTCCAGCACCAACATTTCCTTTTCAGACACCATGATCAACATACAAAACACCCACGGACCAATATACATATCTGTACAGAACCAGCAATCACCCTAAACATACCAAGAAAGCTGTAATATACAGCCAAGCCTTCCGATATCACCAAATTTGCACAGAGAACACCTGCAATCATCGCCTCACAAATCTCAAAAGGACTTTCGCTCAACAAGGACACTCCTCCAAAGAGACAGATTGCACTTTTGAAACAGCTACTGGGATACCACGTGAAGAATTGCTGCAGTACAAAAAGAAAATCTTCCTATGGCTCAAAACACCAAATGGATCCAGACCATGCCATGACAAGAAATGTAAAACCTGCCAACATATCTCCACCACTCCCACAATAACTACACCCCACAAAAGAAACATCACTATTTCTGTATCTTACACCTGCACCTCCATAAATGTAATCTCTCTCATCCAGTGCACTAAATGCCCTGATGGAAAATATGCAGAAGAAACCCAACAACAACAGTGTGCCAGAATAAATGTGCACCAAAAATCTATCAAACAAATATGTCCAATTATCTGTGGGTACACACTTCTATAAGGCAATCACTCTCCCTAATCTCTCAGTTCTAACCCTCAAAGGAAATTTACAAAACATAGATGAACCCACAAACTTCACTTCATCAATCTACTGGATACCAAAAATCATGGATTAAATATAGACATTGGATTTATGGCACATTATAACCTGCCTGTCATCCAATAACCCCAGGTAACCTGTCTGCATTTTACCAGCTATATTCTGTCACCAGGTCAACATTCATCCTCCCCCTGCACCTGTCTCACATCTATTGTCTCCCATGGCCTCTGATCCTCACTGCCACACGTTTGCCCATTCACAGACCTGTATTTTGCATACTGGCTTGCATCTATTCCATCCAGAACACAAGACAACAGCCCCTCCCTATACCTGAAGAAGGGTGTTTGTACCAAAAAGCTTACAAAGAACAATTTTTCCAACTATTTAGCTGGTCTAATAAAAGATACCACATTTAGACAAAGAACCTTGTCTGCATACATTTAACTACTGCATTTAGAAAAAAACCTGAAGACACTATCTATAGCTAGGTTTCTCTAATGGAGCTACTTGAGGAACAGTATATGGTAGACCACTCAGTTGAGTAGTTAAACAATATGCATTAGCATAGCTTCCAATAGCAATTGGATATGCTCCATCAGATAAAAATAACATGCCAGTGTTGTAGAGGAAAGAATAACTTAAACTCTGATTGTAGGTGTGTTTGTTGTTGTCTAAGCCAAATAAAATGCAACTGTCCCTTTTCCCAGAACCAAAGAGAAATCATATTTCAGTTCAGTCTAAAATCACAGGAGGGGGAAGCATAGCAGCCTACCAACACAGCACTGAAGTCTACATGTCAAGTCCTGTTCCTTGCTCGGGAGCATGAACAAGAGACTGAGGGTTGGCCTGCCAACCAGCTTTAACTATTTCACTGTGGTGCAGCATCTGAAATTAAATCCCTGTTACATCCATATATTCTAACACTTAGTAACATCTGACATATTTCACTATCTACCTGTACAAGAAAATGAAAACTGCTGTAATAAAGTATCATAGTGCTTAGGGTCGGAAAGGACCTAAGCAGGTCATCAGGTCCAACCCCCTGCCCTGAGCAGGAATGGGTGTCGGGATCGTATCACCTCAGCCAAATATCTGTCCAGCCTCTTCTTGAAGACCCCAAAAGTAGGAGGGAGTACCACCTCACTTGGGAGTCCATTCCAGAGCTTGGCAGCCCTAACTGTAAAGTAGTGTCTCCTGATGTCCAGTCTAAACCTTCTCTCTAACAATTTGTGGCCATTATTCCTAGTAACCCCGGGGGGTGCCCTAGGTCCATCTCTGCCTTGGCCTTCCCAACAGCCTCCCTGCAATCACGCCAACAGAGGTGTAGTCCTCCATGGCGAAAGCCCCTTGCTTCCACTGTTTGTATGCCAGCATGCTAACTATTAGTAAATGTTAATTAGCTGACATACCAATCACTTCAGGCTTTTAAAAGATATATCTATTATCCCTGCTCAAACCTAGCTATGATGCCAGTATACAAACATTACGGATAACTGGACACTCCCTAGAAGCAGTGTCAGCATCATCCACAATATTTGGTTTAGAATTTTTCCTATTGAAAGCTGTAGTCTCCGCACAAAAAAAGTGTAGATACAATTTACAGACCATAAGCCCAAGGCACTTGAGAGGTTGGTAGCAGAACTGGGTACCAAACCAAATTTTCTTTAAGTTTAGGCTAGTGTCTCAACTACAATACAATCCTGCATAGGGCTTTGCATTTTGGATGCATCTTCCAGGGCATATGTTTAATCAATATAATTGCTGATCGTGTATGCAGAAGTCTAGATGGACATACTTTCGAATAGATTAAATAAATGCAAAATCTTTATTATTTGGAGCCTAGAAAAATAAGAAAATGAGACTTAATTTATTTTAATCTGTGGATTGGAAAAGAAACAACAAATGAGAAGAACAGTCATTAGCCAAGACAAAACACTACCAGTGGACTGAAGCTACACCATTCACAGAATATCATACACTAGGTATCTAGTTTTATAAATATATGTTAGATAATTCATGGAAGTGACTTCAAAGCTGAGGGAAAGGGAAGACTTTCTAATTAAACACCTAAAATCCCAAACTCTTATCACTTACTAATATAATTGCAATTATTCAAATAAGGGGGGAAGGGAGTCAGACCCAGAGGGGAAGGGAGTCAGATGTCCAGGGTGAGTGGTCGCTCCTTAAGGAGACGATCCTCCGTGCCCAAAGGGAGGTAATCCCAACAAGGGTCAA
>JAGPOW010000261.1:48336253-48353404 GCA_030014935.1 Caiman crocodilus | reverse complement strand
CCGGTGCTCTTTCCTGCCAAGGCAGGGGGTCGGACTAGATGATCTGCCCAGGTCCCTTCCGACTCTAGACACTATGATACTATGATACTATGAAGGGAAAAGCAGCAGTTATCTCCTACCAGTTTTCATTTTTTAAATAAAATACAAATAAAATAAAAGCAAAACTGTTTGCAAATATATCATTTAAAAATATTTTTAATGTAGACTAAAATCTCAGTTTTACATACAACATCAAGAATTATAAGCTAGCAGTAACAACTTCTATAAAAGCTATATGTAATGTCGCTCTCCAATTTAATCACTCAGAACTGGTGCCTCAACAAAGTATAGGTGTCTATATGTAAGACTGCACTAAGCCCAGTCTGACCTCCAGAGAAAACAAAAACCAGTTATATAAATAATTACCTTGCAGTCTCTGTAGGCTCTGATGCTGAAGGAATCTATACTACTGATGGATGTCTCCTCCTATCTAAAAAGGAGAAGGGGAAAAAAAAATCACAATTCCAAGCATGTGAATCCAATTAATAATGGCACAGCAGGGGAAAAAGCAAAGTAATTATTTATGTTCTCATAGTTTTTTCAATTTAGAGAAAAGGTATTTCAACTCAGAGAAAAGGTATTTTTAGTAAACAACATATCCTATTATGTGCTATTAGCTGCATGCTGAAGCATTAAAGGATCAAATGAAAAAAAATTAAAAGTAGATTCCCCTTCTCACTTTCTTTTTTTTTACTTATTTTTTTGATTTTGCATCTTGGCTAAATAAGTAAGGCTGATCAGTCTGATTTTAATTATCTTGCTTTTGAAGTGATATGGACTCTACAAGCCAAAATAAAACTTGGTCTTCCTGGAAGACAATTTAGGCTAGCTCAGAACCAGACATCCACATTGTCTTCAAATTGTGCTTTCAGTGACACCCGTGAAATCTCACCGCCTTCCTAGGGTACCTGTGTGGAGCCTAATAAGCAATGCTGCTTATTAGGTACCTAAAGTAAAAGAATCTAAGTCCTTTCCTAGGTGATAAAGTTGTACCAATTTAAATAAATTGGTTCAGAAACTGATTTAGCTACATTCATGTAGCCCCCTTCTATGGAAGTTATCTCACACTGATTAGTTAAAAGTTAAAAGTCTCCACACAAGGGACGGCACCAGTTTTAATTAAATCATTTGCTAAACTAATTTGTTACATTAGTGCAACTTTCTCTCATACACAAGGCTTAGCTTTTTGGCCCTGAAGAGTTACTGAAAAATTAAAAAGAAGATTCCCCCAAAACCCAGAAATGACTCATTGTACTAGAAGACCAGACTGGTAAGGAAGAGGCCATTTTTACACCATCAAATATTCAGAGTTGAATCACAATTTTAAAGCAACTTGAGCATTTGGGCATAATTTCAGACAATGCACTTCTTTAGACTTTAAGAGGATATACTCATACAACATTTTTCTTTCAATATAAGTCTAAAGTACAATTCAACTTTTCACACCCAAAGGAGAGAATTTTCTCTTAAGTATTGCAAAATGGGGTGTGTGAAATGGGACGTACTCAGTTTGGATTCAGATTTAGCCTGAATCAGGGGACAGTGATTCAATTAGTTGATTTGGATCACTGTCCCAATTCAATTTGGCTGAATTGAAATCTGAAGATTTGATGCTGATTTGGAGAATCAGTGATTTGGCCATAGATACACCTTTAAATATTTTTTCTACATACCTCAAGGTACCAGGTGTGCCCCCACCCCCCAGCGCTCCTGTGGGATGCTCCATCTGCCTCACCATCTCAGCATTCACAAGCTGCCTGGTACCTTAAGGTATGGAGAAGAAACATTTAAAGCTATGTCTATGTCCAAATAATCGACTCTCTCTGAATCTATTTGGAGGGTTCTGATTTGATTTGGAGAAAGTAAAAGTTCTCCTGATTCGATTTGGATTTGGAGATTTGGCTGCCGAATCAGCCTGAATCTCCACTGAATCAAATCAGAGATGGAAGCTTTGCACAGTCCTAATAAGTATTACTACTTGTATTTGTTAGTCCAAGGTGTCCCCTTATTCTAAAAATACCTCAGTGCAAGAATACTACACAGTTGTTGCTAAGCTACATTCTCAGTCACTACAATACTGGTCTTGCACATTGTGTCAAGGTCAAAGCAACTGTTCTTCTACTGTAATGCTGAAAAGTATCCTGTTTATAAAAAAAAGTTCTTCTCCTACTTTATAACATACGCCATATTAAATTTGCTAATAGGTGGCCAGCATCTACCAAAGCTAATACTCTGGAGAAGATGAACAACAAAAGGCAACTAACATGATTTTTAACATTTTCTCTTTTCTGTTTTATTATTCAGCTTTATTTTTAACCAAACCCATTAGTGTTGGATCCAAGTGCCTTGCAAAGTCATATCAACCTTAATGGCGATTTACCAACAGACCTGAGATCTCTCCCTCTTCCCAACATTACAGCAAATCCTAAGGAACTTAATTAGGCTAGTTATTATTCTCATACTCCACTGAACCAATCACAACAGCAGGGCAATTTTTAATATTAATAACGTTATTATTATTATTATTACTATTAATAACAACAGTAATAATAGTAATCTGTACCTTTAATTAGCATTTTGGGAAAGGAGGAACAAGGGGAGTTTTATACCCTAAAATGGTCTGCAGTTTGGTTCCCTTCTGTTTCTTATGGAAGGTGCTGCACAGCAAAAGCCTGTCTCTGGCTCCTACTAGTTTACTGAATGTAACCCCTAAGGAAGGCAGTTGCATAGACCTGCAAATAATGGAATAAATTTACAGGTAAAGTAGGCAATTATAAAGCACTTCCTCTGCTGCTCTTATAGCACAGCTACAACAATTAATCAAATAATTTTTAAAGAGTCAAGTAGAACCTTTGTTGTTTATAAACCTCAAATTGAATGCTATCCCAAAAAATCTCATATGACTGTGACTAACAGCAACAATAAAAGTAGGCAAGACAGAAAGATTACCAAAATAAACAATAAAACCAAGACACAAATGCAACAGACTATACCAATCACATACATAGTTACATACATTTCTAATAGGAATCATACTGCTGGAAAACAGAGATTACAAAAGCCCAGGTTATTACTGAAACAAAATATGACTGGCCAATAGTGACAGTAAACTAAGACAATAGTAAAAATAGGCAGCTATAAATCTTTATTTTAATACTGATAGTGTAACACCACTGATCCTCTAGCTTCCTAGTAACAGGTTCTTGATGTTCGGCATTTAGAATCACCAATACTGAAGTATATAATTTCAAGTACTGCTCTATTTCTCAGTAAATAAATAAATATAATAAAGAAAAAACAAACAAAGAAGAGAGTGATTCCCCAAATCCTTACCCAAGAAAGTAAAAATAGGGGATTCTGCAGGGAAGCACTAAATGGTGATGTGGAATGGAAGCTGTCCTCTGTGTGATGATACACATTCATATTCTGATGTTGAGCCACAGTGAATTTCCAAGTGACAAGGCAACCCATACCTTTGCAAATGTTGGTTAAACTCAATCCAAAAAACTCATCTAGAGTGTGAGTAAATTATATAATGTTTGACAACCTCTCCTGAAAGGAGCTTATCCACTAAAAAAAAAAACCCAACCTAGCTGTGAAACAGAATTGACTAATAAAGCTAAATAAGGTTTTGGTGCAAGGTGTAGCAGACTTGTAAATGAAAAGCATCATGGGAAAAGCTGACCCTTAGCACATGACCAAGAGGCACAAGGACTTATAAAGCTACTCTTTAGTACCCTACATGAGCTACCCACATTGCAAGTCAATGTGTGGAAAGTGGGCAGACAATGTAGCTGATATTTCATCCTACTACAGCTTTGGATGGGAATTGGGTGGTGCTTCAAATGACCATCACAGATGAGCTGATCTACAGAAGGCCTCTGCGGCAATGCCTATTACTCCCTTCTAAGAAGCAAGAAGAAAGCAGAGAGCAAATTGTGACATGAGTCAACTATGCACTGACTGTAATACAACATGTTTTTTTAATGTAATAACTGATTTTTTTATTGCTCCACCAAGCATCTAGAATTTTAGAATGTTACTAGCCAGACTGCAAGCCACTCCAGCCATAAGCAAGACTAGGGGAAAAGCCCAAACAACTGCCAACTGGTGAACAGAAGCTCTCCCCCAGTGCAGCCCATTGGTGATGCAAGCACAGTACAAGGGCAGAACTATGGTCATTACGCTGGCAGAGCTGGTGGAAGAGGTAGCGCATGCTGTGAACTGGAGAAGGTTGGCAACTGCCCATGATACTGCAGGCTCCCTCACACCAGTAGAGGAATACTCACTGAACCCGATCTCCAAGGTCCCTCCTTACCCTCTCTCAATGCAAGCAGTGCCTTAAACTCACAACATAAACTGCGTGTGATAGCAGAAAATTGAATGTGGCTCCCTCAGCGTATTTTTCTCTGCTATGCCTCAGCCCCAGAGACATGATTTGGATGCAGTTTCACTCCAAGGCCCATTTACGGTGTTGTGTGGTAAAAAATGAAATCATGACAGGCAATAAATGGACACATTTACTCAATGTAATACTGTAAACAGAGAGGAAGTGAAGGGACATTTGAAGTAGGGATTAAGAAAGAAATTACTAAAACTGGCTCGGAAGGAGCCTGGTGGTTTAGGTAAGGCAGTATTAATTTTAATCCTTTCACTTCCTGTACATATTGAAGTGTTACACAAAAAGCCAAAATCCCAGTACTTGGTTAACATGTTACATTAAATTTAAAAAAAACAGACATGTATTCCTTCATCTTTGTATCTTTGCATTCATAATGTCTTGCATACTTTTTATTTTCCCTTCAGCTCCTATTGCTCATGAAGAAGGCATGGAAAGCAGATCAGGTTAACATAGCTAAGAAAACCTGGAGCGCATGTTCAGTACAGCAGGGGGAAATCAGCTATCTCATGCATAACAGCAACATCACCTGTCACTTGGAAAAAAATGGGCGTCTCAGAATAATACCACCCGGAAATAATTCCAGTGCTCTAATATTCAAAAGGCTATTCAAAAGACTGGTGCTATTTTCCATCTGCTGGAGAATAGATCAGACATAGACCTTCTAGCCAAATGGAGCCACCAAAAATTCTCTTCATCTATCACGTAACACAAATGCAACTTTGACACACAATCATTCGTCTTTTCCTGCTCTACCCCCTACCAATACCCAAAGATAAAACACACAGAAAAATACAGATTTAGAGTTTAAACACAATAGAAAAAAAAATCTCTCATCTTACTGTTTCTATTATTCTTTCATTCACATGAAAACACACTTTCGTTGCTCATGACTACTCCTTTTATAATACCTAGGGATGAATGCAAACAGGAGAACAGAATCCTGTATGACAACGTTGGTAGAATTCCCATAAACTGCCAAAAAGCTCTTAAAAAATCCAAGAGAAAGGCATTTCATCAGTCAGGCAAGCTGTTAGCATCTGATGAAATAAGTCCCCTGTTTATGAAAGCTTCTGCTATGCATCTCAGATTCAGTTAGTCTATACGGTGCCTAACTTCAGTACTTTGCCTTCTGCCTAACTTCAGACTAATACTGCTAGCTACCTGTCTCTGCTCATGTAATTAAAAGCTACAGTATAATGCATATTGCATAAGCATATGAGGCAAACCTAAAATTGCATAGGTAACCTTAATTCTGGCATTTTGAGCACTTGGCTTTGTGTTTTTAACATAAAATAGGATACATAGAATTAAGAGTATAGGCCACACCCCCAAACTAGATCAAGACATCCCTATGTGGCATGACACATATGAAAGTTACTCTGGTCCTCTGAGTTCTGTACCTTGCTGTTCAGTCTGCTGAGTGCCAGCATGGTTTTATAGGCTAGGGACAGACAGTACTTAAAAAAACATTTAAGTGATCAGAGACTAGTTTAAACCTGTAACAAAACAGATGTTCAGTGCACATAAATCAGTTTTAAAATAGCCGAAACTGGTTTGAGATAAACCTGGTTGAACACAGTAGCAGACTTAACTAATTTGGCTCAAACTGGTTTAGAAATGTGTGTTTCAGACCCCTTGCTGATTTAAGTTAAACCAGAGTTCCCCAGCATCCCGGCATGCTCTCTGGGCTGGGCTCTCTGCTCCACCGTAGAGCTGGCCCCGCCCCTCTGCTCTCTGGCTGGAGCTCAGTAGAGACTGCAGGCATCTGCCTACCTTCCCCCAGCCCTCCCCTTCCCACTGCCCACTAAGCAGGAATTATTCCCCCATCCCCTCTGCCTTACATAGACACCTCTCAGCATTAGGTAGTAGACCACATGCTGGCTATGGTCCATGCTGTGTCAGACAGGACAAAGGCAGAATCAACAGGTAGCTGGTAATGCCCCTCTGTTGTTTTCTTAATGGGGTGGCAAACACTGAGTTAGGGATGATAAACACTGTCAATTTCCTGCTGGGCTGGTCAGAATGGGGGGAACCCCTACCTTATTGGAGCATCCCACCCAGGCCTGGCCACACCCTCCTTCAGCTCAGCACTGTAGAAGGGAAGGGAGGGTTGCTCTAGTGCCCTCCGGCTTTTAGCCTGCGCCCCTGCAGGACCGTGCCTGCACTTCTGAGATGTCTGTGCAATTACAAAATGATTCAGCCTAGCCAGATTAGACTAACCTGCGAAGACTAAATAAATTCAGAGTCAGGCTTTTTGAATGTCTGTCCCTAGCCATATTGATTGATCTGAACCACCTCTCACAGACTTTCATTTGTGTGGTTGCCAAGGAAATAACTCCTTTAATTTAAACCCATGTTTGCAGAATTTGTGCTCAGCCCAAGAATGGGATAAAGTCAGCAGGTGTTATCCAAATCTAAACTTGTTTTATCTGTTCTCTAGAGAGTTCCTGTCTTCCTGACTACTGTGAAGCAGAAGATAAGACCTTAAATGTCTTGACTCTTGACTGAACACGTCTGGCCTGTATTGTACATATGACAATATTGTTATCCACATTGTATATGGATAACATTCATTTACATAAACTGTGAATCAAGTGTAAAATGTTTTCAGACTAGATTAATGGCATCTCTAAAGCTGCGAACATCAACAGCAGAAAAATTCCTTTCCCCTGTAGAATACCAGAAAGGTCCTACTGTCACCCCTTACATTTAGTATGTTTAAGTGTATGAAACTGCCAGGAAAATTAGTGAAGAGGCATGGTCTATGTGATATTCAGTATGGCATAATACCCATCTCAATATATTTGAAGCAACAGAATCAAACAACTGAGTTGTGCATCACTGATATGTACTTAAGTCTTAATGAAGGGCTATGTGGCAAAAACTTAACCTTGACAAAACTAGTACAGGTATGCTGGGGGTAACAGTAAGAAGGATTAAGGGTACATATTTTGCTGCTTGCACAGGTTCCACAAGTTGCATGCAGTTAGAGCCTAAGCTCCTCAGGAAGTATCTAAGACAAGTCTTATTTCTACCTATACCTGACAAGCAACCTTCTTCCTTTGTGGCAAGGATCACCCTTATTCTTGCCTTCAACATCTTGAGATCAAGGACTCTTGTTTATACTTAGCCATTAGGAAGCTCAAATCAGGGTAGAATATGGCAGCAGCCTCACTAGGAACAAAAATCAGACATACAGGACATGCAATTGCTTTTAATACATTTCTGGGTAAAAATCAAGATACTGTTGTTAATCTGGCAAACACTAAGCAATTAGGGAGTTGGGTACTTGAGCTACTGGCTCTTGTCCTGTATGATAGCATTAGAGTCGAGACAGTAAATGAGCTCATGTTTGGAGTCCTTTTTAGATCAATCATCCTCTGCCCTACACTGTGTCCCTCCATATTTGCTAACCCTCTGGGAATACTGCAATGCCATTATGTTTCACCCTCTCGTCCTGGCTTCTAGGGATCAATGGGCTCATAATTAGAGGTGTTTAGCATTATTTTATGATTTTCCCATTGGCTGATAGATATTTGTGTCAAAATGAAGGGAGCAGTCTCTCACATTGTATTTTGTCCTGTGCACTGTAATTTGTAGAACATGCATAGAAATGGTGCTTGTGATATTTGTTTCCCCACTGTTAAAATTACCGAAATATCAATGAAAAGTGCACTAAGTTTATGCCATGATCCAGTATAAAGTTGGCTTGAAAAGAAGCTGACAATAACGTTAAGCACAGACACAGGCCGTAGATTTCATCACTGCCCAATAATAAGCTTCCAATTTCATAAAGTTGGTTAAAGTGATTTCAAGGAAGGAAAAGTTTATGAAATAATGAAAAAGAGAAGGGAGGAAGAAAAGACTGCAGAATATTCAGGAATTTTCTAGGTATCTAAAAATTTTTAAACCAATTTCACAGTTTTCAGTTCTCTTCATCCATTACCTAGCAACTGAGGATATCACTTGTAAATCAAGTTAAAACTTTACACAACAAATCTTCCAAGTATTAACAGTTCCAAACAAGAGTCATATTTGTTACAGATGCTAAACCTAACAGATAAAGATGCCCTGAACACATGCTGCTCTTGTCAAGAGCTTATTAAACACTATTTAGAAGATACAATAGAATTTAATCCCCTACATATTACACAGTACAAAATGTACAGTATCAATGTCAGCATCTGATTTATGTATATTCAAGATGGGTTAGGCTAGCATAAACCTATTAGCATCATTTTAATAACCTCAATTAAAATTACTCAAAGCTTTATTGTGCATCACCTATAGGAACTTTTTTGTTTCCAACCGCTCTAAGGCATTAGCATGTGTGCATTAAAAAATAAAATGCAATATTAAAACGAAAAAACCTCTAACCATCAGGATTTCTCTAGCTTTTATCATAATGGTCTTTTTCTGGCCCTCGTCTATTCATCAATAGCTAGTGGTAGTATATACACATTATTCTAATAAGTGAATAGCAGTACTCATGCAAATGATGAGCAAACTCTTATGGACAGATTGTCCCAGGAAGATTCACACATGGCTCCTCTCCTTTCCCAGACCCTTCTGTACATGCTTTAAGTATTAAGAGATGAGGCTGGAGCAGGGAGAGGATACAGAAGAGATTACTCTTTCTGTGGCACCATTTCCAGGTTTTCTGTCCTGTTTCCAGAGTGGTATATACGGTACATACCAACGGGGTACAAATTACCTCTCTCTGGGCGCATCCAGACAAGCATATGCGTTTGTTTCCCTAGGGACAAGTAGCAGTGGCACACCTTGTGCCACTGCTAATTTTCCACAGGGAATGCCTGTACCATATATGGGGCAGGTTACCCTGGGTGGGGAAGGGGAGGCTAGGGACAGCAACTATGCTGACCCAGCTGCCACCCAGGCTTCCTGTGGGCCTCTCGGGACTGCAGCCATGGCAGGAATCCTAGACAGCCGCTGGAGTGTGGTTCTGGTCAGCCAGGATCTAGTTTTGGGTGGCACACACTGCCAACACATGCACCACCCTGTTTTTTGGTGTGGGTTCTTTTGATCCTAGAATCTCCCAAGGTCAACACCCCTCCCCTGTGCTACAAGACAGCAGTGTGGGGAATGCCTTCAAGTGCGGTGTGTGGCGCCACAGATGAGTCCACAGTCACACGGACATGACCTCTGTGTCCTCTCTGACTAGTCTTACACAGTATTGGGGGGTGCAAAAAAAGCAGTCATCCCAGCAGAACTGTCCAAAACAGAAAGGTTTGAGCCATTAAACACCTTTCTGGGCACCTCTCTACACAGATGACATCTAAGTAGTTAGAGGGAGCGAGATATGTATAACCTCCAAAATCTGTTGCCCCAACATATCTTTCCTCCCAGAGGGGAGGATGGGAAACTTTGCCAAAACTAAAAAAAAAAAAAAATCCCCTTCTTTCCAGCTCTGAAATTTTTCCTGAAAGATTTTCTGCAACAAGGTGTAAGCTGACCTTCAGAATTCAATTACAAAAATTGATTCCCTAATCCCCTCCAGGTGTGTAACTGATCCTTTACCTTCAGGTCCCTTCCTAGCAGCAACACTCAGATAACCACAGGGACTACCACACTTACAGACTGCACTGTTTCCTCTATAACCTGGAGAAGCAAGTTTGAAATCGTTTTGGTAACATGAGAAGATTTTTGCATTCACCCTTTCCAAGTTACTTGAACTGTTCCATGCTCCAGATTACAGATGTTCCGGCTCATAACATTTTTGACAGAACATCCGGCTCATGTGCAATTTTTCTAATTTATTGGTTGTCTCTGATTTTTCTAATTTCTTGGGGTTTTTTTTCTAATTTATTGGTTATTTTTCTAAGTTATTGGTTGTATCACAGTGCCTGCCTTTGCAAATTCTGCTCCTTTATGCAGGAAGGCCTCATGTGAAAGTGCTAAAGATATCGGTTAAAGATCTCAGTATTCTGTAAACAGATGCCTCCCACATCTTTCCTTTGGAGGCAATGCTCTGGGCCTCCAAGAGAAAAAGCATAAATTACAGGTCATTATTCTAAAATACTGCAGAACACTCTTAGACAAAGACACAATTATATAAGGTGGCTGGTTGGATACCATTTCCCACTGGTCAGATAATACATAAGCAAGTGTACAATATTTAAGAATGTTCTCTATGTACCACTTTTTTACCATCTTCCAACAGCTCAGAATGGAACTGAATGTGCTGTCAGGAATGTAAAATCAAGTCTCATACAACAGATTAACACATCGTTTTGAAGACTTAGCTGAATTACATTTAATCAAGCTGCTTAGTTCAGAGTCAATTTGAAAAAGGCATGTCAGAGAAAACACACTGCAATTCACCCAGACACAGCATGCTTGGAGAAATATGCAAACAAAGCTGAAAATTCAACACTCTAAGGCTCTGTCTACACAAGACATTACTGAACAGTAGCAACAAACTACTGTGCAGTAGCACTAGTGCTAGCAGGCACTAACTGTGACATGATGCTACTGTGCAACAGCTTCAGAAAAAAAACGTGGGGACACTACTGTGCGGTAACACCAGTTACTATTCAGTCATTTAGTACTTGGTTATGTAAGTGCTAAATGACTGTGCAGAACAACTGTGAAGTCTGCCACTTGTGTAGAAGCGGCCTAAGAGAAGTAAAATTGGACAAGTATATTTACATTTCATCTGAAAATTATTCATGAAACAGCCCTACAAAGTGTCAGAAAATAGCCAAGTGGTTTATCTATATTGATAACCCAGCACCCCCCCACACTGTTCATAGCTATTTGAACATTCCTAAAGTAAACTTACCTTTGTCTTTATTATTTTGTGCACTGAGAGAACAGGGACATATTAAAAGATGTTTTGCAATGCCCAGGAAAGTCTTGTGTGTTTTAGTTACCCTATTGCAGCAGAATCTTGTGCAGACATAGCTACTATATAATTTCCATCTTTCCAAGAGCTGGAAAGCAATCATTAGTACGTTGGATCTAGCAAGTTCTCATTAGCTTTCTGGCAATTAGAAAGACAAGACAAAGTATAAAACCCTCAAACTTTTGCATTTAATACATGCCTGATCAAAATACTGTCACTGTCACAGAAATGAACAAATCTTTCACAAAACAGTATGCAAAAGATACTTTTACAAATTCAAAAAATGTAAAACATTCATACGTTGAGAACTCTGATGATTAAATTCTACCTGTTCTTTGAACTTTTAAAGTACTAATAATATGTACTAATTATATTAATGTAGCATTTAATATTCCACTCAAAGTCAAGATAACCTCCTCATATGGTAATATGAATTTACCTTCCTGAATAACACTACAAGCTGGGTCTAACCATTTTTCTACTAGACTTGTATGCGATATATTCTTTCATATTGCATCAGTTCCTGTAAAATGTCAAATATACATGAAAACACAATCTCTATTATCAAGAGCTGACAATATAAAAATACAAAAGCAGCTAAGCAACAGAGGAAGCAGTCACATGCACATATATGCAAACACACACAAAGCAACCAAGTGCTTGTCCTAGGCCTTGTTAATTACATCTTTAAATGTATTCCTTTAATGTTTATTATCCAAGTAAGGAGAGGTGAGGAGGCAGCTTATTGCAAGGGGGTTTCAGAGGCAGAGGGAAGGAAGGGGGAAGAAAAGAGAAAGAAAAGGAGAACAGAAACAAAGTGGAGCAAGTGCAGCTGTGGGAGGGGAAGGAGAAGGAGGTTAGAACAAAACCAAGGCAATCGGCAGAGAATAAAAACATTCAGCAAGTAGTGTCACTGGGACCCAGGGACTAGGCAGAACCCCCTGACTTTATCTCTGCATTTGTCCCATTTCAGATGCTTTCCTTGCTTCTGACAGTGGGAATGTATATTCTAGAATAAGTTCTCCCTGCTCTGCTTCCCTCAGTCTAAATGTAGGAGTAACATTTAGGGTTTGGTGCTACTCAAAGGGCTTCCTTTCTGTAAGTGAAGTGGGTCTGGAGGAGGGAGTAATAGGTAGCATGAGGTGAGAGCTCATGCTCACCCACCAGGGAAGTCCAAACAGGGGAGGAATCGCAAAACAACTATATTGTTATGCAGGTGAATTGCAGGTTACAAAGGATCAGTACAGTTAGTTCTCCAAAGATCCATATTCACAGCTATTCATTTGTCAAAATGCCAGAGGAAAAACAAAACTGTTCCAATATTTGGCAAAGGAGATTAGGAAACACTTCTGCTATGACAAAGCATTATTCAAGGCATTCATCAAGATATTTTTATTCACCACGAATTTGGCTGTCTTGATTACTACATCAGTCCAAAACCTCCAATACTTCATAATCAAGGAATGATATACCCCAATGTGTGTCTATGCAAAGACTTTTGACACAGAAGTGATTTTAAAAAATATACAGAATATCAAATTTGTCAAAATTGCCTTACCTTTGTGAGTGCAAATGTGGGTCCCACTGTTCTGAGATGTGGTTAAAACAGCTCTAGACTGGGGAATTTTCATTTCTTTATTCTTCCCAGTCCCAGGTCAGCAAATGAGAAGTTTGAGTGCACACAAAAGGAAAGAATTAGCTCCTCCAAAATGGTGTTTACACACTTAAGGAGCAGTGTCCCAATTTATACCAGTTGAAAATCTGGCCCTACTTCCATCTGCCTTCACTGTAAATCCTGTATCCTGCTTACAAATAGAGTAGAAGCAACCCCGTGTGTGGGGGGGGGGGGGAGAGGGATTTCATATGGGTAAGCTCCTGTAATAATGTTGGTGCACACATTTAATGTAGAATCATAGACAAGTAGGGATGGAAAGGACCTCCATTGGTCATTTAGTCCACTTGCTATCTCAAAACATATGATGGAATATAACTATTTGCAAGTAATATTCTGCATAATGAAAGGCATAAGGTTTCAGATTTCTTCTACTTTACTCCAGGGTGGGGGAGGGGGAAGGGGAAGAGGGGGAGAGAGAGAAGCCTTAAAATAGCATGGTAAAGATGTAAAGACTTCCATAAAAGGTCACCCATAAACGCTAAACATACAGACAGGGCACACCCAAACATACAGGGACGTGTGCTTGCAGTGGCAAACACCAGTAGCAGCTCCAGCCACTGTGCATGCCCCTGCACATGGGCTTTGGTGCAGGGCAAAATGCCCTGCTTTGCTGAAACTGCCGTTTCCCTACTCCTCCCAGATCCCAGTGTGCTGAAGGAACTGGGGAGGACCTAGAGGAGGAGGACTGAGCCTTCATGTCTGCCACAGCATGCTCTATACTGCTTTTTTCAGGGGCTCTTTTTTGCTACCAGGACTTCCCAGTAGTAAATTTTGCTCTTGTGCTGCAAATTTGCACATCTGGATCTTGCCACAGGGTTTAGTTTAGCACTAATTACAAAAAAGGAAAAAAAAGAAAAGAAACTAAGACTCACTTACTGAGTTGGATAGTAAACCAATTCCAGGGGAATGTACACACATTATTATAATGTGCTCAGGAGCCTCAGTCTGAACACATTTACATGCAAAGAATCATTTAATGCAAATCTTGCGAAGGCCACAGAAGAGAACAGAAACAGTAGATGGTACAGAGATTCATGATGCATGTCAGATGGGTAATTTAAGGTAAATCATACTGTTCCATTATACAAGACATACAACCTGGGGAGAAAGTGTGTAGAATCAAAAACATAAATAATTCAGTTATCTCGTGAAATAGCCAAAGGGCTAGCCTCCTGTTTTTTCCACTGTTTTTCTCCACTCACTAAACCTGGAAGAGGCTGAAGACAAATATCTATCAAATCTAAATTAGGTTTTGGTAAGGGTGGCCTTACACAATGGAGATAATTATGGGTTTAGGGGCAGGACTTCATGGATTAGCAGCATAGGAGGAAAGGAGAAAAAACAAACCCCAAACCCCAGAAAAACAGGGCATGGGCATATTTAAAGTGGAAGTAGTTCTAAAGGATGCTCCCACCTCTCCATATACTACTGTCAGAAGAATACCCTTGGTAAATCTAATAGAAAAACTTTTTTTTTTTCCTGCTGTAGAAAATTTCACATTTTCAGGAAATTCAAAGGTCAAAACATTTTTTAGAAAAGCTACTGAGTTGCTACATGGTGACACCTAGAAGCAGGGCCAGGCTCCCTGATTTTCTCAGAATAGGCTGGGAGAGCTTAGCTAAAAGAACTGCATGTGGGGTCTGGAGCCTGTACTGCTTTGTAAAACTGTAGAAAGACTAGGCTGGAAAGAACTGCAGGAGTTTATCTAGTCTTAATACTCTGCTCAAGGCAGGATCATCCCTGACTAAACCATCTCATCCAAATGTTTGTCTAATGTGCTCTTAAAAACTTTCAAGGGTGGAGATTTATCAACCTTTCTAAGTAATCTGTTCCAGTGTTTAACCACCCTAGCAGTTAGGAAGTTATCAAACCTAAATTTCCCTTGTTGAAGTTTAGGACTGTTACTTTTTGCCCTGTCCCCTTCAGCCACAGAGAATACAGTAGTCTGGGAGTGCTCAACCACTAGTTTGTGAGCCAGATGTGGCCGGTGGAGCCAGCAGACCTGGCCCACAGAGCTCCCCACAGGTTGAGAAATTTGGCAGTGGGGAAATGGTGGTCATTAATATTGTCGGTAAAACTCTTTCCAATTTACCCATATCTTTTCTGAAGTGTGGTGCCTAAAACTAGACTCAGTACTCCAAGTTAGGACATGTCAGTGTTGAACAGTGCAAAAATCACTGTCATACAGTTGCAGTAAAAGCCAAAATCATGTTAGCATAAGCAGGAAGTTCATATGCAAGAGATGCAAATTTATGTTTTTATTCTACTCAGTCAGTACCACTGGGGCCTCAAATGGAGTACAGCATCCAGTTTTGTACCCCACACATCAAGAAAGATGTGGAACAACTGAAGTGAATCCAGAGGAGAGCAGCAAAAAGGGATGAAAGGTTTATAATTCATGACTTCTAAGGAAAAGTAGAAAAAATATAGGTGTGTTTAGTCTAGAGAAGAGAAGACTGAAAGAACACATAACAATCTTCAAATATGTAAAAGTATCTAAGCAGAGGAAGGTTATAAATTTTCTCTCATGTCTACTGGAGATAGGACAAGTAATAACAGAATTAATTGTAGCAAGAGAGATTTAGCCTAGACATCAGGAAAAACTTTTCAACTGTAAGGATGGGTAAGCACTAGAATAGATTAGGTGGGGGGTAGGGGAAAATCTCTCTTACTGCAGTTTTCAGTGACAGAGAGGTTTTTTTGTTTAGCTGGGTTTTTTCCCTCCTTTAAGCAGGAAGGTTAGCAAATATGATTTAGGTACTGCAGCACTAGAAAGGACAAGGTCTGTTCCATCTCTATTTTTATTATAAATACGGTATTTAATGTAATTGTTATTCAGTAGTCCCTCTCTGCAAAGAGGGATTTATCCAGTAGCATAACTAGGGGTGGTCAAATGGGACACCAGCCTTGAGTGCAGGGAGACCATGCTGCAGTAGCAACAACCAGTGTCTTTGAGTCTCTGAAGTCAGGTAGGACCCTCTGGCACTCAGCACAATCACAATTCTCTCTATCCCTGCTGGCTCTCTGATATCTCTGCTCAGGGTGTCAAAATTGCTAGATACAACTCTAGATTTATCAATATAGCTCCTATGAGACTGTAACAGGGTACACACATATAAACTTCAATGGCTAAGGCTAAGGGCACACGTTACACATAAACTGGTTTAAGTGATCAGAAACTGGTTTAAACCTGTAACAGAACAGAAATTCAGTGCACATAAACCAATCTGAAAATGGCTGAAACCAGTTTGAGATAAACCTGGTTGAATAGAGTATCAGACTTAACTGATTTGGTTCAAACTGGTTTATGCAATGTCTATCCCAGACCCCTGGTGGTTTAAGTTAAATCAGAGACCCCCAGCATCCCGGCATGCTCTCTGGACTGGGCTCTGCTCCAGGGAACTGGGATGGCTCCTCCCCTCTGCTCTCTAGCCAGAGCAGAGGTGGGGCATGGCTAGGCACTGGCCTGCCATGGCCCCTAAGGCAAATTCCTCCTTTTGTCCTCTTTCCCCCACCCCCTACTGGTAAACCCTGCAGACCACAGCTGGGGTTTGCCTGCCCCAGCTTCACCTCCATGGCTTTTCTGCAGCCAGGCAGAGATGGAGTTAATTCCTCCCTCTCTCCACCTTGTCTGCAGCCAGGGAGGGGATTAATTCCACAGCAGTCCTGGAGTGGGAGAGAGAGGCAAGCTAGTCCTCTGTGTGCAGATCCAAGAGCTGCACCTGTGAACGCAGAGCTAAGACCCGAAGGACGAGACAGAGAGGTGGGAGGTGTTGGCAAAGATCTGACAATCATCACACATAGGTGCTGCAGATGGAGTTAAAGTTGCAGACGAAAGAATGCAGAGAGCTACATTTACATTATGAAGCAGAACCTGTAAAACCTAAAAAAAACCTTTCTGAATGCCTGGCTGTAAGCAGAGGTTTAAGTTGTAGCCGTGTTGGTCTAAGGACATAGGCAGACAAGGTTCCTTGTGTGAATCTGATATCTTTTATTAGACCAACCCAACTAGTTGGAGAATAGTTATTAAGCAAGCTTTCAGGTTCAAAAACCGTTCATCAGGCTAAGGGAGTTTCAGCAGTTGGTGTGTACTCTTCCTGGATGGAATGAAAAGTAAAGAAGCCAGGGGCTGGGCTGGGGAGTCAGTTGCCAGGCAGATTATAATGTATC
>JAGPOW010000261.1:48316032-48336153 GCA_030014935.1 Caiman crocodilus | reverse complement strand
AGATCAAGAGGGCGCCACTGAGGGTCACTTTTCACTGCCTTTTATCTGTCCCTGGCAGACTTTGGTGACTCCCCAGTTTTCAGGTTTGCCCAATCCAGGAGTCACTGACCCTCGTGGGACTTCCCCCCTGGTGGCTACTGGACGGCATCTGTCAGCCCCAGGCGTCGTCCGCATGTACGTGCAGGTTTGGGAGTCCATTGATGAATTTAGAATAGGGCTCTGGGAGCGGTCGATCTGTAGATATTCAGCTCAAAAGTTGGTCCCCTGCGTTGATTAACTCAGGCCAGGGCTTCTAGCCCTTGATCAGTGTAGTTTAGAGATTTCCCGGTTGTTACATTTTCTTCTGTTGAGTTCTTCCCTTGGCTGATCTGCAGCTTCCAGGTGTTAATTGCTGCCTGCTTCCATGTTGCACATTCAATCACGTTACACATTCAATCGCTGATCACTTGCTCTTTCAGAGGCCAGCCTGATACAGGGAAGGGCAGTTTGATTCATGCCCTTGTTAACATTGTTACAATGTATAATTTACTTATGAAACTAAACACATTCAGTTGAAAGTTGAAAGGAGAGGAGTATAAAATATAAACTACCAATGCCATGGCACACAAATAGATAAAAATACCAAGATACAAGGGGAGCTACAAAATGCACACATACACATTTCAAAACATAATTCCTTATCTTAAAGTGAAAGAAAGAGGAAGGAAGAAAAGGTAGAAGAGGAAAAACATATCCAAGGAGGGGAGAGGAAATGCAGGCAAGAAGAAAAGGGAGCTGTCTGCTACACCTTTTACTCCCTATATATCTGAGAAGCAATTTTTCTTATCCTTAACTTGGGATGCCATTCTCAGCTCCAGGGTAGCTTTGGCCTTTCTAACTGCTTCCCTACAACTGAAAGCTGAGGAGGTATACTCCTCTGTAGTAATCTCTCCCTGCTTCCACTGCTTATATGCCCCCCTTTTTGCCCTTAGGCTTCTCTGGATTTCTCTGGTCATCCAAGGAAGTCTCTTGGCCCCTTTCCCCCTGCATCAGGATCGTCTCCCTCTGTGCCCAAAGGATCACTTCCTTGAGGCACAGTTACCCTTCCTGGGCTCCCATCTCACCAAATCTCTTACTCCGCAGTGTGTCATTGACTAAATGCCTGAGCTCACTGAAGTCAGCCTTCCTAAAGTCTAGCACTTCCACTCTACTAGTTACCTTTCCAATGCCTTATGGTGAATTCTGTTATTTGGTGGTGACTATCCTGCAGGTGACCACTGATCTGTAGGTCCCCTACCATGTTATCCCCCATTTCCAATACCAGGTCCAGTAAGGCATTCCCCCTAGTGGAACCAGGTACCTTCTGCATCAGGTGGAGATCCTGTACACAGGATAGGAACCCGCGTGAACGGTGCGAATTTGCTTTCTGCTTCTCCCAGGAAACTTTTCTTTAGGAAAGGTTTTCTTTTTAGAAACTTGTCAGAGATAAAAGAAAATTAATAATTGTACTGTTCCTGTGTTTTGTTCCTAGACTGTTGCTAAAATAGAAAAGCACAGTGCCACATTTCTACTTTAGAGCAAAAAAGATAGGTATAGGCTTGCAACAGACATAACATTATTAGTCTTTTTATTGGTTTGTACATGCCTTATAGAAATATTAATCAGTAAACATGTTGAAAAATGTAACTCTGCTAAAAAGCATCCCACATGCCCCCAGCCCTGGCTGGGCAAGTGACAGCAGGGCAGAGCCCCTGTTTCCAGAGCTGGTAATGGGGGCTTTGCCCTGCCGTCGCTTGCCCAGCTGGTGCAGGAGGCCACAAAGGGGTGGGTACTGTCACCGCTTGCCAGCCGGCACAGGAGGGCAAACACTGCCGCCACTTGCCCAGCTGGCACAGGGGCACAAGGAGACGGGAGCTGCCACCGCTTGCCAGCCAGGGTGGGGGGACAGGTGCTGCTGCTGCTTGCCAGCTGGAGTGGGGAAGCGGGCACTGCCGCTGCTTGCCAGCCAACATGGAAGGGCACACGATGCAGGTGCAGCAGCTCTGGGAAGGCGGGGCTATGCCCTCCTCCCATTTTCTCCTATCCGCCCATAGCGAACCATGCCTGCATCCTGCCCTAGCTGGGCAAGTGGCAGCAGGCCATAGCCCCTGCTCCGAATGTTGCCACACCTGCATCCCATGCCCTGCTGCCTCTCTCCCCGAGTCCCATGCCCCCCACCCTGGCTGGCCCCAGCCCCAATTCCTCCCTCCCCCACACCCCTTGCTTCCTCTGCTCCCTGTTTAGTTTATGGCCAAATCTCTGATTCAGCTGAATCTTTTCCGAATCAATTTGGAGGCTTCCAATTCAATTTGAAGTTTTTAACTGGTTTCCTGATTCGATTTGAATTCCTCCAAATCAAGTCAGCTACCAAAGCTTTGCACTGCCCTAACACACACTACTTTCCACCTCACAAACAAACTGGGCAAAGCTCTTTTGTGAGAGCTGTTCCTATATGCATCAACTTAGGTTAAAAGGGGGGTGTCTACATGAGACGCTTCGAGTATAGTAGACTAATTCTACAGCACATTAGCACAGCGGGCAAAACCGATGCTAATGCATTAATGTGCCATAGAATTAGTCTACTGTGCTTTAGTGTCACCAAAAAACGTGCCATGGCTAATGCGCAGGTGCACCGATTATAGTGCATTAAGGTAGTATCTGTAATTAATTACAGTTACTGAACTTAATGCATTGTAATGAACATGTATATAAATGTAGACAAGCCCAGAGACACATATATTAGTGCCAAAACATTTAATAAATGCTTCTCTATATTTTCAATAGGCATAGAATTCTGAATGCTGGCCATTTCTGCACAGTTTTCTACTAAATTTTAAATTTAGAAGAAATAAAAATAATGATTAATTAAATCTGAAGTGTAAAGATCATTATTTTTATTAAATGCAGTACATTTCATGCATCTCTTTTTATATCAGAGTTATACTTTAGAGGCAGACTTAAAAACTCTAGTGGGGTGGCAAAAAGATAGTAATTTATTTATTTTTTTTAATTGTACCAAGGTTATTAAATACACTGGCTGCAAACTGACATAAAAAGGTAATGCAGTTACAAAGACATGGTACTGGATGAAGAACTGAGTTGGCTGAATCTCAGATTTTCAGCTTCATAGAGATTTAAACATTTTGGGCACCTGTATACAAGTACTGAGGCTGCTTTGGCACACTGGAATTCCAGTGCATCAGAGCAGACTCTGATTAATCGAGACTGCTGGAGCAAATTGCCATGCTTCAGCAGCCTTTTGTATCTCATGTATCAATGCCCCCACACTTAAAAATGGTGGCGGGGCACCGTTATTTTCTGACAAAGCTCATCAAATGAGCTTTAGTTTGAGTGCCCCTGCCACCATTTTAAAGTGTGGGTACTGATATACGATACACTGTGTTGCTTTAATTAGAGCATCTCTCAGAGCCGCTCTAAGTAAAGCACTGACACCCCACCCGCAGAGCACACGTAAAAGTGCACATTGAAATTTCATTTAAATCCAAGCTGAGATGAGCAACAATTGTTTTTAAAATATTCCTGCAAAAGAGAAATCTCAGCAGATACTTTTTCAGGAAATTCTAACACATGGTGTTTATGAAATGAAATATGGTTCTTGGCATGCAGCTGCTACTGAGTGAAACTGACATGATTCTTGTTAATTTCAGGGCTACCTACTAAAGGATATAAGCAATGAGACAGTCTCACTGTTTACTCAGTAGAGGACTGACAAATATCATGTCAGCCTCATTCAGAAACTGACAAGACTTCCAGGTTCCATAGATCCAGGGCAACCACACCGTGGCCATGTCTATGTGTGCATTTTGCTGTGGAGCCGACTAATTAGCTGCAAAGTAAAGCAGCACCATCTATATGTGCAACGGTATCAGGCAACAGTAAACTAATTAACATCACCATAAGATAGTACTGTCAGAAACAGTACTATGTTATGCTGGAGTAACTAAAAGGAACTAAGTGCGATTAAATGCATTTGTGGATGCTGTCTGCAGGAGCACATTGTGCCCAGTTGGTAGGGGCCAGATTCCTGCCTGCTGCCTACCAACATGGCTCTGCCTACCCACATGGTTCCTGCCTGCCTGCTGCCTACCAACATGGCTTTGCCTACCCACATGGTTCCTGCCTGCCTGCTGCCTACCAACATGGCTCTGCCTACCCACATGGTTCCTGCCTGCCTGCTGCCTACCCACATGGCTCTGCACTTTCAGCACCCTCATACCCTAGCCAGCCCCTCTGCTGCCTGACGCTACCACCTGGGGCTGGGGGCAGAGCAGGACAGGAGCAGCTCTGGTGTAGACTGCTCCACCATGGCTCAATTTGCTACTGTTCTGGGCACACATGTAGATGCTACACCCAGGAGTGGTTTACTCTAGCTCAAACTGCTCTGGAGTTTTTATTGCTTAGAATTAATAGCACAGGTAGATATATCCTGTGTGGCCAAAGAGGCCAAGATAGCCCACTGGCTCACTGACTTCTACAGGGAGTCAAACCACATCTAAAGCCAGGGCTCCCAGAGGTTGGAAGCTTCCAGCACTAAGACAGGTAACTTAGAAGCCCTGGGGTCCCTACCTCCAGCACAGTCCACATGGCAAGCCTGCCCTGCAACTGCAGACCCTAGAAGCCTAGACAGTTCCATCATCTGGACTGCTTTGGGACTATGAACTCTGAAAGCCTGTCCCAGGATCTCCAGGTTCCTAGCTTACAGGCCAGGCCCACAGGCTCCTGGAAGTTCTGTGGCCCCAATCTCCACAGCAGCCTGCACGATGGGTCAATGTAGACCAGGTTCCCTAGCAGTCCGCCAGGTGATCTAACGGGAAACAAGGCAGAGCTCGAACAAACACCCAACTGTAGCTCACTATATGTTCAAATTTTGAAATATTTTGGTCTGATGAATAGTTATTTTCTGACAAAACTTTGTTTTGTCATAATGTTCCTGATCACCTCTAAGTAAGAGTTAGGAGACAAGGTGAGGCCTTTGGCCTGTAAGAGCTATGCCACTGACTCAATGCATCAGGCTTTCATTTCTTGTTTACAATTAACTTGTTATGTGACCCTAAGCAAGCTGCTACACTTTGCTGTATCATCACTTCCCCTCTGTCTCTCTGTCTTGTTTATGTAGATTGTAAACTCTGACAGGGCAGGATAATTGTAATCTATAATTATAATTGTAGGTGCCTTACATAAGGGCACTTCAAGTTTGGTACCATATTAGAGATTGAGGCCTCTAGGCACTACCAAATATGATTCCCAAAGAAATCTAAGTGTGAAAATTGAAATTCAGAGGGACCTGGCCATTTAATTCAGTTAGATCCTTGGAGGGGGTGGAGGCGGGGGAAGTGGGGTCAGGGATAAGGAAGGATGACAAATCAAAGCCTTAAAATACAGTTTCCTCATGACTACATTTTCAAACTGTTGACCTTGGTCTTATAAATTCTGAAGGTCCATGTCTTACATGCTACATCTGTAATATTTTTTATATTTGTGGCACAATGATTTGTAATCCTGTTAATTTTCTAAACAATTATGAAAAATACATTAAAAAAACTGAGCTTGCCTAACTAAAATCTGAATGCTAGTCTAATTATTTTCAGCTTGGCTCCTAGATGTGATTAGCAACTACAAACATTACAACAAATGAGCATTTTGCATTGCAGAGTAACATAATCAAATTCCACTCAAACTCAAGACAAGTCATTGCCTGGATTCTAGCAGGTGTCATACCAGCTGAGGTTTATTGAGGGCTGCTTTTCCTTGAAAGAGGAATTAGCTGCAGCAACATTTAGATGAGAAATCTAGACTCAGGTATAACACCCAAATATAGGAAATCCCTGCAGCAAAAAAGGAAGATAACAGCTTTAGGTAACAGTATAATCATAAAACAGTCCTACATCAGTCTATCTGCCCTTTGGGAAGTTCTAGCAACTAGTGTTCTCTTATTAGTAAATGCTCCATCACATACATATTCAAATATCGCAGAATGAGCCTCTTTTTACCACATAGGGTGCATTGTTTCTAGGAATTTTATTAAATTGAATGAAACATTGACTATTCATATTTACCCAACTGGCATGTCCATCAAACACTAGGAAGCTGGGGTTTTTTTGTTTTTAATTTTAGCAGCCTGTGTACTTTATCTAAGTATTGAATAGAAATTAGTCATATAGCTAAATATTTATGCGTTTTCTGTTTATTTTGTTGGGAAAACGAATTTATGCATCAGTTTTCCATAGCAACCATGCCTCATAATTCCAGGGACCATTCCCCTAATTTGTGCCTTTTTCCTTTCTCCAAGGAGAGGCTATCAGTAATCTAGCAGCTACAAGCAGATCACGGATTAATTCTTTATTTCTCTGAACATGAATACTTCACTAAACAGAGAGAGAATTACCAAAGGATCATTTGGTAGTAAATACCAAGCAATCCATAATGGCAGGTTCTGAATCATGTCCTCTGATAAGCAGATGTGCCCAAAGATAGATTAAATATCTTTTTACCACAATTTCTCCAACATTTGCCCCAATCTAATCTTTTTTTTTCCTTTGTTCAATGGCAGGTTTATTTATTTTTTTATGGTTAAGGACTGAATAAAAAACTAAGGACATCAAGATCAAACCATGAAAATTTAAATACAACAATGTATATGAATTAAGGTTATGAAATTTAGCTATCATTTCAAGAAATGCAAATATCAAAGAATGAAATCTTGCTTCCACTTAAATAAAGTGAGTTCTCCTCTTGAGGTAAGAATTAAAGTGGGAGAACAAACTGTGCATTAAGATTTCCCAGTTAGGTGGATCCCAACTGTAGTACACATTTGTATTAAATACTGGGGTAAAAAAACATTTCCCAAGATCCTTATGGATTTCATATATTCAATTTTTTATAAGTAAAAGTTTTCAAAAAAAGTTTTAACCTCTGACTATAATAAATAGATATAACCTATTTTCAACATATTTGACACATCTGGACAGCTAAGTAACAGACAAAAATAAATGTGCAACATATGAACAAAGATTTCTGGATACACTTTTAACTAAATATAATGATTCTTTAATTCTTGTAATAATCTGCCCTTGGTTTAGTAATTTTAAAGTTCCAAATAATGTCGCAAATTATTATTGCCTTGAACTGAAAATTAATCAATACAGAACAGCCTCATAACTGGACACATCAGGAGAGTAATATGGGCAACAGAATTACCTAACAAATCAATCAGGAAATGCTATCTATAAGCTCCACTTAACTGTAGATGTAAAGGACTTATTCTAACCATGCCTGGCAGACAGTGTCCAGGATATATAGCACCATGAAGACTTAAGAGAATATCCAGTATTCAAATGGTCTCTGGCTACTAAAAGGTGGAAGAGGAATACTATCATCAATAGGAAACCATGGATTACAATACTACCTATCATGCTTTTTTAAATACTGTTCTATGACACACCTAAATTAGATTCCAGTTATAGTTTCAAAACAGTATGCACCACAAATGGCTTAGTCCTGTAAGGCAGCCAATTAGGACAGCTAATATTCTGAGTAAAATTGAACTATAAAATAACTTCATGTTACATCAAACATTAAAAACAAAATAAAAATGTCTAACATTATGTTCCTTTCCAAATACCTCAGCCATTTTCTGTGCAAATCAATATTGCACAACTGAGTTATTTCTAATATGTTAATTCATTTTTCACAGTTCTGAAAGACTGAACCACAAATTTCCTTCCTTACAAAATTTACTACATGATACAACAGTTTTACAGTTCCTTAAAGTGTAAAACAAGCTTTTAATATCCAGTTTACTTTTCCTTTCCCCTCTCCATTGACAATCAAATCCTGAGCGTCACTTAATATTTCAAAGTAACAAATTATTTATCTAAAAACAACCTAGTTTCAAAGTAGCCCACTGTTTGCTCAATTACCTTACATTTAACAATAAAGGAAAATTAAAATCAATTTAATCTCCAGAAATGTTAAATTTAATTAAACCAATTTATATGCCAAGTTAGATCCAAATAATGTATTTTCTAAAGTAGAATCCTTACCAAACAATGTACTACTTTGATTTAACACTTGTGTGTAACATGAAGGAATATTTTACAGGCTCTATTTGGAAACTACATAAATTGCATGAAGTGAAAAAGATCACATTTTTGTTCACAGCTGGGAGCCAGAGATACATTCACATCTGGACTTACAACATGCTTGAAGTGAAAGTTTAAATTATTTACCAAAGGTGAAAGTATTCTACAAAATCTGTATACTTGATAACTATCATATTCAGCTACATATGGTGCTTCTGGTTTTTGTAACAAAATTATCCTAGTTATTTGGATGTTGATACATGCATTTTACCTAGCTCAACACATTTCTTACATTATTGATTCGTCTAGGAGCAAATCTACTCCATCCACATACATGAGCTCTATTTTATTACAATGAAAAAGAATGAAATTTGTCCCTATGTTTCAAGGGGAAAAATTAGCATGGCTGTTGAAAAAGCCCTCATGTAGCAGCTATTCCACCATCTATGGGAAGGGAAGTAGTAATCACAACAGCGTAGGGTTAAGCAACCTTTTTTAGCCCATGGAAACAAATATGGGCATGGACAAATGCTCACCTAGAGCAGTTTCAACAAGAAGAGGAGGAGTTGATCTTGCTCTGGAGTGCACAGCACCTGTTACTTCCTAACTGCTACAAGTACTTGATGCTGTAGTGATAAAAGTGTGCTACACCTCTCTAATTTTAACCCTGGATGAAGCTGTATAAAAGTTGGAATGGTCTTGCTACATTTGTATAGCAAAAGTTACAGGCTGACAGCTGCTGTACAACCTGGAGCTATCCTCCTCTTTTGAAACCGTGCCTTATACATGCCCTGTACAGATGCAGTAGCCCCTTCTCTGTTCTCCACTCATCCTGACTTTCCGCTTGGCCTACAGAGGCCCTGAAAAGAGAAATGGGACATGATACCACAGAATTAATCGATTCTTTTCACTCCATGCAAGACCTAGATCCTCTTGTGAAGGGGAAACTGCACAGAATACAAAAGAACCATCAACATACTGGCTTTTGTTTCATAACTGCAGGTGCATATCAATAGATCATCTTATAAGCACATTCATTCCTTCATTCTATGCTTTGTTTTTCATACAGGCAACCCCCACTTAATGCAGTTTTGCTTACCATGGTTTCACTATAATGCTCATTTAAAATACTTACCTGGTTTCATGTAGCGCTCAGCAAGTTTCACAACAGCACTGAGCATGGGGGTGGGAAACAGTGAGTGCTGATGGGGGCCCAGGGCAGGGAAGCAGGAGTGCAGGGTCCACTCCGGCATTTGGTGCTGGAGTAGGCAGGGAGTACCAGCAGTGGTGAAAAGGGGCAGGGGGTGTAAGCGGGGAACCTGGGCCGGTACCCGGAGTCAGGGCCAGCGGGGCCCAAGACAGGGCAGCAGTGATATAGGTTCCTCTCCGGCACATGATGTTGGAGTGGCCAGAGGGTGGGTGGGGAGAAGCAGTGGTGGTGACCACGGTGAGAAGGGGTGGGTGGCAGGAGTGTAGGGCCCAGGCTAGTGGGGTGGCAGGAACGCAGGGTCCAAGCCAGTGAGGCAGTAGGAGTGTGGGGCTTGGGCCAGCGCCCCACACCAGGACCAGCGGGGTAGCAGGAGCATGGGGCCAGGGCTGGCAGGGTCCCAGGGCAGGGCAGCAGGAGGGCAGGGTCCAGGCCAGCAGGTGGTGCCACAGCGGCTGGGTGGGAAAGGGTGGTGAGAAGTGGCAGAACCAAGTATATTTATTTATATTAATTTCCATAGGAAAATGGATTTTGCTTAGCATAGGTCTGCTTAACGCTTGTTTTTTTCAGACCCAATTAAGAGCGTTAAATGGGGGTTGCCTGTATCTGCCTCTCACCAGAATATCTGCATACCATCTAGTGAACAGACTGAGGTCCACTAATAGCTAAACTTTTGCCACAGAGACTCTGGGTCTTCACCTTTTGGGCAGAACAGAGCTCTGCTTAGACGAAGCTGAATTTGTTTGATTTTGAACAGGTGGTAGAACATAGTAGACAGATGACATCATGAATATTTTCCCTTATGATGTAAAAGCTGTCTCAAAGAAGGAAATCTTATAACTTTCCTCAGGCTTCATGGAATCCGGAAGATAAGGAAAATCTTTTCACATCATGTTTCTCCTGAAAAGAGAATAATTTTTTTTTTCTGGTTCTCACATATTTTCTAATCTGCATTGTCCTAGAAGAGTACAACCACAGTGGCTGTTCATTGACAACAATTTGCTTGCTAGAGTATGTAAGACTTGATCCTGCTGCCCTACAGCACTGTTTAAAGATTACAAGCAAAACTTCAACCTGACTACGGAAATGGGCCAAGCTATATTTTGTATTTACCCATAAAAATATCCAATTGAGAAAATATTTGCAGAATCAAATATTATGTTAGGAACCAAAAAAAGAACATGTAGTTAGTATGAAGGGGTGACTGCATAGAGAAATAGGTTGCAGAGAACAGGATACTTCTCTGCCCCCAAAACAATACTTCAAGTCAGCAATCCAGAAAAATAAATTTAAAGATCTCTCTGAGCAGTTAATCATCAAAAGCGAACAATATGAACCCTCTCCTAGGAGCTTAGGACTGGAAGGAACTTCCTGGGTCTTTGGGTCCAGTCACCTTCTATCCCAAGGAACATCATCATGTAGCCCTTTTCATGAATACATCAAAATCCAATTTAAAACTAGTCGAGTTTCTAGCCCCAACAACTTTTACAGAAAGGCTAACCTAAAACCTCAGTGTTCTAATGGTTACCAGCCTTCTAATTTCCAGCCTAAAATTTATTTGCAGTTTACTTGTTCTTATAGTACACTGTCTTTTAGTTTAATTCATTCTTTTCCCTCTCTAATATATTTAGACAGAGGAACCCTATCCCTTCTAAACCTTCATTTTGCTAAGAAGCTAAGCTCTTTTTGTCTCCTCTATCTGACAGTCTCTCTAATCTCCTCAGTTTCACTCATCATCCTAGCTCTCCTCTACATGTGTTCCAATCTGAGTACAGGCAAGGTTCTTTAAGTAGATGTGATATCTTTTATTAGACCAATTGAGTAGTTGGAAAACAAAAATTGACAGGCTTTCAGGCACAGTCACCCTTCTTCAGGCATGGGGAGTCTCTGCTGTTCTGAGACTCCAAGAAATGAAAGAAGCTAAAAGTGTGGCAGGATGTCAGTGAACATGTAAACAGGTAGAATTAGAAAGACAAAAGGTGAGCCAGAGAGGTGAAGCAGAGAGGGGAGAGTGGGGGGAAAAGAGCAGGGGAAAAAAAGGCTAAAGCTGTGTTTTCTCTTGCAGTTAAACCCCTGCACCTATCTCCTTGCAACTTGGCAGGCTTCGTGCCCTCAGAAGGGATTACCATCCCTGCTGTTTTCATCCAGATCTGCCTTAATACACACACAACATGAGTTAGTTTTCAGCCATTTGAGGTACAGTTTCCCAGAAACCCCTACATCCATCTCTTTGAAACTTGGCATGCTTCATGCCCTCAGAAGAGTCTTCCATCCCTGCCAGGTTTACCTGAATCAGCCAAAAAATGACAGTTACAGGTGTTTCAGTGATTCCCCATTATAGTCGATGGCCAAATCTCTCTGAATCAGTGCCGAATCTTCTGAAGTCGATTTGGCCAAATCAATTTGGGGCAGTAATCAAAATTGAATCACTGTCCTCTGAATTGGCTGAATCTGAATCGAAAGCTTCCCTCTTCGCACAGGTCTACTTGTTGGCTGAAGGTCCTTTTGAGATTAGTGAGGTGGTGGTCATGGGTATTCTCTTCACTGTAAATCCAGTGGTCTTGAAGAGCCTGGCTGTATATTACAGTTTTCTTGGTGTGTTTCGGGTGATTGCTGGTTCTGTGTAGATATGTATGTTGGTCTGTGGATTTCTTATATATGGTGGTTTGAATTTTGCCATCTTAGACATTGAACATGGTGTCCAAATAGGAAATGCTGGTGTTAGAGTATTCAAGGGATACTCTGATGGATGGGTGATGATTGTTGAATTTTTGGTGGAAATCAATCAGAATCATAGACTGCAGGGTTTTGGTCCAAATGATGAAGATGTGAAGATGTCATCTATGTATCTCAGGTATATTAAGGGTTTGATGGTGCAGTTCTTCAGGAAGTCCTCTAGGTAGGCCATAGCTCAACAACCAACACTTCCTCCAGACTATGGGCCCAGCTATAGGCACCAAAATGGCCCCACAACATGCCAGCCTTTTTATGGTCTACCTAGCAGAAGACTTCCTCAGTTGGTCTTATAAAAGATATCACATGTATTCGAAGAACCTTGCCTTCCTATGTCCTTAGACCAGCATGGCTACAACCAAAAACCCACCAATCTGAGTTCAGCTTTGTTGAATAGATCTGATCAATAGATCTGATCAGAACCATACACAATATTTAGATGAGGTCTTATCAGTGCTTTATAAAAAGGTTTTAATACTTCCTTATCTCTACTGGAGATACTGTGATTGATGCATTCTAGAATTATAATTACCCTTTTTATGATTGGATCTCATTGGAAGCTTATCATTATCAAGTGATCAACTAGCATACTTAGGTCTTTCTCCTCTTCAGGGTTTTTCAACTGAATTCAGTTTATCAATGATAGAATTCATATTTATTTCTGAACAATTTATTGGATGTAGAACTAGGCATGCTGACCACAATGCTAGGAACTAACGTTCTAGAGAGCTCTGTTACAATAAAAGCATGGCATGCCTCGTCTGGTGGACAGCTCAGTCTTTTTATTTGTTTGAAGTGACATGAAAGTCTCATTTTCCTTCATGCGAAGTAGAACATATATCATTTTAAAAGCTAGGTATTATTTTCTTTTTTCTTTTGATCAAAACCAACATATTTTAAAGGTACAAATCCAGAGGAGAGCATAGATATACTCCTTTGCAGGACAGCAATGATAGGCAGAAGAGCTGGAGCTATGAAGCCTGAAATTGAAATCTGGGATTTATGTTTTTGTTATTCTACAAGATTTACTGTCAACTTGATACAGCATACAGACAAAGCTTTCACTTTTTAATTAAATAAAAGTAACGTCTGGAACCTTGCACTAAAGTAGCCATAAGAATTGTTAGGGTCTTTTCTTTATTATGTGATCTGAACACTTATTTCCTGTATATTAACAGGAGCTAGACTCTTAAATTGATAGCAAATTTTAAGAGCCTCAATGATCCCCCAAAACCTTGGCAAAGAACTTTAAAATAATCAATTCAACAATAAGATGAGCTTATTTTACTATAGCCATGCATTTTTTTCCTACGAATACAACATAAATTGCTAAATTACATCACAAATATACTTTAAGTTTAGACACTAAAAAGGCTTTCAGAAAAAAGGAACTTTAATCATTATTTGACTGAAGTAAGGTCCCAGTCCTGTAAACCCTTACTCACATGGGGTATCATTGCTCATAAAGATTGTTCCATTGTAATTAGAGGTGCACCAATACATTGGTCTGATATTGGATTGATACAGATATAAAGAAAATTGATTGTATCAGAAATCAACCTCATGTGGCCGATAATTTCACCGATAGATTCCTGTGTGCGTGCACAGGTGCAGCACAGCACATAGGCAGCAAGGAGCATAGACTGGCAGACTGGAGAGCTGCATGCAGCTGGTAAGTCTGGTATGGTGGAAGGGGAGGGAAGGGGCATGGGGAGGATAGATCAAGGCCCCCACAGAGGAGGAAGGAGTGGGAGTGGGGCTGGGGCAAAGGCTGCCTAGCCAAGGCGGGGCAGGTATGGGATGGTGCTGCAGCTTGTCTAGGGGCATGGGAGATGTGGTACGGCTCCAGGAGCCACTGGTCTGGCAACTCCCATCTCTTATCCCCACCACTGCTCCCACCCCTTATCCAGGAGGACACGGGTGGAGATGGTGTGTGGCCCTAGATCTGCATGGGGTGGGGCAGGCTGGGGCCTGGGCTGACTAGGACTCTTCCCACCCCACTTTGCACAGATCCAGGGGCTGCCCTGCACAGATCTGGGGGCAAATGCCCTCCCCACGTCCTCCTAGACGAGTGGTGGGAGTAGAGGCGGGAGCTGCTGACCATCAGCTCCTGGACAAGCAGCATGCACTGACAGGAGCTGCCTCACCTGCAGTGCCCCCAGACAAGCCATGCACTTGCCCCAGCCCCAATCCTCCCTTTCTGTATGGGCCTTGATCTGCCCCTCCACACTCCTTCCCTCCCCACTCCTTTTCCACCACACCAGACTTACCAGCTGCATGCAGCTAGCTCTCCAAGCCACTGGGCTGGTATCAGAAATCAGATCAGTATCGACTAATATTCTTCTTTAAAAAATCGTCTTTTGGTATCAGCCCCAAAAATCTCTACCGGTGCATCCCTAATTGTAATCAAATGAACTACTCATGACGCAAGATTCTTCACAGTAGTAATAATTTCCAATTTTAGGCCCTAATATTGTAATTACAATTCCTTTAGCAGACCGACTAAATCCTTTATTTGATGTATTATATTACTGAGCATTTGACATAAATATTTTGATTAATAATCCATCATTAGAACTAGTCCTGCAATATTATGAAAAGAAGTCTTAAATACAGTGTCCAAATGGTTCTTCTCATACACCAAAACAATACATTTCTCCACAGGACAATAAAATATCTATCCTTTGACATGCATTTCATTTATGCTGCATTGGGTGCCTTTTGCAAGGAATACAAGCTGACTTGCACCTTAATTAAAGCACTGCCTTTTTCTCTCCATGAATCTCAAAAGAACAATGAGCACAAGAGGTGATCATTCCAAGAAGTAATGAAGAGATTTTGTTTCAGTGGATTATCAATTATTTATAAGTAAATTCCCAGATGAATGGATCCAAAGCTGAATAGCATTTTTAATACCTTTTTAACGGTACAGTATAACCGTACATGAGCCAGCTTGGCTGACTGCCTACACAGAGTACCAAGTTAAATCTGAAGTTTTATTAATAAATGACTATTGCACTCTCTCAAACAAAGACTCTAAACACCTAAAAGCTACCTTGAAAAATTATTTTAGAATCCAACAGTAAATTATTCCCCTGTCTAATTCCTTATTTTCAGAGCATTATAATGCCACACATTTATCCAAGGGTAAAACCTTTGTCTCAATATGTAAAAACTTCAATTTATAATCCAAAGAACAAAACAAAAAAGTTAGTCTGCCAGTTGTCTGGACAACATATCATGTCCATGTACATAAATGCAGTTAATTTTTTGCAGTTATTGGATCATTTTCATAGACTCATAGAAAATTCTATGCCCATCCAGCCCAGTCCAGTCCAGGGGTGGGCAAAATGGTGGATCCAGCCTGTGGCAGACTCCATTTCCAAGCAGCCCCCATGGCGGTAACTGCTTCTGGCTGCCGCTACTGGACCGGAGCCACTGCCTGGGTACACTGGCCTATCCACCCCACGTCCACTGACGGGGGCGGAACCTGTGTGGACAGGGTGCATGGCCAGGAAGCTGGGTTGTGATTGCAGCCAAGAGCAAAATGGGTGCATCCCCCTGGAGGAGACACCAGGATCTTGTGGCAGTGATGGAGTGGAGCCAGGGCCAAGGTTGGGATCTTGGTGTGCAGACAGATGTGCAAACCCCAGCCCAACTGTATCACCCCACTCTATCCTGGGGTCTTCTTGGTCCTGTCAACTTGTCTCGCTCCTGGCCGCAGCCTCATCCCAGCTTCCTGGCTGTGCACCCTGCCTGTGTGGGTCCCATGCCCTGTGAGGGGTGTGAGGCGGATAAGCCAAGGTAGGTCCAGAGGAGCTGCATCCAGTGGGATAGCGTTGAGTCCAGCAGCGGCAGCCAAAAGGATCTACTACCACAGGGGCTGCTGGGAAATGGAGTCTGCAGCAGGCCAGATCTGGCCCACAGGCTGGATCTTACTCACCACTGATCTAAGCAATACCATCCCCAGCTAGAACATCCCACCAAGGTCTTGTCTATCCATATCTTAAAAACTGCCAAAGAGAGAGATTTCACAAGCTCTCTGGGTAATCTGTTTTACTGCTTTACTGCTCTCATCATGAGAAAGTTTTTCCTAATCTCTAAAATAAACTTCCCTTTCTGCAACTTGATACCATTGTTCCTTGTTCTGCCACCTGAGAATAGTCTAGCTCCATTCTGTTTGGAACCACCTTTTAGGCAGTTGAAAGGCTGCTATTAAATCCACCCTTAGTCTTCTCTTCTCTAGACTAAATAAGCCCAGTTTCGTCAGCCTTTTCTCATAAGCAGAGACCTGGGTTTTCCATTTCCCATGGAAAAACAGAGAAAACCGTGGATATCCCATTTTTATCAGAGAAATCTCTGGATTTCCTGCTTTTGCAAAGAGCTCTACAAGTAACAGAGTTCCAGCCTGCAAGAGCTGTTTGCAAAAAGGTGGGAAAGCCCCAACCCTGCTCAGAGGGGCAGGGGGAGGGGACGGAGAGGGGGAAGGGCAGGGCCTGATGCTTTTAGTCAGTCCTAAGGCCTGGGTCAGGCTCACTTTCCTTTTGGAGTCTGTAAGGTAAGTGGGAATTGGACGGAGCTGGTGGGGAAGCTGGCTGGGGGCTAAGGGATTGGGGAGGTGTTGGGGAAAGACATGGAGCACCCGGCTGGCTACATATGGAACATGGGAGGCTTGATCAGCTCGACCTGCCTCAGTGCCTCCATTTGCGGCTTCCCTTAAGGGCATGGAGGAGCTGAGATGGGTTGGGTTGATCAAGCTGCTCACGTTCCACGTGCTGCTGCCTGGGCACTCCAGCAGAGCGTGGGGAGGTGTTGGGGGAAGCCCTAGAGTGGCTGCCCAGCTGGCAGTGTGTGAAACTGAAGCAACCCTGCAGTGGATGCCACCACCCCACCCACTGCTGCTGCGCCCTACATCACTTGCCTGTGGAGCTGTGTGGCTGTAAAACTATGCCAGCGGAGCTTGCCCAAGAAGCCACGCAGCTGGCAATGTGAAAGCAGCACGGCAGCAATGGCAGCAGTGAGGTGGTGGTGGCTCTACAGACAAGTGGTGCAACTGGCCGGATGGGCTGGAGGGGGAAGTAGTTGTACAGAGTAGCCACCACCGCAGCTGCCATGCCCCGTACTGTCTTCCTGTGGCTGGCTACATGGCTCTACAGGCAAGTGGTTTAGGGCAATGGTGCCCTTCCATGGGCTGCATAATACAAGCCACTCAGCCAGCTGACTGAGGGGCACCACACCACCATCGCCTCTGTTGTGCCCTGTGCCACTTGCCTGCAAAGCCATGCGGCTGTAAAGCTTGCCACAGAGCTGTGCGGCTGGCTGTGGGAAGGCAGGGCAGAATGTGGCAGTGGTAGCAGCTGCTGTATGCTAGGCTCCCTCCCTCCCCAGCTAGTTGCTGTGCTTGCTTGCAGAGCCACTACTACCTGACTGCCACTGCTGCCACGCCACAAGCTGCCTTCCCACGGCTGGCCACAAAGCTCCACAGGCAAGCGGTGTGGAGCATGGCAGAGGTGGAGAAAGTGGAAGGTGGTGGCTGCTGCATGCGAGCTGCTCCCTCCCCGCCGGCAGCTTGTGTGCAGCCCTCAGAGGGGCACTGTCGCCCTTACCCTCCCCAGCCCTGCTCCTGGGAGCGGGAACAGACACAAACTCACCCTCATTTCTCTTTCTGTCCTCCCAGGCCTTTCTCTTCCCCACAACACACTTACCTGTTGGTGTGTATGTGCAGCATGTCTGCATGTGCATTTGGGGCTGTTGTGGGGGGAGTGAAAGGCACCTGCAGGGCTGGGGAGGTTGTGGGGGTGAGTGAGAGGCACCAGCAGGGTAAGGGGAGCTGGCCGGGGTGGAGCTTTAATTTTAATCACGGATTTTTTGGGTTTTATCAGAATTTACAATTTTTATCAGAGAATTTGCAACTTTTTATCAGGGTAAACCAGGATCAGCAGGGATTGCAAGTTATGTGCTCCAGCCCTTAACCATTTTCACTGCCCTCCACTGGATTCTTTCCAGTTTGACCACACCCTTTCTGTAACCAGGCCCCAAACTGCACACAATACTCCAGATGCAGCCTCCCCAGTGCCACATAGAGGGGAATAATCATTTCTCTCGGTCTGCTAGCAATACTCCTACTAACGCAGTCTATTATGCTGTTAGCCTTCTTCTCAACAAAGGCACCCTGTTGAATCATTTTGCTGACACCAACAATTTCAAAATTAGTTTTTTGAAAATAATTGAATGGAAGCTTGAAAATTGAAAACAGACCTCTACAAAACATAACAGGTTTTCAGTTTTGCAAAAATTTCTACTGAATTTTATGTGTGCGTTCATGTATGCCTGTGTGGACACACACACACACACACACACACACACTTTTCAGCCAGCTACAGGGACTGATCCAATGGTCACTGAAGTGAATCACAGCAGGTGTCTCTGCACGTTCATTAATGCACCCTAGTTATGGTGCATTAAGCTTAGTACCTGTAATTCCTGTTACTAAACTTAATATGCTGTAATCAGTGCTACTACGCATTAGAACTGGTGCATGCTTTTTTGTGATGCTAATGTGCAATAGAATAATTATCCTGTGCATTAACACAGGTTTTTCCTGCTGCTGCACTAATGTGCACTAGAATTAGTCCATTGTGCTTGTAGCATCTCATTTAGACATGCCCAGTATCTCAGTTTCAGTGGTATTGGATTAGACTGCTGGAGGGAAGAAAATATTTTTTTAAAAGCTTCTGAGCTTCACTTCCTTCCTGGATCTTCCTCTACATGCTTTCTTCAAAAAGGAGGGATTTGAAGAGAATCACACTGGGCACAGATTGTTAAACTGCAGAGAAATTAGGCACTTTGTATGAATCTCAAGGCAACTGAAGGAGTGAGCCAATTCTTTAAATGTTCTATGACATTCCCTGATCTAGAGCAATACTGACGTTGGATTCATCCCCAATACCTCTATGACTGGCTTCACAGTCTCAGCTGAAGAGTTAAGACATTGCCTTTTACCATAAAACAACTGCTATTTTGAAACTTATTATATATCTGTTGGTAAAAGTTTATAGGGTACGTTGTGTGTTTGGATAAAAGGTGTTATATCATTGACAGTAATCATTCTTTGTTATTATACACCATTAAGGAACATCTACATTTATTTTATCACACTGGTAGAACAAATGGCTCTTGAAGTGAGATGACTGTAGCTTTATCTTAGTCAATTTAGATTATCTGTCAGTTTTAGGTAAAATAAATGGAAGCTGTAACTACAAACATTGACATGAGAGAGAAACATGGGTTGATGTATATTGATACGTAAGTGTCATCTGTTTTTAAAACACAGGCTACACCTACATACATGTTTTTGATACATCTATGAAATCATTGGCAGAAAACAACAGAATGCAGTTCAACAAGGAGAAATGCAAAGTGCTGCACCTAGGGAGGAAAAATGTCCAGCACATGTACTGCCTAGGAAATGACCTGTTGGGTGGCACAGAAGGAAAAAGGGATCTTGGAGTCCTAGTGGAATCCTAGTGGACTCCAAGATGAACATGAGTTGGCAGCGTGACAAAGCCATCAGAAAAGCTAGTGGCACTTTATCATGCATCAGCAGATACATGACAAATAGATCCAAAGAGGTGATACTTCCCCTCTATCGGGCACTGGTCAGACTGCAGTTGGAGTACTGCGTGCAATTCTGGGCACCACACTTCAAGAGGGATGCGGATAACCTGGAAAGGGTCCAGAGAAGGGCCACTCGTACAGTTAAGGGCTTGTAGGCCAAGCCCTATGAGGAGAGATTAGAAAACCTGGACCTTTTCAGCCTCCACAAGAGACGGTTGAGAGGCGACCTTGTGGTTCCCTATAAGTTCATCATGGGGGCACAGAAGGGAATTGGTAAGTTTTTATTTACCAAGGTGTCCCCAGGGGTTACAAGAAATAATGGCCACAAGCTAGCAGAGAGCAGAATTAGACTGGACATTAGGAAGAACTTCTTTACAGTTAGAGTGGCCAAGGTCTGCAATGGGCTCCCAAGGGAGGTGGTGCTCTCCCCTACCCTGGGGGTCT
>JAGPOW010000261.1:48298418-48311744 GCA_030014935.1 Caiman crocodilus | reverse complement strand
CAGGCGGCGGAGCGCGGCCGGCCCCGGGCGGTGGCGCAGGACCCGCCCCGCCCCGCCCCGCCCCGCCCGCAGCCCGGCGGAGGAGGGCGGGCAGCAGCCGGCCCCGGCCCCGGCACAATGACAGCGGCGGCGGCGCGGAGGAGGAGGAGGAGCGGGCGGCGAGGGCAGCGCAGGACGGCTCCGGCAATGCGCATGTCCCCTGGTCCCAGAGCCCAGCGGCGCGGCCGCGGCTGGGGGCAGGGCCCGGCGGTGCGCGGCTCTCGCCGCGCTGGGACAGGTCGTGGCGCAGGTAGCGGGGCCGGGACGTCCGACACACACTGCCCCATACCCCCTAGATGCACATGTATGTGTCTGCGTGCACAAGTGCGGCTGTATGTCGTGTGTTTACACACGCACGTCCACGCGCCATAGCATCATAGAGAAGCAGGTCTGGGAGGGACTTCAGCGGTCACCTAGTCCAGTGCTTCACAACCTTTTTTTTTTTGTACCAGGGGCGACTTGTAAACACTGATGGCCAGTGTCTCTCACTCCCCAAGCCCCAGCTCCCCCAGTGTGCATGGGCCATAGGAGCCCCAAGCAGGCTGGAGCATTGCCAGAGTGCAAGGGAAATGCCATGGTTTCCCAAGTTTTTCTCCTTTAAAAAGACAATCCGTTTTTAAAATGTGTTTGTGACCCTTTCATAGAGTCTTGCGACCCAGGGGTTGAGCAACACTGGCCTAGTCTCTGCTGAGACAGGATCATCCCTGTCCAAACCATCCCATACAGAGCATCTACTAAATCCTGGGTAAAACTCCCATCAGCCCTGACACAGCATGGACTTAACACCCTAACTTGTCACAGGGGAATGGCAGTAATCCTGATTCAGGGGTGTCATATTCACGTGGCCCACAGAAGGCCCATGGACCACACCTCCCCCCCACATGCCAGATCCAGCCCTGGATGCTGCATGCGTTACTGGAGCCAGAGCAGCCAGGGTGGGTGGCACATGTGGCACAGGTCTGGGCCCTGTGCATGGGACTGGTGCAGCACCCACCACATATGGCCTGTGGGTCTGCTCAGAAACCCAGCAGCAGCATGGGGGACCATATCTTTGACACTCCTGATATGTGATTGGGGTGGAGGTATAGGTATAGGGGCTCATTGTGTGTAAAGACACACTATTCTTTCTCTAAAATAGTTATTCACACTCCATATACATAAATAGTAATATGTGTGTATGTGTGTGTACACACATATCAATATATGGTCTATATGGGTAGCTATCTTTCTATGTATAGTAGCTGTAGAAGGGTGCCATATGGTCCATCTTGTGCTAAGCTGTTGAGCACTCCTATAAATATTTTACTATCCCAACCATTCTCAAGCTGTGGGTAAATCTCTAGTGACTTGCCATCAGTTGTTTGAGGGATGTGTGTGGGGGTGGGATAGTATAAACTCCTTCTAACCACTGTCCTCATCTTCCAGAGTAGCAGATTTGTCCAATAAATAGGCCTCCCCTAAATCCAAAATTATGCTGCAAATCATTATAAAATGAACTGTGACCAATTAATTGGTCTCAAAAACAAAACTAATTAACACTTTCAAACTTAGTCTATCAATGAAAAAAATAGCACTGCATGGTATAAGTGAGTAAATGGATTCAGGATAGTTATCCATATCTATTCATGTTGTAATTAAAAAAAAATATTTTGTGATTAACAATGTGTGAGGGCAGAGGAACTTTAAAGAAAAAAAGCCCCACAATAACAGAGGCGGAAAAGGTTGCAAATAAAAATAGCTCACTTAGATTTGGTTGAGGATTTTTTTTTTAAGCTGCACAATGGCACAGTAAAATACCCTCCATCCCCAAAAAGCATGCAATTATGCAAGGACTGGATTAAACACATGGTGAATTAAATTGAAAGACTTCTATTAATATCAGTAAATTTAAGACCTGCTCACATTCTCCATGATTTTAACCCACATGTTACAAACATCACTCTCTAGCCTATGACTGAGCCTGACTCTGTAACTGATGCTTAAAGAACAAAGGAGTTATATACAAAGGAAAGGTTTACCTGATGTACTGGTATAGTTAAACCAGTAGAGAAAAAACCCTGCTATGTATACACTTATTTCAAGATGAGTGACTTTTTTGAATTAATTTGAAATCCTTTGCAAGCAATGTAAGGTAGCCCAGAAAAAGTCACCCTTAAGCCAAGATAAGAATGTGGACACATGACCCACTTACTAATGTAGTAAATTGACTTTATTATAATTGAAAAGGGAAGAGATGTGAAGTGCAGCATAATAAATTACTTGAATCTAGGGTAAAGTTGCCCCTTGAAAAACATATTGTATATTTACTATCTATTTTACTACGGTGAATGCCATCACACATTCAACTTAACACTTTCTGGGCATGTGTACATGCGCACTCTAATGCACATTAGCATATTTTAATGTACATTAAAGTGGCACAAAAAGCTGCGTGCTTTCCCTAATGAGTAGTAAACTAGGCTAATATGCCTTTTTCTACTACCTCCTTTGTGAACACTAAATTTAATGTGCATTACCAGAAGTCCATTAATGAATGTGTAGACCCACCCACTATGTGCTGTTAAAATACAAGCAGTTTAGTTATGTTTTAAGTGCCATTGAGATGTTGCAAAGTTGCTCCCTTTCAGTCATGGATTATATTAACTTTAATAGAACACAGGGTTGGGATGATTTACAACTGTTGCAAGTAAAGGTTTGGCTATGACTTCTAGTCCATCTCATCTTAGAGCAGGGGCGGGGAAAATATGGCCTGTCGGCCGCATCTGGCCCTCCAGGCAAGGCCATCTGACCCATGAAGCCCCTCTGTAAGCCCTGGCCCTTGCTTCCCCTCTGCAAGTGGGCATCCCCATGCAGGCGGTGCAGCTCTGGTTGCTAAGCAACCCCCCCAGCCGGGTCTGGCCTGACCTGCCCCAGCTCTGAGCTACGGAGTGCTTGAGACAAGAAGCCTCTGCCTGGCAGAGCTTGTGCCTGGCCACCCTGAGGCTGTTCCCAGCCTCCCAGCCTGCAAGTGTGGAGATTCAGATAAAGGCCCCACTGGGCCAGGGCCAGGGACTCCCACTGGAGGAAAAGGAGCCATGAGTGTGGGGAGCTGCATGCTATGGGGCTGACTCTGCACACTGCTACCACATGCAGCCAGCGGCTGAGGCAGGAGAGTGGGAATTGTGGCTATGGGACTGGGCAGGGCTAGCCCCAGTAGCTGCCACCACACACAGCTCCAGGGACTCGCATACTCCAGGGACTCTAGGACCCCCCCACCTCAGACACGCACGCGCGTGCACACACACACACAGTCCCCACCCCCTCCCTACCGTCAAACACACTCACACCCTTCCACAACCCCCACATACACTTCTAGCCCGCTTCACCCCAACCACATACCTCACACTCACTGAAGGCTAAACTACCACAGATTGCCTTTCATTTTTGCAGGGTAAGATGGTGCTTGTGCAGTTACCACCAAGCAGATGTTACAGAGTAAAGCCCCATCGTCCTTCCTTGCCTCACATGCCTATGTCCTAAGATTCCATTTCTGCCCCCAAGCTTTTTTGAAGTGAAATAGTTCTCATTTACTTCATCTTCTAATACTGTTTATCTATCAAACTGGAATGTTGTGCATCAGCATCTGCAAGTTTGTCTGCAATGCTGCATTAGCACATCTTGGGGAGGAGGAGGGTCGAGTGTACCTCACCTGCAATGTATCCAACCAAATCTGTAGAAATACATCAGTGAGGCTATTCTGGGCTCATCCCCTTGAGAGAGGCCTGCAAGCCAGATACAGTGTCTGAAATAGTCTAGAGACAAAAAGATCAGTAATACAGAGGCAAAGATAGCCAATATGAAAGGAAAAGGCATAAGCAAAATAAAAACACTTAAAATTTTGACTAGCCAGAATCAGTCACTTTGAGGCAGATTTCACTCTATACTTCCCAAACTATTTTCTCTTGTTAAGGCTATTACTGTGGTTCGAAGAAATCTCAGTTGCTGCTGGGCCTCCACAAGACATTGAGACATTGTACAGACACAAAATATGACAGGCTTCCTGACCCAAAGACCCCACAATTTAACATGAAACGAGATGCAACAAACGAATGTAACAAATGCCAGAAACGATTTGGGATGAGGGAGGAATTATATATGAAAGAGTGAAAAAGCTATAAGCTATATGCACAACTTCGTGGTTCTAAATCATAGGTGGGAGTTTTAAAAATATAAATAACAGTTAGAAATCTATCTTTTGTCCTCAGTAGTGCTCTGCTGAACTACAGTTTCTATTCAAGAACACAAGAAAATCTGAATTCATTAACCTTAATTATGAGAAAGGCCACAGAGCTTGATGTTGATGCTCATAGTGTTTTGCATCAGCCTAACCAACAGTGGCCAAAGCAGAGACTTAACCGTTGCCTGAGGTCATGGGAGCATGGGGCTTGTCTCATGAATGACTCCTGATTCCAGTGTGAATGCTAGATTCTTTGTATTTATGAAAATCAGGCTGCTTTTCGAAACATGGATTTAGAGACCTTACTTCGGAGACCTGACAAGTCAATCTGCAAATGTTGGCTGAATGGCTGAGTCCACACAGGGATGTGTCTGAGTAGATAGAGTTTCATTTGGTTGTAGTGCCTGAATACAGTCTTATGTTAAGTAGTAAGGTCTCAGTCCTGCTTCTCTTACCCATGTGGAGATACTCAGGTGGGTTTGAGTTATGTGAGATGAAGAAAACTCTTGACAGTTTTCTTCTGACAGAGTTCCTGCATGGTGGAGGTGGGATGGGATTTTTCTACTGAAGATTTACATTAAACTAGGGACTTCCTGGAAAAGCATCACTTTCCCCCTGTTACAGAGATGGTGCTTTGCAAAGGCAGACACAACTGTAGGTTACATTACTTTTTTCCTTAAGTGGAATTATATGTATCCTTTTCTTCACCCCTTTTCTGCCTCAGGCCCCTGCTCCTGTACTTTAATATAGATATGGCATTTACTTCACAAATGTGGGGGAAATGGAGGAAGAGGGGTTCCAATGTAGCTCTCTCTCTACTCCAGTGAATAACATATCCAGAAGGTACATTGTTGTTCTTCAGTTTTCACCCTAGCTTCCTTTAAAAATTAAAGGACGTTTAGGTGCTCAACACCTCTGAAAAATTGGATCAATAAGAAGGTATATGAGTTTGTAGGAAAGACTTGGTTCCACTCAAGCTGAAAAACAGAAAGGAACTGCCAGTAGCAAGGTGATGGATTGCATCAGTAGGGGCCAAAATTTAGGCAGACATGCCACAAATTAGCCCCATGCCACCCCGGAGTGGCACTCTGATCCACTTCCTGTGTCTGATATGCTGCTTTGCTTTCTGCTGCTTGCCTTGGGCTAGGCTCCCTGTCTGATCTGCTGCTCTGCTTTCTGTTTCCTGCCTGATCATCTGCTGTGCTGCTTGTCACCTTCATAACCTGCTGTGTGCCATATATAGGGGCTGTCTGTATGTTGGCCACAGCTGGATTAAATGATCTAACAGAACTCTATTCAACCCAAAAAAATTCTGTGAAAACTGGATGAATATACCAAGTGCAATTCATTTCTGAAATCAATGACAAATTGCATTATGTTTGATGTGAGAAAAGTAATTCTGTTAAAGAGAAGCCTCCTAGCAGGGCCAGTTTTTCTGAAACAATGATCACTAGTTCTGTGTCCTTGGTTAAACCTGCATCCTCATGGGTACCCCAGCTGAGTATTTTCATGACAAAATCATCTGGAAGAAACAGGCCTAAGTTTTCTGTGAACGGGAAATTGATTAAACTGAGAAGAGTAATTCTAATATTTCTAGTGCTGGAGAAGTCAGTAACATAAAGGTTTAGCTTTGTTCAATGGTTACAAAGGAAAAAGGATAAAGCTGCTGCTGTGTCTGCCAAGTGGTGGTCGGATACTGAATCAGACTTAGCCAATTAGTGGAAGCTTCCCATCTGCTAACTGAGCTCAGGGAGCCTGGTTCCACTCTCCCTTTGTCAGTTTTAAACTGACATACTCCTGTGTCTTACTCCTGTGCCTTTGATGTAGTAATAGTTAACTCCTAAGTTACACAGAAGAGATAAGAGTTCACAGACTGAGGCCTGGTTGTTGTGGACATGTCCTGCACTTTACTGAAAACAAATCTCTAGCCAGAAATCCTATAGTTCTTAAGTTGCAGATTTTAAGGTTTATCAATTTTAGTGACATATTCCAGCAATTTATTTTTAGATGAAGAAAGCAGAGGTAAGTGATAGGATTTTACCTGACAGTGCTTTAGAACTTCTATTCAGGAGCAATTGATTGCTTCTTACATCTTCATCCTGTTATTGGCAAAGATTTATGTTTGCTACTTTATTTATTTTTAGGTTTGGGAACAGCCTGATTGAGATAGTAGTAGATATTTTCACTTAGACAGATCTCCATATTTCAATATTGTAGCATCTTGGCTATTGGTAGACATGCCGGCCCCGGCTCTAACTCTTGGTCTTTACATAAAGCACCAAGAAATAGAGTTGTCCGTCCCCCTCCCCCCCAAATGCAACAGATACTTGCCAGTTGAGTGGGGGGCAGGGTATAGGGGGGATTAAGCCTGTTTACAGCTGAGGAGTCCCCTAGCCCTGTCCCTCCCAGCCTGTGGCTATCTGCAGGAAGGAAGTGGGGAGGGGTGGGGAGGGGCGCTGCTGGCTGGGGTTTGCCTGGTCTGAGCTGGGGTGTGGCTGAGCTGCATCAATCTAGTTTTGATTACACCACAAAATTAACCTTGGGGAACACAGGTTCCCTAAGATACTCCAGAGTACAGCACAGTCATCTGATCCCTCATTTGCTCATTTGACAAGGTTAATTCGTTGTGTGATTGGCCACTTTAAAAGCATATGTATCATGGTATAGCTATAGAGTGCCAGGGGGCTGACTATGACAAACGTAACTTCTGTCTGTGCCCATTGATAAACAACTTGAAGAGTTTTATAGTGTTAAATGATCACACCTAGCTGATAAACACACCAATAAAGGTGGTTGAGAATAAGATTAAAAAAAGCCAAGTGAACATACACAATTAATTTAACTGATAAAAATATTTTAGTGTAAGAAATTATGTTGAAATCATCACATCACTTTCCAGAAATCTGTGTAGAAATTATTTTTTCAAGAAATGGATTTCTCAGTATGGGAAACAATGAACAATCCACATGAAATGGTAAAATGTATTCTTAATAGATTTTGCTTTTCTTGAGTAGGGTAAGCAAAATACTTCAGACTGGAGCTGTTTGAATCTCTATCACCCAACATAAAACTGCCATTCAAAGATATAGGGAAATGACTTCAGTGTCTAGAAGAAACAACATAATAATTGAATTTGATCATACCCAATGTGACTCTATTAGAATGACAAAGTAGATTATTGTATTTGTTACAAACAACAAGTTTGAATCCAGAAATTACTTAGTCCGTCTGTGCTCTCTAGCTCACATCTATCAAAAATGCAATGATGGCATGATTTCAGTTTCCATGACACAGAAAAGAGCAAGACATATTGCTGGATTCGGTGAACTGGTACTTTTTTAAAAGGAGGATATTCCTTGTTATTAAATGTGAATTGAGACACTATTGTTTAGGTAGGAGAGAAGCTGAAAAAAATCATTAAAGGTAAAACAAATTACTCTATGAGCCCTTTAAAAATGTCTAGCCAGAACAAGGGCAGGCATTTGGAAAGAAATCAAAATCTGCTTGAGGAACACATTAAAAATAGATCTTTTGAATTAACTAATGCACATTTCAATTAATAGCCCACCTGCCAAGTATAATGAACCTGAACAGATTGTGGCCATTAATGTTCAAAAGTAGCTTTCTGCCAAAAAAGAAAGGAAACCCATATCTTATCTTTTAGGAGAATGCACTACCATAGGGTATTCTGAGATCGGTTTCTCTTAGGCCAGGTATAGTCATTACACTTTTACTGGTACACATGATTACAATTACAGAACAGAAGTTTGTTGCACATAGACTGGTTTAAACATGTATGCTTTGTGCCTCCCGAGGCTGCGGGGGCACGGCGACCACTCACAGGCAGCAGTAGTGGCAGCAGGGGCATAGTGGCAGCAAGCGAGGAGCTCCCACAGGCGGCCACCCTGACGTCGGTGGTGAGGGTGGGCTGAGCGGGGACTGCCCACAGGCGGCTGCAGCAGTGTCAGCGGTAAGGGGGTGGTGAGCAGCAACTGTCTGCAGGTGCTGCCAGCACCGTCGGTGGCAGCCAGTCTCAGGAGGTACACCACCAATCTCAGGGGGTGCACATGCACCCATATGTATCCCCTACGCATTGCCAATGGACTTAAAAATGGCTACGCGTTACCAATGGATTTAAAAATAGTGGAACCTGGTCTAAGACAGACCGGGATTGCTGTGCCCTCAGACTTAAACGATTTAAATTAAACCAGTACACCGAACTGCTGTACTAGATCCTCTATCAATTTATGTTAGGTTGCTGTTTACCAACATTCCGGGCTCCTTTGTAGCCCCCCACAGTTCCAGCCCTGCAGGGTGGCTTGTTAGCACTCAGCCCACACTCAGCTGCTCCAGTCAAGCACCTAGTGGGCCCCACCCCAGAGCTCTCACAGAGCCAAGTCAGCAAAGCCCTTCTCCCCAGCCCCACCTTCTGCTTTTGGCCAGTTGTCAGTCGCAGGAAAGCAGCATGGGTGGAGGTGGAGGGAGGAGGTAAGGGAGGTATCTGTTTCCCCTGCATGGGCCCTGGCACCTAGGCACCTGCATCCCTGGACTGTGCCCCTGCACCCTATCATGAGACACCCAATAATGTACACACACACCTGACACGGAGCCCAAGAGAATCCCCATGACTGGGTGCAGCCCAATGGACCACATCCTTGGCCCCTGCACATCTGCCCAGGGACCTCCCTGGCCCTATGAAATTATAGCGCAAAATATTCTCTACTGTTAATTTAACTATATTAATGCCTAAGTTTTTGTCTATAGCACATGATGTTCAGTAGTGCAGTAAAATGAATGGTAAATTATTTATAATACATTTATTCTCACACTTGCATTCATTTCTATGTTGTGTGACATTTCTATGTTGTGTTTATACATTAGAAAGTAGGAAGTGATATGTATTCATCTGAGTGTTTGTGGACAAACTGAATTTACATTTTATTGGCAGAATGCCTCAAAACATACTCTGTTACTACTGGGAGGGAGGAAGGATGTTTGTAGTGTGACCCCAGCAGCCTGGCTGGTGGCAGGGAGGGAGGTGCTCCACAGAAGGAAGGATTGGTCCCCTTGGAGCTGTGGCATGAGTGGCTGCTGGCAGCAGGATGTGCCTAACAGCCTGGGAGGCTCACACCAGGCAGTAGGAAAAGGGGGGCTCTTCTGAGGGAAGAGAGGGCCCCTTGGGACTCTGGCATGAGTGGCAGAAGGCAGGAAAGCCCCCTTTCCTCATTGCCCAGTGTGAGCCTTCTGGGCTGCTGGGCACATCTTGCTGCCAGCTGCCGCTTGTGCCAGTGCTCAAAGGGGCCTGATCCTTCCTTCTGTAGAGTATCTCCCTTGCCTCCATTGGCTGGGCTGCTTGGCATGCTATGGTGGCCTATGCTGGGGCTCTCCTGGAAACTTAGCGCTTGGCACAGGGGAGGGTTCACAGTGATGTGTTTGGGGTGTACTTGCCAATGCCTGGCAGCCAATCAGGGTGGCCCAGGCACTCAGCTGCACTTCGCAGTCTCTGGCAGCCCAGGGAGCCCACAGGACATGCTGAGAGGCAAGCGAGAGTGTGCCCAACTTTCTGCCCTTGGCCAATGCAGGCAATCTGCATGCTCCCCTCCACCCCCATAAAAGGGTGAACATGTGTTCTGTTCACTCCTGATCTAATGTACACCAATTACAGAAACCTGCATAATCTAGACTGATTTCTCCTTGGGCTTTTAGAACGTTTGTACTTGAACATCTGTACTGTAAATAACTATTCACTGGTGCTGGGAACCCAGGTTTCCCTTCTTTTACAGGGTTGATGTAACTGCTGGGCTTTAACTACTCTCTCACACTTCTCTCTGGCCATTCAGAGAGCAGTTTCAACAAGAGACTGAGAAAGCCTAAGCCTGGCATTTCAGACAGATAAGCAGTATTAATCCCCTTAGAGAAAAAAATCGAACCCAGTATCCCATACTCCAGATGAGGTGAATGGCCTAAGGTCACTTTTACATGTGCCCTGGGATGTGGAGTCAGGTGCTTTAATTAGTGAGCCATGGCAATTAAAATCACCTGCATGTCACCTGTATCAGCATCCCTGTGCATCCCTGCACTGAAAAAATGGCAGTGTAGTTGAACTAAAGTTCAAATCTATTATATTTCTAAGTGCCCCGCTGCCATTTTTTTCAGCACAGGGATTCACAGGGATGCTGATACACGTGACGTGGAAGGCTGCCAGAGCACGTCAATTTCTGTGCTCTAGAAGACTCGATTAATTGAGTCTGCTCTGACACACTGGATTTCCAGCAGGGGTGGGCTTCTCTTGGCTGAGTTTTGTGAGCTCTGAGAATGCTAACCAGACTGGATGTCACACTATATATAAAGCTAGTGTGAAGATCAATGAAGGAAAGCTAATTTTTTGTGTTAGCAAATTAAAAGACTACAAATTGCACAACGTCATAATAAAGCAAAGGAGGACCTAAGAAACTTCACTAGTGAAAACTTAGGTATCTTGGCCTCTGATACATCCCAAATTAGGCCTTCACTAAACAGAAGCTTTGGCAAGCCAAAAATAGTTGGGTAGCTAAGAAAAAATGTATAGGTTCCTCTTACAAGACAGGGCCTGTATCCTAGAAAATGATGCCTCTATAAGGACTTAGCATAATGGATTGCACACTAAGGTTAAAAGTGATTCTTGGTTATGCAGGGAAATACTGAGTAACAGCAAGCAAGAAATATGTGTTCTATATACAATAATGACAGAACCATTAATTGAACACTGTGTCCAATTTTGGTTCCATACTTCAAAAGAAGATATTGAAAAACTGGCAAGGATTTAGAAAAGAACAATAAAAGTGAGTAGAGTGTTGAAATATGGGCCCTTTTAGCGAGAAATTTAAGATGAGATGTCTTTTTAAAATGCTATAGCCCAGTCATAAAATATACAGAGTTACTGGGTGAAGTGCCATGGCCTGTGTTACAGAAGAGTTTAGGCTAGTTGATAGTAATGGTACATTCTGGCCTTAAAACCTTTATGAATCTATAAGAAAACACCATTGAATGATATGTGATTAGTCTCACTGAGGGTTTGAATTTGTGTATAAGTCAATAATAGAAAGCTAATCAAAGAGGGTTAGCACAACAAACGATCACAAAGAACATAACACATAATAAAGTTAAGTTATAGTGATACTAAATGGTGTTAGAAAGAAACATGCTTCAGGGAATAACTACTTTCTTTCAGGGACAGTCCTTCAAATAGTATTTTATTTCATTTATTGCTGGTACGCCCTAATTAAGACCTTTTGATATTTCTTATTTATACATATCCACAAGTACCTAATCTGTGATCACCTTAGAATACATTATTGCCACACTATGACACACTATAGCTGCCAAGAATTTTATGACAAAAGCAGAGATAGGATCCAAAAACAAAGGCCATTTCACCTAAGGGAAATTGTTGTGGTAATGCCCAGGAGAGAGAGTTGAACAATTCTAATTTCACACAGTCAAGGGTGGCAGTTCTCATACCCAATAACTTCTTACTCCTACAAAATCCTGTGGGGATTTCACCCCTAATGTCTGAATGGGCCTGGTTAATTGGCAAGTGCCAAGTGTACATTCATCAATTAAATGAGAGTCATTACAACACTGTCTTCCCCATTGTCACAAAAGCAAAGGTTCCTTTCAACTGTAATAAATGAAATTGGCTCAAATGCAACTACAGACAGATTGGCTTTATACCCAGAGGAATTACTTTGATTGGCACCTGTCTGGCTGAGTGGACTAGTTGCTAGGATGACTATCACCCAGCAACGGGGTTTTACATATCCAATCACATAGTCAATTGTTGGAAATGGGCTTGAGAGAAGCAGCAGTCAGTTAAGCAAAATGATTGGCTCTAGGGTTTTCTATGGAGCTTTTTGATGGAACCCCGAAAGTAGGGCTAAATATGAGCCTCTGTTTTGCTGCTGCTACCCTTCTACCCATGTGTATTCAAAGTAATTAAATGAAATGTAGTTGTATTTGCGTATAGTAAACAGTTGTGTAGAAGAAAATGTCCTAAACTTGGGTCCATTCATTCCAGGAACTTGGATCCATGCAGTATTTCCTGACAATAATAATCCAACAATGCAAACACCTGAAACTCTTCTATCTCTGAGAAGATGAGTAATCTATAATATCTACCAAGTGTGTTTTTAAAAGTCCTTTAATAACAATTAGACAGCTTTTGGTGGTAACAGCTTTATGCTTTTTCATTTCAATTTCCTCCAGACGGAAGAAAATACATTATGCTTTTGACTGCTCTCATTGGACCACTATAATATTCAAACTGCTGCATCCTCTGTTCATGAATCTGTATAACCGCACCAGATTCCTACACAATATCAGGAAACCTTCTTATTACAAGCTTCATCTCACAAATATACAGGGTTATATTTTATTTTCTGATATTTGGTTGTGAAGTAAGAAAATATCCCATAACCTTTAGTGCCCTCTCCAAAATAACTAAACTTAATAGGCCTACTCTACAGCTGATGTAAATCATTGCTGCTCCATTTAAGCCACTGAAATTTCCAGCTGTTAATTACTGAGAGTCTACAACATGAGTTTTTAAAGAAGTGGTTGAAAGAAGCTGAACAGAATTTCTATCTTCTGTTTGAGGGCTTTTTTTAAATAGGCGGGTGCTTCATAAATGTATTTTAAGTCTGAATTATATAGTAGCAACTACTTTAAAGACTGTAAGCAAGCAGCAATTACTGCTATACAAATACTTGGAACTGAGAATAAATAGTGAGGGAACTGGATGTGTATATTTATATGTAGGATCAATATCCTAACCTTATTAGAAATGTTTCATATTCAAAGTCACTCTTATGAGCATGTAAGCAAAAGTATTTAGAATTCTAATTTACAAAAGAGATAACTGGAGAGGCTCATATCTGTGAGGGACCGGCAGGAGACTTTATGCTGAAGGGAAATCAGCATGGGTTTGTTAAGGACAGGTCCTGTCAGACCAACCTGGTCGCCTTCTATGACCAGGTGACCAAAGCCATGGATGCGGGGGTCCCTGTTGACGTAGCCTTTTTGGACTTCAGGAA
>JAGPOW010000261.1:48261516-48295127 GCA_030014935.1 Caiman crocodilus | reverse complement strand
CAGGTTTAGGTTGGACATTGGGAAACACTACTTCATAGTTAGGGTGGCTAGGATGTGGAACCAGCTTCCTAGGGAAGTTGTTCTTGCTCCTACCTTGGGTGTCCTCAAGAATAGATTAGATAGGTACTTGGCTGGGGTCGTGTGACCCCAGCACTTGTTTCCTGCCATTGGCAGGAATAGATGGCCTGCTCTAGGCCCCTTCTGACCCTAGTTACTATGAAACTATGAAACAACTCAAAGGGAACAAGAATGTTCAAAAGCCCCTATGGCTCACCAAAGGCATTCAGAAATGTCTGAAAACTAAAAAGGAGGAGTACACCTGATGGAAGGGAGGGAACATAACCAAGGAGGATTATACCTCCATTGCTCGAGACTGTAGAGGGGGTGTTAGGAAGGCTAAGGAGGAGACAGAACTAAGACTAGCGACCAGGATCAAAGATAATAAGAAGTCCTTTTTTAAATACATAAGGAGTAAAAAGAAAGCACCGGGTAATGTGGGGCCCTTGCAGGACATGCTTGGCAATCTGGTGGTTGCACCAGACAGTAAAGCTGACCTCTTTAACAAATTCTTTGCCTCCATTTTTCTGAGCAGGGACTGGGACACTCTCTCCACTAGGATTCCAGATAGACTCAGGAGAGACACCGCCAGGCCTAGGGTCAGAGAAGACCTAGTTAAGGAACTTCTGTTGGAGCTGGGTGTGTTCAAATCAGCAGGTCCATATGATCTCCATGCCAGGCCGCTGAAGGGATTGGCAGAAGTCATTGCGGGACCCCTGGCATGGCTTTATGAGCACTCATGATGCTCTGATCAGGTGCCAGAGGACTGGAAAAGGGCCAATGCAGTCCCCATTTTCAAAAAGGGGAGGAAAGAGGACCTGGGAAACTATAGGCCTATTAGTCTTACCTTGATCTTGGAGAAGCTCTTTGAGAAAGTTTTCCAGGAACACATCTGTGAGGGACCAGCAGGGGGGTTATGCTTAAGGGCAACCAACATGAGTTCATTAGGGGCAGGTCCTGTCAGACCAACCTGGTCTATGACCAGGTCACAAAATCCTTAGGCAGAGGTGTCGTAGTGGACATTGTCTTTCTGGACTTTAGGAAGGCCTTTGACACTGTCTCTCACCTCATTCTCATGAAGAACTTAGGTGACTCTAGCATCGATGCATACACGGTCAATGGGCCACAAATTGGCAGGAGGGCTGCACCCAGAGAGTGGTGGTGGATGGGTCTTTTTTGACTTGGAGGGACATGGGCAGTAGGGTCCTCCAGGGTTTGGTCCTTGGGCCTGCACTGTTTAACATCTTCATCAATTACTTGGATGAGGGCATGAAAAGCACCTTGTTCAAATTCGCGGAAGACCCTAAAATGTGGGAAGAGATGGACACTCTAGAAGGGAGGGACAGGCTACATCTAGATCTGGACAGGTTACAGGGGTGGGCAGGTGAGAACAGGATGGGATTCAATACTGACAAGTGCAAGGTGCTGCACCTGGGCAGAAAGAACCAGCAGCAGACCTACAGGCTGGGGAATTCCTTTCAAGTCAGCACAGAGGCAGAAAAGGATCTTGGAGTCATTATTGATTCCAAGATGAACATGGGCCACCAATGTAAGGATGCAGTCAGTAAGGCTAACCTCACCTTGTCATGCATCCACAGATGCATCTCAAGCAGGTCCAAGGAGGTGATCTTCCCCCTCTATGTGACATTGATCAGGCCACAGTTGGAGTACTACGTCCAGTTCTTGGTGCCACACTTCAGGGATGTGGCCAGCACTGAGAGGGTCCAGAGGAGGGCCACTTGCATGGTCAGGGGGCAGCAGGGCAGGCCCTACGAGGAGAGGCTATGTGACCTGAACCTGCTCAGCCTGCACAAGAGAAGGCTGAGAGGGAATCTCGTAGCCATCTATAAACTTACCGGGGGGACCAGTGGGGAATGGGAGAGTCCCTGTTCCTCCGAGCACTACCCAGAGTAACTAGGAATAATGGCCACAAATGTACTGAGAGTAGGTTCAGGCTAGATATTAGGAAGCACTACTTCACAGTCAGGGTGGATAGGATTTGGAACCAACTTCCAAGGGAAGTGGTGCTTGCTTCTACCCTGGGGGTCTTCAAAAGGAGGCTAGATAATCACCTAGCCAGGGCCATTTGACCCCCGCATTCTTTCCTGCCCATGGCAGGGGGTCAGACTTGATGATCTGCTCAGGTCCCTTCCATCCCTACCAACTATGAAACTATGAAGCTCAAAGTCCTGCACTTAGGATGGAACAATCCCATGCATTAGTACAGGCTAGGGCCTGACTGGTTGGGCAGCAGCTCTGCAGAAAAAGACCTAGAGGTTAGAGTGGACCATAGGCTGAATATGAGTGAGCAATGTGCCCTTGTTGCCAAGAAGGCTAATGGCATACTGGGCTGCATTGGTAGGAATATTGCCAGTAGGTCATGGGAAGTGGAAAGCAACAAAAGTGGTTCAGGGGCTGCGGCACATGACTTCTGAGGAGAGGCTGAGGGAACTGGGCTTATTTAGTCTAAAGAGATGACTTGGAGGAGATTTAGTAGTAGCCTTCAACTGCTTGAAGTGGGGTTTGAAAGAGGATGGCGTTAGACTGTTCTCAGTGGCAAGCGACAGAACAAAGAGCAATAGTCTCAAGTTTCGGTAAGGGAAGTTTAGGTTAGATATTGGGAAGAATTTTCTCACTAGAAGGGTAGTAAAAGACTGGAACAGGTTATCCAGAGAGGTTGTGGACTCTCCATCCTTGAAGGTTTTTATGACCCGGCTAGACAAAGCCTTGACTGGGATGATCTAGTTGGGGATGATCCTGGTTTGTTTCCCCAGCCTGTTTCCTGCTCAGCTCTGTGCTTGTAGAGTTGAGTAGGGGACAGGCTCCCTAGCCTTCACACCACAATCACAAAGCAGGGTATGGGAACTGTCCTGGTCATGGGCAGGCCCCAGTCCCATGCCCTGATTGGGTGATTGAGGCATGGGAACTGCAGGTGTGGAGTAGGTGCCAGCTCCCTGCCTTGATGTACCAGTGGGGCAGCTAGCAGTGAGCTAACTGGGGAGCCAGGGCCAGGAGCTCCCTGATGCTGGGGCAGAGGGACATTGTTCCCACTCCAGCAGCAGGCAGCCTCTCGGGGTAGGGTGTAATTTCTCATCCTGGCCTGTCTCCTGGCCTACTGCTCCCTGCCAGCCCCTGGGCTAGCACCCAGAGGGAGCCTAGACATCCCCCTAGTGGTGGCAGGAGCCTATTACAGGGTCCCAGGAAGCAGGAGCAGTTTGCCACCATTAGCAGCAAATCTATTCCTGCTTCCCTGCATGTGTAGATGCCTTCCCTGTGTTAGTACTGGATTTATGACCCACATATATTGTGCCAGGTGGACCCTAACTAACCGATCATGACCTTTCCATTTGATAACAGGCATATTTTATTGATACACAGTGATAGCAGATAAGAATAATTCAAATAATTTTTATCTATAAGTCATAGAGCTGTACAGAGTGAAGGTACATCTGGCTAGTATGCAAGTTTCACTGAGGTTCTCTCTTGAATGTCAAATGTCAGCAGCCTGGAGATTGGAGGCTGAGGCCCATTTCCCCCAGTGGGGTGGGTGAGATGGGATAGTGGTGTGCCCTCTGTCCATGGTGGCCTCAGGTTCCCCTTTCAGGGACCCTTTGCTGCTCTAAAATCCTTCCTTTTGTATCTTTTCCCCTTCTGATGATTCTTCATTTCTGGTCACATCACTGATTGGTCATCATACTGTCCACGTTCTGTTCTGTCCTGTCAGCATACTCCTTTGTTTCCCAAACCTATCACATGCACACATCCTAAGTTGAGCTTTCCTGGTCTTCTCATAATTTGGTCTGTTCCCCAGAACCTGAACTCTCAAGGACCCTGCAGTTGGGCACTGTGACTGGGTGCCACCTTATCTCATGTTATGGAACAACGTGGAACATGTCTACTATTTCCCAGCCTGTGTGCCTATTTGCTGCTTGCCTGTAGCAGACACGGTGGGCCTTGAGGAAACTTTGCCACAGACAGACTTTTTAGAAATCAGTTAACCCCTGTTATTGCCTTGGACCATTATTTTAATACATATCTACTTTACTTATAAGCCAATTCCCAAAAGCAAACCTCTAAATGCCATTTTCTAGCCATTACCCCGAAGCGTTTACTTGCAAGTAAACTGATCCTGGATCAAATGCATGTGTAGACATACCCAGGAAGAGCTTTCTAGCTATGAGCACTGGTTAAGCACTGCAATGGATTGCCTAGAAAGATTGTAGAATCTGTTACCAGAACTTTAAGAGAAGATTAGACAAATGTTTTGTAGAATGTTTTATACAGCGATGATGCTACCTTGAGCAGGAGATTGGACCCTTGATGCAGCATGAAGTTCAACATAGGCGAATTGACCAGGTATTTAGCTACTTTTGTGGAGGAATTTGCAGCCTGTGCTGGGTTTTCTTAGCAGCACTAATGCAGTCACATTACTAGCATAAATCAGGCTGGTTAATGTTAAAGTTTTGTGGACATATCCAAGGCAGCTTCATTGCTGAAAAAAATTTCCATGTACCCAAAGACTTTAAAGAGAAAAAGGAATGGACTTCTGGTGGCTTGACTGGCACTGAGGTGAGTTGGGTTTTATCCTTAGGTCTATCATAGAAATCATACTTGATGTTAGGCAAGTTATTAAATAGTACATATTAGATGGGACTGAGTGCCTATAGACAGTTTTTCTGGTCCGTTAAGGTTATTCAATAGGTATTCAGTTACCCAATCTAGCTAGAAAGGAGTCAGCTGGGCTCCATAGATGACTGAGAGAGGTCAGCTAGAAGTTGAGAAAAAGGAGGAGTGCAATGTAATGAACAAAAATTTAGAAAATAAGCCTGTAAGTGACACAACAATTTATGTGCAAAGAAATAACAAAACTGTAGTATAAACATCCTAAAATATACTATTATCAAGTCTTGGGAGATCTCTAGTCATGAGGGTTGCTCATTCTGACGGTTATTGTTTTATAGATGGGAATTAACTGTGGTCTATCTAAGCTTTGACAGGTGATAGGGTTAAAATACACCAGTTTCTCTACCAACAGCATACATGGGAGAGATATGGCTAATATTCACATGCAGACCCTTCTGATTTTCAAGTCTGTGTGACCAGATACTTACTTATTGGTAGGTTGACTAGAGATGGAGGGGTATGCTTCTCAATGCAAGCCTAGAGCAAGGCTCAGTGTCCCCCCTCGTGGAGCAAGACACCTTCACAAATTTCTCACCATACCCTATATTATAGAGGGACAAAAGCAGAAAATCATTACATGAACAAAGTTTGAAAAAACAATCAAGAATTATGGTAAAATTAAGATTTTTGTAAGTACTTTTAATTTAAGATGCAATATGAGAACAGTTTGCTCTTTAGTGCCCAAATAATATATGTGTTAAAAGCACTCTGGTGCTAATTGTAAAATAGATAGAAAAGCAAACCTATTTCTATATCCAACATTTTACAATTACCTATGTCTAACGTGTTTTGACTGACAAGAAGGCAAGGTAGAAATGCACCTTATGGACCAACTGAAAAGAATGTCATTACCTTATCCAAACAATATGAAATCAGTTGTTCACCATTACTTGGAAGATGGAGATTCCTCTCCTTTAAAGAGAACATTCTGTTCAGAAATAGAAAAGCTTTTTGTAAGTTATAAATAAAAGCCTGATATTTTCTGCATGGATCATTGTATTTAGATGCAAATGTAGCCTTTGGATTACACTTCATTAGACATACAAAATAGTGCTTCTGAAAGGATATCACTGATTAGCCACTGCTACCAGCAATATTCAGTGTGTAATCTGAATTTAGAAACATAAAACCACAAACGTTCAGCAAATAACTGAGGTTCAGACATTTAAATGCTATGCTAAATACATGTGCTTGAATTCAATTTGTCTACTTAGTTATGACTCGGAATAAAAATTCTGTGATATATTGAACACAGTATTCAAATATCACTGTATATGGATGCATTTGAGTCCCACCAGAAACTAATCTTTATGTTATTAGAAACTGCAAAAATCAATGTCATTGATGGTTAATTGCTACACTAGTTTGCTCCTCACACCATATGGAAATACCCTTTTTAATATGCAAAATAATGCTAAAAATAAGTCACATCTGCTGTCAGATGGGGGAGCTAAGAATACAGCCAAGACAGCAAAAAAGGAAGTGGCTTGTTCTAAGTACAGCTAAACTGCTTTTAATATAGAGAAGCTTGTTTTCTGTTCTCCAAATCAATATGCAGTAATAGTATCCAGGAAAGAAAACTTTGAATATAAAGTACAGAGATAACAGCAGTAATTACAACATCTAAGCTTTGACAGGTGATAGGTAATTTTCTATTACCAGCTACATTAACAAGTATGGTAATGTTTTAAAATTAGAGTACAAAGACTAATTAATATCAATTCATGTGTTTTCTTTGCTGATGTGTCCAAGCATAGTCAAAACCAATTTCTGAATTTACAGCCATGCACAACACCTATAGGCAAATCAGTACCTGTTCAGTAACTAGTTTGACCTCTGAAACCATAAATTATAATGGTAATAAACTAAAACCTGCCACATCACCTTTGCTTTCCTAAAATGATCAAAACACAAATCTAATGAGCAAATTTTTACAGGGTATATGTTTTCCTAAGCAAAACTGCTTTGTGACTCAGGCTGGAAAAAACTGAAAAAAGGAGATTGCTTTATCAGACTTTTTCCACAAAAAACTTTTTCCTTATTTTCTACTTCTGCTTTTACACAAGATAAATGTGAATGACAGGAAAGCAAAACCCCTTTGCTTTCATTTTCATTTTAAACTATTCAATAACTGCAATATTTTCCCTGTTTGGAGGGGTTTTGAGTCAAAATCTTAGGGCTAAATCCTATTTCACATTTATTCACCTAAATGGCACTTACAAAGTCACATAACTGCCATTTTTGGTACTTATGCACAGTTGCCACTTGTGGTAGAATTGAATTGCCCAGGCACACACATACCAACCCATAAAATGGAAGAGGAGGAGGTCGCCATACATTTTAGCCCAATAGCCTAGTGTTTAGGACACTGACCAACAGAGCAGGAAACCCAAATTCAAGGTCTCTCCCACTAAGAGTGGATCTTAATTTGCATCTCCTGTTTCTAAATCTAGTGCTCTAATCACCCGTCCATAGGTTAGGCATCTCCCAAGGAACTCTCTAGTATCCCTTATTATATGGATCCACAGGGCAGCCAGGAGGGGGAGAAATGTGAGGCAAGTGTGCTAAGCATTAGACTATCCAGCTGGAACTGAGAGGGGGGCTCTTGTCTAGTAACATCTGCTTGTTGGTTTTTTTCCTGCAATTAAAACATCTGTATTTGCCTGGTATTACAGATATGAATATTGCGCTCAGATGCATACATGACCAGAGTTCAGCCTTCCAAAAAGCTCAGAAGGAAAGTACAAGGTCAGTGCTACTGTGTAGAATTGAAACTGGGCAGGTACCAAAATTGCAGTTATATGGCTGTTTAGGCATGTAAAGACAATATAGGATTTAGCCCTTAGTTTTTCATATAAACAAAAATGGAACACCAAATTCAATACTCAGTAGAAGGAAAACAAAGGCATGAGCTTTGATCAAGTTCTGCAGATTACTAGTTTGTGGGGGGGAGCAGGATTTGTTTGTCTGAATGGGGGTTCAAACTAGAACCTCATTTTTATGTTGTTGCTTATTGTTTCCCTCTTCTTACAGCTGATGTCGCCTCAGCTTGCAAACCAGAATCACAGCCAGGATCTAAACTAACTAGCCTTTCACACTTACTTTCTGCACTGAGGCCCCTCTAAAGGAAAGCAGTTCGCTTTTAACACCTTACCTTGGAAGAGCCACTGTGCAAGGAAAAGAGTGTAAAATGCACCAATCTGTTTAGCAAGTCTCAGAGTCATTATCCTCTTTTTCTCTTTCTCCTGAATTAACACTGTTGCAACACCCAAAGTAATTCCTAAGGGGGAGAGAAAGAGAAAATTTTCTTATAGCGTTACTGCTGGAAGGGACCCAGAAAATACGTTCTGTCAGTCATCTGCTGCTACTCCATGCCCCTCCTTAGCTGCCAGTATTTCAGATGCATACAAAAACAACAAGGAACATAACATGGAAAAATATAGCAGTAACAAAGTAGAAACAAATTAAGTGCTAGCTCATGCTCCCACTGATGCCAAGAACAAAACTTTGATTTACCTGAGAGGAGTGGGCCCCCAAAACTTTCAAATTACTGTACTGAGTAGATAGAAACAAAAGATGTTTTTTACATTTCTGTTTTAAAACACTTCAAAATGCTCTTTTATTCCTAGAAAGACACTTAAAGCTCCATCATCTGCTTCTGACAGGAATAAGTGACTAATTAGACTAGCATAGTGAGTTAGACAGGCCCTGTTAACTCTACTTGAAATAAATATAAAGTTGGCAGTAGGAAAATGGATTTAAAAGCAGAAAAAAAACTGAGCCCACAACATATGACTAGCATATTCCCAGTGTTATAAATGATTGTCTGTTAACAGAGGGCTTAGCAGAGTCCTGATCATCACATGAGGAAGTCTAGTAGGAGAGTGTGAAGCAGGCGATCATGCCACCCAGGTCCTTTCAAAACCAGATTTCCTTCTTCTTACAAGGGGTGACTGTCCCCTCAGCATCTCTCCATGAAGAAGCACCATTAACTAAAAACAAACCTTATGGCTGTGTCTGGATGACGGTGACTGTAAGGTATGTGGCACCACAGACATCCATGGTGCCATGAACCACACATTCAGGTGTTCTCTGTGCTGCAAGGCAGTAGTGCAGCGGGGAGGGGTTTGCCCCCAGGAGATCCTTGGGTCAAAAAATGCCTGCTTCAAAAAAAAGTGGGACAGCATACACGGGGACAGCATATGCCACCCAAAACTGGAGCCTGGGCATTTGGAGGCATGCTCTAGCTGCTGGCCAGACTCTGAGCAGCAGTATCTCTGTGGATGCAGCCCCGGGAGGACTCCAGGACTCAGATAACGCTGCTGGGGCCAGCACTGGGCCTCATCTACCCAACCTGGGGTAACCTGCCACATGCCAGAGGGCACATGGCACAGGCATTCCCCAGGGATAAGTAGCAGCGGCACAAGGTGCGCCACTGCTTCTTGAACCTAGGGAAACTAATGTCTACACTCATGTGGACACAGCCTATGTCTCTAAATAAAGTTACTTGCTAAAGTAGTTTCTTCTAAGTTTTACATGTACATGTCCAGGCCACCATTATCAAGAGTTTAAATCAGTTTTGGGCCTATCTAGTAATCCTTTATTTAGGTACTACATATCCCATTTTCTTGCAGTGCAGAGCTCTGCTAGGACCTAAAACAATGAAATATACAGTTCCATTCTATGCCACTGCAAAATTCACTTCCAAATCCCATAAAAATTTCTCTCATGAAGTAGTAGTGAAGGCAGGTTTAGATGTCTTACCAGATTTAGGAGCCATAAAGGAAGTATCAAATAATATTGAATGAAAGGTTTCTACTCAAGACATCTCCCTCTTCTAAAAATAGAGCTTTGCCCTAGCTTAGACTTCAGAATGCTAAGCACTTTCTCAGAGAGCTGAAATCCTGCTGCTTACCTGATGACCTGTCATTTCTTCCCTTCTCCTATAAAACCAATTTGGACTACCTACTTCCAAAAGGCATGTTTTCACATTAATGTCAGATGGTGTCATAAAAAGTCTTGATTTCTACTGCATAGAACTCCTTTGGTTCACTCTATCAGGATTGTCACCAAATGCCTGAGTGTAGTGACTACTTATTAAAAACACCTGGATATTCTTACCTGTATTATATAAAAGGCAGACTGATAGAAGTTTTGCCTTGGCAGACATGAAGACCATCCATGGAGTAGACAGGCAGTGGGTTTCAGAGGCTGGGCCCTTCCATAAAACAGAACAAATGCTCCAACTCCATCTTGAAGCATTTTCTTCATCAGTTTGGTCTTTGTGCAAGTCATGAGTTTTCTCAGAGAGGAAACCATTAAAAAGCATTTAAAATATGACTATTAAATCTAGAACTAATATTAATCAATGATATTTTACCTCATGATTGTCACAACCCAAATTAAGTGAGTGTCCCTGACACAATAGTTTATAATTGGCTACTCTAAAGGTATAAAAGTTTGTGTCGTTTCCGCTCAAGTTGGAGAGCTCTGAACACATGGTAAGGTACAGAGGACCTCACCACGCGGCAGAGAAAAGCTGGCAGACTGATCACCCACCAACATCTCCCCATCTGTTCCCTACGTATCCCTTGTCCTACATGCCCATTGCATCTACAGGTTCACCTTGTTGACTTGTTGCATTATCTTCTTTCTGTAACTACACAAGAAACTTTACCACCTGCGTTGCGGCCACCAGTGGCATAAGTAAAGCTTAAGTAAAAGTTATTTTTGCAACCAATACACTGTATCTCGCCTCTCCATCCACCAGCCTGCCTGACGTCTGCTTAATTAAACACTGTTCCCCTCAGTCAGTTCTGATTGGTTGGCCAGCCGAGACATGGCATCACGAACAGGATCTAAGGGCATGGTGGTGGAAAAGAATTTAATCAAATGCTGCCCCTGGTGCACTGGGGTCTGTCGCGTGGACAACACAGATGAACTCTGGGCGCATATCACCTATCACCAAGTGGCTAAAGGGGGAGAAGAAAACCTTTTCGGAGGCTACTTCTCGGTAAAGGGGGAAGAGGCAGCTATTAAGGAATGGAAAGCAAGCCTCTCCCCTGAGGCATTTGGCTGTGTAATGGCCAGAGTCCAGGTTCACTGTCGGCCCACGGATGAAATATTGACCCTGTCCCTAGCAGGGGTGAAGGCGAAGAAGGTGGAAAATCCTACCCCCGCTTAGGAGTTTGCCCAATGTACCCAGTACATGAGGGAAGGAGGGGAATCCACCCCGCCGGATTGGTTTAACTGTCCGGCTTTAGCATCTGGGTTGTGTGGTCATGAGCTCCTCAGCCAGCTCCAGGAAGGCCTGGAGACCGAGGGCCGGCATGCGGCAAGGTGGGGAGGCTCGAAGTGGAATAAAGGAAAGATGATGAATGTGTTGTTTCGTTCAGTAGTGGGTCTACTGTGGGAAAATGCAAATCTAGAGGCTCAGTTGCACACAGCAAGCAAGGAGTCACTGGAGCAAGTGGCAGGAGGCTCTGAGCCACTGCTAGAAAATGGCGCTGGCCACAGGGAGCCATGGCAAGAAAATGGCACTGAGAAAAGTGAAAAGGGTGCAAAAATCCCCCTGGGAGGCGGGCCGACTGCGTCACCGCCCACGGCCCCGCCCCTCGGAGTGACGCCCAAAGAAGCCCCACCCCGTAGCATGGCATCAGCAGTGGAACCGCCCCAGTATGAGGGAGGGAAGTTGTATCCAGCACTCCCGCCTGACAAATTTAACCTTCTCCCATCCACGGCCCACCCGATAGCATTGGTGAAGCATGTTGCAGATGTGCAAGGCGCTACTCATACTATTGTTATGTATCACACATGCACCCAACCAGAGTTACAAGAACTCTGTAGGGAATCAAGAATAAAACCTGAAGAAACTTTAGCCATATGGCTGGAGCGACTGATTGTGGAATTTGGATCTGACTTACTAGTTTCAGAAGAAGCAAGTGCCTTAACCCAGCATGCAGTGTGGAGTGGAGGACATGCCACCGACCTGAACATAATCATGGAAAATACTCATTGGCCCATTCCACCCCTGGCGCTTGTGGTGGGACAAGTGATCCATAAATCCCATGGCTGGCATAAAGGTTGCCCACAAAAGGCCAGTGCAGAACAACTTCTCTTGGCCATAATCAGAGTGTCGTACCTTTCGTGGAACCCAAGGGCACATCCACTGAGACTGGTGCAGGCACAACGCAGGGACAAATGGGCTTATTGCCACTTAATACACCCCGGAGCAATTCCGACGACTCTGGAGGCCATAGATGCCTGTGTAGAGGTGTATGGAGGGGCAGACGCTATCACACTCCAACTCTTCCTCAACCCAACGGTGGGGCAGCCAGCGGGAAACCTTTTGATTCAACTTCCACGGCTGCAGGCTCTCATGAGGCCGTCCGAAAATGTCTTCAGCAGTGCAGAGCATCTATCCTCGGTATACTCCTGAGACCGAGACACCAGGAACTCAGCCCTCCGCGGAAATTGGGGTTGCCGCCCCAAAGAACACCCAAGGAAAGAGCCATATTAGGTTCCTCTTGAACTGCTCCAGACTCACAAAGCATCAATTGCATGTCCTAGGAGATGAGGGTCAATGAAATCTAGCAGCCGCATTGGGTTTCACATTCAGTAACTAGCAAAAAACCGAGTAGTGGCCGCCGGACACACCAGTGGCCTATTTAAACCCGACCCTACCGACCTTCGTCCCTATACTGAACTCACTGTTTATGACACAGCCAACCCAAGTGACCAACGATAGGTGTTCTTTCTTCTTGACACCAGAGCCCAAGTCAAGATCACTCCAACGACACTCCATCAGAAAACCTCAAAAGCAATTAAGGTACAAGGACTCACGCTGTTGCAGTCACAACAAAAGTTAGATTTGCAATCCAAGGCCATCAACGCACCCTAGAAGCAGTGCTAGGGGGCATCAATATCTTGGGAATTCCGGGAATCAAAGTGCTTACCCTCAAAGAACAGGTGCTACAAGCGCTTCCCATTGCTATCCCAAAGTTGGATTGGCACCAACCAATGCTTTGTAGCATCTCTACTTGGCAATACTGGCTAATCCCAACCAAGGACTCCCTTAAAGGATCTCTCACTGACCTCCTGCGACGACTTGAGCAACAGGGTTGCATTAAACCAGTAACTGCTAGCACCGGGATGGGGAGTCGCCAAACCTGGAAAACCCAACAAAGCACGGCTAGTCGTTAATTATAGGGAAGCCAACAAGAGGTGTCAAGTGCTTCAGCAACCTAACCTGTCCACCTTACCACAATGCATGTCCGAAATGGCACAATTCCAGCAAAACGAGTGGGTCGGGGTCACATTGGACTTGAAGAACATGTTTTTCTTAATTCTGATTACTGACCCTGAGGGAGTGTTGAATATGTGTGTTGAAGGCACGATGTATAAGTGGACAGTCTGCCCGCAGGGGTACTGCAATGCCCCATCATTGGATACTGGTGCCATGAACAATACCCTGAAGAACTTTCGTGCCATGCACACCCTTCCACCAGAAGAAGAATTAAGAATCTGGAGTTATGTTGATGACATCGCTATCATGGGCCATGACAGCTCCATCGTTACTAGCATAGTCAACCAACTAGTAGCCCAACTTCAAAGTGAAGGATGGACAGTTAATGAGGAAAAGTCGTGCCTGCATCCTGTAGCTGACATCACATTCCTCAGTACCTGATTTGTTGGCCCCATCAATCATGGTATCTAACATGATGGTCCTGACATCGACCCATTAAAGAAATCTTTGCCAGTAACTAAAAGACATTTTCAGCAGCTTTTAGGTCACTTAAATTGGTACTGGCATTATGTCAGTCCTAGCCATCTACCTCTCCTCACTAAATTGCAGCAACAGATCTGTGACAAGTCCCAAATGTCCACACCTTGGATGGAAGGAGATCAATGGAACTTGCATCATCTGTTGACCGCTGTCAAGGGTACACAGCTCCATGCAATCAACCTCAGTGAACCATTGGTCGTGACCCTTGGATTCACCACCAACCATGTGTGGGCTGTTGCACACAACCCTTGCAATGATCTAGCATATACTGCTCATAAGACTCTTCAAGCAGCACAACACCAGTATGGAGCCGTAGGAAAAATCCTCCTAGCTGGACAGTTAGTGGAGCCATTAGCAAGGGAGCATGGAATGCTCTGCACTCCTGCAGCTACTTTATTGCCCTTGCTGGATGCAAAAAAAGTTGACCCTCATTTTCAAGGAGAGCCTAAGACGTGGAAGACGTTGGTGCTCACCCATCATTATAATTGGTGTTGCTGGAAACTTGAAGAAATAACACCCAGCCCCAGTCCGGAGGATGAGAAAAAGCCCCTAATGCTATATGGAACTTCCACCCCGGCCTGGATGGCCTTGGATGGGACCTCCACGGTGGAGCCTATGGATATTATTGTAAAGCCTGTCATGACAGAAATATTTCGAGCTCACCCAGATGACAACTCTGCTTAGAAATGTGAACTGCTAGGATTTCTTAAGATGTTACAACACTGCCTAACTCACCACAATGAGACACTTCCAGTTCCAGTTATTGCTATCGACTCGCAATACATTTATAAAATCCTCACCGGTACTGCTTTGCCCGTTGAAAATTTGAGTAATTGGGAAGACATTTGGGAAATCTTGACTAAATTTACGCGGCTTCCATTAGTTAAGCATACTCACATTGCCCCGACACTGATCCAGGGCACGAGATCATTGATAAACTCTTAGAAGATCCACTCTGGACCGACGTAGCTGTGCCTATCACCAATAGTCCTGGTCCTGAAGTAAGTCCGTTCCTTGCGTGGCTTCATGAAAATTGGGGTCACCCGGGACCGCGGACCAGCCATCGATGCTGGCGTCAAGCCGCTACGGAGCCTACTTTGTATGGAGTTTGATGTGATTGGGAAAAGGTAGTGCAAGCCTGTGAAATATGTGCCAAAGAAAAGTGCCATCAAACTAGACATCAAGCCGGAGCTTTTAACCCCTTGCAATTCCAGGCAGGAAAAGCCTGGCAGGTGGACCTGCTTGGACCCCTCCTGGGATTGAAGCCACCAAATAAAGAATTAGTCATCGTTGATTTAGGAACGCGCCAGCTGCAAGTGATTCCTCTGTGGAAAAGCAACACCACTGCCATTATCTCTGCCTTAACCACTGCATTTTCTGCCTGGCAACCCCCTTATGAAATTCAATCTGACGGAGGACCCCCATTCAACTCTAACACCCTGGAAAAGTTCGCCCGTCTTCACAACGTCGCATGGCATCTCCATCTGCTGTACCATCTGCAATCCAATGGCGTTGTGGAGCGACACATCAGTCTATACAACGAACAACTTTGTCTCAGAGGAGGAGGGACGTACAAGAACTGGACTAAGCACAATCATGACATCCTCATTTCACTAAACACTGCAAAACCCCTATGGGGCAAAACTAATGCTAAGAAACCTCCACCCTGGGAACCTAAATTCCATCCTGACGAGTTAGTGTGGGTCTCGATACCGCACCCTCGCCAATCTCATCCACAAGTTTACAAGGGGACAGTTCAACGGTTGGAACAGTATCCCAATACCTATTCTGTCCTGTTAGAGAATAAGCCTGACTGTCCCCTCATTATAGCCCATCATAACTGGTTGACCCGGCATGCCCCACTAGTAAATGTTAAAGATAACTAAGTATTGTTATAAGTTTTGTTTTTCAGAGACAAGCAAGCGGCGTTAGAACACCCGAAGCACACGTGACAGCGACAGACCCAGGCAGAAGGAACAGCGTCACTGTGGACACAGAAACCTGACACGCGACATCACCATGACACCTACTGAAACCCTTACAGTCAGGCTTTTCGTGACTAACCTAATTTCATTAGTTAACCTTGTAATGATTGTGTTAGTTGTTCATATAGGATGTTGTATAGTTAATCGAGGACCGCTTAATAGAGTTATCTGCTTATGTATATACTTGTTTGCCACTTGAACCTTGTGAAGACGATGAGCGTATGTATGAAAACTACCTCTCATCTAGGTGCTTAATCTATTGTATCATGGCCAAGGGGGCATGTTGCAACCCAAATTAAGTGAGTGTCCCTGATACAATAGACCGCCCCTTCAGATGATTGGCATTGTTCTAAATTTGGTATGTTCCGCCTAATTAATGTCTGGTAAAAAGGCATGACCACCTACCAGATTATTGTTTGAGGCTAAGTGACAACGCTAAGGCCCACTAACAAGTCAGTGTCATGATTAAGAGACATAACCATCTTTGGGTATTCAGTAGCAGAGGACGAGCTCTGTATCTGAACACCATGCAGAGGGAGCATGATCACAGCGTGATCAGGGGGGTTGTACCGATCAGTGGCTACTCTGGAGACATGACTGCCTGGACAGCAGCAGTGTTCTCTGGAACCTTCTTGTCACAAAGAGCCCTGATTGGCGGAGAAGGTGATAAAAGGGCAAGCTCTCCTCAGCGCGGTATTCCTCGTGCGCACGATTAGGCAGACTGATCACCTGCCTAGCTGAGTGAACCCCTAGGACGCTGTAGAACAAAAATTCCACTAGCTACATATATAGAGCTCATTCCGTCTACAACTGTGACTAGTGTACCCATCGTGTTGTGGTTGTATCTTCGTTCGACTGACGACTGTTTGTATTCCTGTCAGGATCACATTGAGTTCGTTCTTGTGAGTAAAGTTTCAACTTTGTTCATTCACTTTGTGTCTGAGTGTCTACCTACCTGCTACCGTGACCTGCCGTCATCCAGGTTCATTTACCACCTGGTGCCAATACACATCCTACTTGTAGCATGGCGACTACTTGTCGGGACAATTAAGTATTCCTACTTGGCAGTTTGTAATTGGCTACTCTAAAGGTATAAAAGTGTGCATTGTTTCTGCCCAAGTCGGAGAGCTCTGAACACATGGTAAGGCACAGAGGACCTCGCCACGTGGCAGAGAAAAGCTGACGGACTGATCACCCACCAACATCTCCCTGTCTGTTCCCAATGTATCCCTTGTCCTGCATGCCCGTTGCGTCTACAGGTTCATCTTGTTGACTTGTTGCATTATCTTCTTTCTGTAACTATGCAAGAAACTTTATGCCTGCATCGCGGCCACCAGCGGCGTAAGTAAAGCTTAAGTAAAAGTTACTTTTGCAACCCATATACTGTATCTCGCCTCTCCATCCACCAGCCCGCCTGACGTCTGCTTAATTAAACACCAGTCCCCTCAGGCGGCTCTGACCAGTCGGCCGGCCGAGACAATGATGAGCCTCATGGCTTCACCAGTATGTGACTTCCCTTACCTATGACTCAACGTATATTCCATTCTTTGATTGTGGGAAGAACTACACATATTCAGAGAGAGGAGCCTTTCTTGCCTGTTCCCTTCTTGGAAGTAACTGTGTCAAATGCTTCCAAATACCAACACCAGCACAAGTAGACTCTCCTCATGACACTACAGAATTTGCTGGGGTGCTCAAGATGTCTGCATGAACCAAGACACCTACAAGCATTCATCTTCTTGCTGCACACATTCCTGGCTTCTGCCCATTTCAATGAAAATGCCTGGGCCACACACAGGCAATGAATTGGTTTGGTATTTGGCTTCACTGTTAATGCTCTAGGATGCAAACAGAGTATGAAGTATAATACAGGGCATTGCAGCAGAGTTTGATGTCCTTTTCAATGATGGGTTTTGGCAAGGAAATCAGGGTGAATCCTGGCATGATGTATTAGCCATTTGTGACACATCCTGATCCCAGATTTGGCCAGCAACAATTTTGTGGTTTCACATCTTCAGGAATGTGCCCTTCAGTTCCAAACCCCTGTTGTCAAATGTTTGACCACTGATAACCATCTGAGATGTGTCAAGAGCCAACTCTGGCTTGTGGTGTCTCAGACTTACCCATCTCACACAGATCTTACCAGCTCTTAGCAGAGGGAATTTTGCCAGCCAGAAGCATTGTACAGTCATGAGTTCAGAAAAGATGGATCCCCTTTTCCATGGAAGAGACTTGCCCATATGTTCAAATGCTCTGAGATCATAGTTACAGTTGTGTTATAAAACTGTTATAAAAGATAAAGAAATGCATTATGAAAATACAAGCAAACATTAGAAATCAGTATGTTGCAACACATACAGAGATGTAAGAACAAACAAACAAAATAAAATATGAACAATAATCTGATTTTATCTTGCATTTTAAACCCAAGAATGCAACTGCTAGCTGAGGGCCTAAAGTGTTTCCCTATGCTTGGGAAACTAGGGAACCTACACCCTGCTGGATGCCTGCTCCAACACATGCTAAGTATTCTACTTAGTATGCTATGCTAAGTAGTATATGTTGGAGCAGACTTGATTATTTGAGTCTGCTGGAGCATGCTAATTATCATGCTTCAGCAATCTCACATGACATGTATTCAGCACCCCATGTTTCAAAATGGAAGTGGGGGCACTTTAACTAAAGCTTGTGGAATGAGCTCCTGAGCTTTAGATTCACCCAAGGAACCTTGTCTGCCTATGAGCTTTAGATAAAGCATTTTAAAGCACAGGAAGCTGAATAAATAAGATGCTGTGGGTGCTTTAATTCAAATGGCTCTTGGGTGGAGTATGGTTTCTTATGTGGCCATTTACACAGATTATGCATTAGATTCTTGGGAGCCCAGACAATGCATATAAGTTCCTGCTCCCTGAGTGCGTATGTTTACCAGACCAAAAGACTTTCTTGATCTAATTATGAGCAAGAGAATATTTGATTCCTTTCAGACACTTGAATGGGATGGTTAAGTCAGGGATGATCCTACATTGTGCAGGGGGTTGGACTAGATGACCTTGTGAGGTCCCTTCTGGCCTTACTTCCCTATGATCCTACGAACATATGATATGGCCTCTCACTTAATATCCCAACTGTAAAAGATATCTTCCTCTGAATTTCCTGTTCTCAGGTGTTACTCTTACAGGTCTCTTCTTTTAACATGTAATTCATCATTGTCTGGAAGAACCTGGCTCAAGTGCCTCAGATAGGATCCATAAGGGTCTCTATTTGATGAGTCAACTAACTCATGTCAGATACTGATTATCACTTCCAAGTGTAAATAGGTGAAGGACCCTTAAGTTAATCAGTACCCCACTAAATAGACTTGGCTAAAATATAAATACCACAATTTATGTTGACGTAAGACTGAATACAGCTTGACACCGCCTATACATAGAGGCTACACATGCCATAAGAGTAAGACAAATTCAAGAAAACATTTATGATATTCCACAAACATCTCAAAATATCCTGGGGTTTATGGCACCATTCTCTGTACCTGTTCCAGTCTGAGTTAATCTTTCATGCACTTTGATGACTAGAATTGTATGCAGTATTTCAGATGTGGAGGCACTCGGCTACTTGCCTCTTCCCTCTATCCTGGTACTTCCCCTTTTGGAACTGACGGTGGTAATCCAGAGTGGGTCATCAGTGATCTCTGGAAACAAATTACACATATTGCTACTGATTGCATTTGCTAATCAGTTTGTTGGCAAGTCAACTCTTGGTGCAATGGAGGAGTTTTGTGAGGTGGTTACTGCTGCATTTTATTCATAATGGGGTAGACACTGTTATTATCCCCCCAAAAATAGTCAGTTTGAGGGCCTGGGTTTCCAGAATTGTACTAAGGCTATCAGTGACTTATATGTGCATATAGTTTGTCCACCTCAAGGAGCCAATGGATATGTCAACCAGCCTGATCATTATGTGGGTCTGGGACAACTACAGAGGCAGATTTATGAATGCCAATGTGAGATACTTTGATAGGATGCATGATGCCTGGGTGTTACTTCCCATTTATCTATTCAGGGGAACCTTTTTTCTTCTAAATTATGTGGGTGCCAGTGGAATGGCAGTGCCCACTGTTTTTTAGGGGAACCAGCCTAATCATTACCATCCTCACCCACAAGTTCATACCTTTTTATTAGGGCACTTGGCACATTAAGGAGGTGCAGGATCATAGGATAATGTACACTTGGTGAAAGTAAGACAAAATGCTGCTGCCTGCAAACCTGTGCATAGCTCAGTATGACCAGTGCCATTTGTATTAGTAGGGCATCCAGTAAACCTCAAAAACTTTTATAAAGATAAGTGGGATAATTTTTTTTTGCCAGAAATGGGTCAAGCTACTGATGATTTGCAAGCCTGGTATAGGGAGCCAGAAAACATACCTATGATCTCTAGGGATGGGCTTAGGAGAGTTAGGAAGCCATGTTTGCCTACATCCTTGCATTAAAGGAGGAGATACATGAAGAAACATGTGGAGGGAGAATGATGCTGTCTTATATTGTAATACCCAAACTAATTTATCTGTTGGTTATTAATTTCATATACTTTTGTGACCTACTAAAAGACTGCTGTTTCCTGGTGCTTCCTTGTTTCTTTAAGCTCTCACACATTGCACTAACGTGATCTAACTCTTCTTTAGACTAATAAAAATAAAATACAAAGTTAAAGTCATACAAATACTGCATTAGGAGCTGGTACAGAGAGCCCAGAAGATGGTAAGTGAAGAGAGTAAATGGCAACAAAATTGAAAACTGTAAACCAAGGAGAAAACTACTGATGATGCCAAACATAATATTGCTGATGATGGAACTGCACATTCCCAGCAAATCCATTTTCCTTCCCTGCTGCTGCACTGGTGTAGGATAAATAGGGCAAGTGCCCATGCAGACTTCCATTCTAAGAGTACATTAGTTTTCCTCAGAACTGTCCCATAGCCGCATTAGCTGAAGGATTTGGTAACATGGATGATAGCACAATAGCAATGAATCTAGTTCAGATGCTAGTACTGACATCCCCATTCTAACAGCTTCCTGTCTCGCTGTCTCTCCTGCTCACCTATCCTTCAGTTGTGTTATTGGTACCCTGATGCCACTTGATCTTCCTTCTCCCTGTTCTATATTTCTCTTCTACAATCAACAACAGCCTACAATCCACTGCAACGTCATCAACCTATCCAAAAATACTTCCACACCACTAGCTTTCTTAAGCAAACCATGAAATCTATTGTCTACAGACAAGGTCTATGTTACAACTCACTGACCAAGATGCACACCATAAGGATCTGCAGGATAGATTCTTACATTTATAATACAAGCCTAAAATCAATGCTACTCAAGTCAATAAAGCCATACTCATATTCTGTTCTGACCTGATACAATATTAAACCCAGTGACAAGGACAACAGAATCCCTCTTGTTGTAACCTACAGCCCCCAGCTTGATCACTTTAGACACATCACTAATGACGTCCAACATCTCCTGTCAGAAGCAGACTGGCTAGGTTCACAGATGACACTAAATTATGGGGAAGTGAGATCATGCTAGAGGATAGGCTGATAGTTCAGGCTGACCTGGACAGGCTTGCAAGGTGGGCAGATCAAAACCTGATGACATTCAACACAGAGAAATGCAAGGTGCTCCACCTTGGGAGAAAGAACCCACATCATCCTTATAGGCTCAGCAGTGCTACACTCACTAGCAGCATGTCTGAAAGAGATCTGGGAGTCACAATTGATTACAAGATGAACATGAGCCACCAATGTGATACTGCAGCCAGCAAAGCAAACAAAACTCTGGCTTGCATCTACCCATACATCTCAAACAAGATGCAAGAAATCATCCTCCTGCTTTACTCAGCTTTGGTGAAGCCCCAGCTGGAGTACTGTATCTAGATCTGGGCACTTTAGAAATGGCATGGAGAAGCTTGAGAGAGCCCAGAGGATAGCCACATGCATGATTAGAGGTCAAGAGAGGAGGTCTTATGAGGAGAGGCTGAGAAGCATGGGACTCTTCAGCCTGGATAAGAGAAGGCTCAGGGGGGACTTGGTGGCAGCCTATAAGTATATAAGGGGTGTGACTCAGGAATTGGGAAAATGTCTGTTTATCAGGGTACCCCAAGGGAAGACAAGGTCTAATGATCACAAACTACTGGAAGACCATTTTAGACTGGACGTAAGGAAAAACTTCTTTACCATCCGAGTCTCTAGAGTCTGGAATAGACTCCCCCCACAATTGGTGCAAGCACCTACTCTGGATATCTTTAAGAAATGCCTGGATGCTTATCTTGCTGGGGTCATCTGACCCCAGGTGACTTTCTGCCCTTTGGGCAGGGGGCTGGACCTGATGATCTTATGAGGTCCCTTCCAGCCCTGACATCTATGAAGTCTATGAAATCTATGAAAATGATGGCCATCTACAGGTAGCTTTGGGGGACAAGCCTGAGCTGCCTTACAAGCAGCCCCTGAATCTCAAATTACATCTCTCCTACAACAGATTACCTAACTCCTATTCTCACCAAGGCAGTCCATCATATCCTTAAAGTAGCTGTTTTTAAACAACAAACCTTTAAAAACTGCCTTGAACAGGAAATTGCAGAATATGAAATCATCCACAGACTGGATTGTGTTAAGTATGGTCTAACTAGATACTCTAGATTCTTATCCAATTACCTGGACTAGTTTTATAATCCCTGTGTCTCTCACTCAGTCAACTGCTTTGTTTACTCTGTTTGATCCTTTCAACTCACCTTCACTTTTCTCAGCAGGGATCCTTTCTTTCCTCCCTCTTTCCATATCCTTTGTATTTAAATGACCTTATTCCTTTCTGTTTAATACCCATGCTCTCTGAAAGTCCGCTCAAAGAATGTGAAGAAATAGACTATAGCCTACAAAATCTCATTCCTCTCTGAATGGGTTAGTCTATAAAGTGCCCCACTGCTCTTCCTTTTTCCTGTCCTACTTCACTTCCTTCTCTGGATCTGTGTGTGTCTGCATCCAAAGACATGATGCATTTCTTGTAAGAAGTCATCTCTGATCTTTTTTTTCTCTTCATCTAGCCTTAAGGCTAGGGACAGAAATTACACATAAACTGTTATAAGTGTTTGGGAACCAGTTCAAACCTATAACACAACAGACATTCAGTGCATATAAAACACTTTCAAAATGGCTGAAACCAGTTTAAGATAAACCTGGATGGAAGTAGTATTAGACTTAACTGATTTAGGTTAAATCAGGTTACTAAACTTCTGTACGAGATTGCCTCCAAATTCAAGGTAACTCACAATTACTCAGCATCCCAGGGTGCTTTGTAACTCTTCTGCAAACCCTTCCCCCTTCTCCTTGCAAGGTGGGTGGGCTAGCCTTGGCCCAAGCTGTCTTCTCCTGCTGAGCTGGCAAGCATGCTCTAGCAGACCTGGCTTCTGGCCTGGGCCATTGCAGGCATGTGGCTGAATTTCTGGAATCAAAAGTAAATGTCTATTCACTTGCTTATCAGTTCAATCTACACAGCTTAAACTAACCTGAGACAATGGAATCAGTTCAGCCTTAGGTTTTTTGACTGTCTATACCTAGCTTTAGAGTCTTTTCCCTGAGAGATCTGGGTGGTTGCCCTCACCCAGCAGACATAGTGTAACTAGAGATGGGCAAGGGGGGGTGACAGTCCCAGGTACTGGATTAAGTGGGGTGCCAGAATTGTTCCTCACCCCATGGAGCCTGCACCCCAGGAACAAAAGCAGCCCCACAGTGTTGCTCTTGCAGCAGCAGCTGGTGCACAGACACCCTGCTGCTACTGCTTTTAGAGCAAGAGCTAGGATGAGTAGAGCATGTGGCAGCGGCAGTGGCAGCAGCCACCTTCAGGGACTGTTTTGGATAGCATGCCTGATCCCCACTCTTGGAATTGTGACTTCTTGTCCCTGCTCTCAGAACAGTGTTCCCCACTTCCCCCCTCTTCTGCAGTGTTTATCCAGGGCACAAGCCCTGCTTGTTATGCCACTGGCCAGCTGAAGTAGAAAATCCTATCAATGCAAAGAATTACAATTATTGGAAATGGAAAGAAAAAAAAATGTATCCTTAAATGCTTTGTCTCTCATAGTTTTATTTTCCTTATGCCAGTATTTTATTTTTATACATTGAACAGGCCAGATACAACTGCATCCCACGTTAGCCCACAGAAACAATGGCAAGAATTTCCAATCTAATTTATTAAAAGAAATTAAAAAAAACCTGTTTGTGTCTCAGGAGGCCATGAGGGAAAGCCAGATCACATATGGGGTTATGATTGTTTAAAATATATTTGAGGATAATCTTTGCAAGCTTTTAGGCCATCTATGTATGCCATGGATCTATTTTGTTAACTAATGACTGAACAACAGAGTTGGTAAGCTGTGGAGCCAGACCTTGGAAGTTTGCCCTTCCTAAGAATCTCATCAACCACATTGAATTTCTCAAGTGAAATTAGCCAAGAGGAGAAAAAACTTGGACAGCCATAAACAGGCTGCTGAACTATGTTGCAGAACCTTGCTAACAGATCTTCTTTTCACGCTCTTCCCCACACTCTGCAGTGTAGACATCATGTTATACACTAAGCATTAAAAGGTCAAGCACTGCTAGCAATAAGATGCCTCTTCTCTTAATATGGCTACCAGGATTTACACTATAGACTATGTGAGACATCACGTTCATGCTGACACCATTTTAACAGAATCATGAACACATTGTATCTGGATACAGAAAGACAGAGAGATAGTTGTGCATTCATGCCTGTTAAATCTGAAATCTCAGTTTTAAATACATTTATTAGCAGGAATCAGTTTAATCCTACCTTGAATATGAGTTGCATATTAAGATTTTTGCCTTAACCTTGGATCACACATGATGGAGGGTGTATTGGCTGGAAATAGGAAAATGGTGTGAAATCTTCCCATTGCTGAAGCAAATGATGTGGCATAGAATGTAATACCTGTAACAATTGTATTGGACAGAAACTGGTTAAACCTTTCCCACTAATGCTGTTATTTTCCTTCAGCAGTAATAGTCCCTTAACTAGCTGTTTCTAGCTCCAGTGCACTGTCTCTTCTGATCTGTTCTTCAGGCCCAACCCTAAATAATTCCTCCATTTGCTTTGGCCATACTTCAGCTGGGAGATCTGTTCTTTCTCCCTCTGTGTCAAGGTTCCCTCCAGCGCTGCTTTCTGCCCTAGACTGTTTTGCTTCAAAAGCCCATCAACCATGCTCAGTGCCAAGAAACTAATTAATCTCTTCTTAATCAGGGACATATAGATGGGGAATTGCCAGACTTGCCATTGGCAACATTTGACTTGCAGTACATGTCCCTGGGGCTTTTAATTTTCTATTGACTGCTTGATCCTTTTGTTCTTCCAGACTCTTGAAGATACTCTTGTAGATGTTGACTCCTGCTCATCTAGCAAAATTCATAGTGTTTATTGTACTCACACCAGGCACCCAAAAACCTAGTGGGATCATCTGATCAGCTAGGTGCACTCTGGGATAAGTGCAGAATGAATGACATCCTTTCCTGTTGCTTGAATTAACTGAACTGTATTAAACAGAAATGGAGCAGGCTGTGTGGAATCCAAATTTTTAAGAGCTGCTTTAGAGGAAGCATGTAGATAAAGAGATAAGAAATTAAAGTAACTAAGGAATTGTGGGAAAACATTGGAAGACTATCAAAACCTGAATTTCATGGTCTGAGTCCCAGCTGCATCCTCACTGCAAAACAGGTAGGTTAAAGCTGGGTAAGAAAGTCAAGGTTCAAAAGTTTACCAGGTAAACAGCTTTCATTTGTAGATGGTTGGTAGAGGGAAGTGGGGATTGGTCTAAACCCCAGGTAAGAGCTGGGTTCCTTCTGCAGTGAAGATTTGCTCCACCTATGAAAGAAAAGCTGTTAGTCACTTTTCTACATATCATCATTCTTCTGCAACTCTCCCCAACCTAAAATTTCTTTGTACAGAATTATGGTGCACGAGTCTGTGCAGAAATATGCTCTTTGGTGGACAAGGTGTTGTTTGGATACCCTTCAAAGATCACCCTATTCTGCCTACCCCACCCTCCCACAGTACAAATATGTGTTTTACTGCTTATCATGCTTTCTGTACAGGGCAAGCAGGACTTCAATTTTGAGTGCCACAGAAAGGTCAGGAGCTCATCAGAGCATATTAAAATGAAACACTAGCTCCAAGGGACATTTGGTGTATTGCTCTCCACCCAATATTAATACTTAATGGATTATGCTGATGTTACCTTGAACTTACATTAGTATGCGGCCACTCAAGTGTCTTTGAGAATAATATTTGCCATGCGCAACAAGACTGCATCCCCTTTTACAGGATTATGCAACAGTAAACCAGGTTCTGCTCTTAGTTACACCTGGGTAATTCCTGTGGCATTTGACCCGAACGGGTCATCTGAATTGGAAGCATAAATTAATTGAGTTCATGGGCCTCATACCCTTCAAGTCAGGAGATTTTCACTGGAGTAAACAGAATGCCAACCAGAATCTGAGCTTGAGATTCAAGTTCTTGGGGCTTGTCTAGACAGGGAAACTGACTGACAGACAAGAGCAATTATTTATACTGCTGCAACTATGACAGTGCAACTTTTCCTGTGAATATATTGTTGTGGAGTAAAAGTGATTTTATTCTGGCATAATTAATGCAGAAAAGATCACTGCCCCTTAGTAGAGATCATCTACTATTTTTTTTTATGGCTAATTATAACTAAAGCCCATCATGCCTACTATTCACCTATGGTCTGGGAGTAATTTAGTGATTCCTGTTGAATCAGCACTTGATCAATGAATCAATTATTGAAGCCCAAAGGGGAAGACTAAAAAGGTAGAAAACAGCTGGGTTTAATGAGCTAGGCTTAATAATACGTATGTATCGAAGCTGCCTGCAATTCAGACAGTACCTAACGTGTATGTAAATGATGAGCAATTTAGGGTTTTTTATAAAGATTAGAATTAAAATATCCTGAAAAGAACTTAAAAATTGAGAAACATTTCTTAAATTAATCTTGTGTTACAGTAATATTATTTTTTTACTACAAGCAAAATCCAAAATTATTTGCCAAGGCCCAAAATGCCAATATCCAAATCTGATGGATTTTTTCATTCTGGACTATATTCTCATTCTCTCTATAATGCCTTTAACAACAGAATGTGGTTTTGTTTTTTTTCTCTGGTGTTTTATGTCATGTTTTATGGATGTTTCCATGGTGAATTCCTAGAATGCTGGTAAAGTAATCACTTATTCTTTTGAAGAACACAGTTCCAGAGGTGATGCATCAATAGCTTGGTGTCTTTGTGTAGTGCTGCATCCAGACAGGAAGGAAAAAATATTAAACCTATTTGAGAGAAATGTGATAGTTTTAGAATGTCAGTAAAAGCATTAAAAATAATCATATGGTAAGCGGTTCTTCATACTTTACCACTAACAAAACTTTAATAACAGTATTTGACATTTAGAATTTTCTCTGTGGGGTGTCAACTTACATTTATGCATGCAGTTTTTAGCTTCTTAATTTTAGACTAGGATTAATTATTCTTTGTGACAGTAATTTGTCAGTTTTCACTAAAATCTCCTTTAGCTAGATTGGAGAAACACTGTGGATAAAATTACCATGGGAAAAAAATATCATCAGTATTTTATCCTTTAAATAAATGCTCTTGATGTAGGGCTTTAATAAAAATATTGATTCTTAAAAAATGCTTGGAAGAAATTAAAAAGGTATTGTTTTCATAATAACTATAGTATTTGTGTCTGAAATACAAATCAGCTTTTCCTAATTATCCATGAATAATTACAATGTCATTTTTATGAGTTCAGACTTGCTTCCCAATATTTAAACTGCTACTTGAAGATGTGCAGGAAGTAAACAATAGCCACTAACATGAACTATCCTGAGAAATATAAAATGAGTCATCTGATCTCTTAAGGAGATTCAGTCTGTGAGAATTCTGGAGGTCCACTTTTTCAGCAGATTGGTGTTTGGCAGACTTTTATAACATGTCTCTGCCAAAAGCTTTCTCCAGCAGACGGTGACAGCTGGATTGTGACCAAGTTTGAAAAAGTACAGAAGGAGCCCTTATGAAGGGTCCATTGTATTATTGCAATGACTTTTTCTTGTTAGTGAGTATTCATTGTATCATTGCATAATTTACTCAGGCACTTGGGGAGGATGTGGGTTAAGAGATTTTCCTTAGGAAAGCAGGATCCTAAAACTCAGTGGAAATGATGATATTCCATTTATATTGACTTCAACAGGATCTAGCCTTTGAGTAACAGCGCCATGTGATTGAAATAAATAGTACAAAGTGGAGGAGGGCTTATCTTATTATGGCGCTGAATCTCTTTTTTAGTAGTATAAAAGGGGCTTGAGCAATGAATAGGCACTTTAAACATAAAACAGAAGAATAAACAAATTCAATATATATTTGGTTTTATTAGTGCATTTATTTATATAACACAAGCCAAATCTAATTATTCTACAAAATGAATCAGCAGTAAAATTACTTACCTCATTCTATATTTCTAGTGTAAATATCATCTTATGTCAAAAACATATTAAAATATAAGGCTTTATGTATTTCATCCTTCAAGCATGGGTATGTCAATAAATATAAGTTAGCTACATTTCACTGTACAAGTATACACTTATTGTACTATATCATGCTAATACTAGTATTTGAAGCTACCCTGGAACAAGCAAGACTTAAGCTAGAGGGTTCACCATGGATTAGCTCTCTGCTTTTTTATCACAATGGCTAATCGGTTGTGTTAAAAAATCCACATTTCAACTTAAAAAAAATGCAGATTCTAGACATTCCAATTGTCAGAAAACCTTCAAAGTGTACAGGCAAACCCTGCTTAATGCTGTTTCACTTATTTCACTTATAGCTATTTCATTATAATGCTTATATGAAATTGATACCTGATTTCACTTGGCGCTCAGCAAGTGTCATTGTAATGCTCACAGTCACCATCTTAGGTCATTATAAACAAGTGTGATTGCCATCTTGGATTGCCAAAGACTTTTGGTTTTGCTTAACACTTGTTTTGTTTAACGTTCGTTTTTTCAGGAACCAATTAAGAGCGCTAAATGGGGATTGCCTATAAACTGAGTGTGAACCAATGCTATGCTGTTTTGCTAAGTCTGCATGAAGCCTTGAAACAATGTTTCTGAGGGGTTTCTGAGGGGTGCCCCAGGTCACTTTATAACATTTAAATACCAACATTGTTAACTATTTCATTGCTGAAAAATACACATAAAAAAGGAGAGAGACAGTTATCTTGTGAAGATTTTGGTGACATTGTAGATAGTAGTTTATAGTCAGAGTTTGTTTTTCTAGGAGGGTAGGTCTTGGAAGAATACCAGTGCTTTATGCTTACAAGTAACAGGCAAAATACAGTTCTTGTTAAGAGGCTATTTTAAAAATTTCTTTAGAAGTGCTAAGGGAAAAAAGAAAGCCTAACAGCTGGTTATTAGGATAGTTTCATTGCATTATTCCATATTCTGCTGTCAGTAAAAATATCAAGCAAAGAATTATCTCTGTAAAGATCAAAATCAAAACAGAGCCCCAAGACACTAAGTAGGCATTGATTTTTGCCATTCATGTGGGAAAAATACTGTTACATCTCATAAATTAACACAGCTGTTGCTAGTCTTGTGCCACCTGCCAAAAGCCCCAAACCTTTGGTGGGTTGCTTATGACAACTTGAATCAAAGAAAAAATGCATTAGATTGGTGAAGGGAAGAAGTGGGAAGAAGATTCTGCTACGACCCAAGCTAGTGTAAATCATGTTGGTATGCATCTTCACCAGTGTAACTGAAAGAAGAACATTCACATGGGGTTTTAAAGTGTACCAAGTTTTAAGTTGTTTATTTCTGGGCTTTTCTTTTGGTAACTGCCTAAAGAGCATTTGTGGCCAGAGAAACAACAAAATCATCCTTTCCTTTACTGCTTTACTGCTCATACTAACATCTGCCAATTAGGGATTTATTATCTAGATTACAACTGGAATTTGTCCATTTACCTATCCCCAGCTTCCCCAGAGGGCCTCTAATTTAGCAGTTTCTAGGCTCCCTGAGATGGCAGTTCCCCCTCCTGTGAAAGAGATTACTTAATTGGTTAAAACCTGTCACAAATATTGGAGTCCGCTCAAAACTTTATTTTATATTTAACAACCTCTTATTTTTCCAGGTCTCTGAAAATAGAATTTTCTCTTCTAATCTGCCAGCTATTTTTCAGGTCTGAACCAAAATATGAAGGCAAACACAGCAGTGGATGAAGTCTACTTGAGTTCATGAAAGCTTGTGCTCTATACGTTTCTTAGTTTGTCAGTCTATAAGGTATACCCTGCCTACTGCCAAATACAGGATAAACCACTGAGAGAAGGAGCAATGATGCCTTTCTACACATTCCTGTCTTGGCCTCCATTAGTCAGGGCAATTCTGTGAGAACAGCAGTTAAACGTGAGAATAAATTGAGTTAGTACACTGGCTGCCTATTTGTCACCGGGAATGCTAGTTTAATTAAAAAGATATCATTAAGGATGTAGCAGAGGCAATAATCTGAAAAAGGCCACAGAGCAAACATACAACCCCTGCAGCTTTTTATCCCTATGATTATTACCCTAACCTCATTGTATAAAACAGCACGGTGCATGTTTCTACATAATACCAAAATGTATTTACAATAACTTACATTTCTTGAGCACCTTCCTTCTGTGCTAATGGAAGGCACTTTTCAGGCTGCAGGCTGCACGTGCATATTGATTAGATCTGGATGATTACTACAAAATAATTTCCACCAATACTCTTTTGAATGTTTAATTATTTTTGGTTTTCTTGTGCTCCATTTTGTGCCTATTTTCTGTATTTTTTGTAAAACCATTTTATTGACAAGAGTTACCACAATGTGAATCGTGAAGATAATTGCATAAGTATTTATGTAAATCAAATCTGGCATTCATGCTGAATATATCTGTGCGCTCTTCCAATCAGGAAAGAAATGTAATAACTTAAGACTTAACTGATCAATCACAACTAAGCAATATAGCTCAAATTTTACTGAGTGCTAAAAGTTTTCCAAAACAAATTTTTTTTGAAAAAAAAGTTAAAAGGAAATAATCTCCAGAGGCTTATAGTATAGCCAGGAAGATGCTAATTTTATTAAATAATTATTAATTGCAAAGTATTCTCAGATTTAATATCCAGATAGCCTGATTAGATGCATCTTCAGACAGAAATAACTGACCCATACAGCATATATCATTAGGTTGTTTTTCGCTGAAAACATCAAATGACTGTGAACACTATAAGGAAATCTTGAATGGTCAACTAGATCAGATGTATCATGATTTTATTTTACTAACAAAAAAAAGAGGAGGGGGAGGGGAAGAGAAAATCTGAAGCATGTCCCACTCCATACTGATTTCTAACACCACCTTGTTGGTTATATACCAGATCCTATGATACATTTTGAGCTATTGAATAACCATATTCTTTTGCTGAATTATTTGGTTTTCATGCATTAATTTCAATAATAAGTCAGGCTCCTAGCTATCTGCATTAAAATAACAGAGTAGGTTAAAATTTCATATTTTTACATTTTGGCTAAATAATGTTTCTTTCTTTGTTCTCTCAAATACCAACACAATACTATAATTACCCTAATTTATAATATTCACTAGACAACTAGAGGAAAAGAGAAATGAAAATCTACTACTGTAAATTAATATCTTGCCAGTCTCCTATTTCACTATTTTTCCTCTTTGTCTTTTAGATTGTATGTTCTTCTGGGTAGAGGCTATATCTTTATCTGTGAATTGTACAGACCCAGAGACCTGTCAGTGCTTAATGAATAAGAATAGATAAATAACAATAATTTCAAAAGGGGATTTATTTTTTTAAATTCTCTTCCCTATAGAGCTATTGTGTGACATTATAACTGGTATGACAAGGCTGAGCTGCCTGCATTTAAGTGGCCTGAGAGTGATTCTTGTATCTAACAAATATTCATTTAAGCCAATTATAAGAGAAATTAAAAGTTCTCAGTCAAGGGCGTTGTACTGTGCCTTAACACTGTGTCTCTTCCTGTGCTTCATTAATTTTTCTGATTTCTTACCTAAGATGAACAAAAAACACAAAAAATTTCAAGAATGCTAGTCTCTGGAAAAATGGGGTGAACCTTTTCACTTTACGAAGGAGAGTGTGAACTGTGAAGGCTGTGTGTGACGTCCAGAGCTCTTCCTCTTTCAAAGCTGCTTCATATTAGAGGCCTAAATCTTCCAAACATATCACTGCACTGTTTCACTTTTAACTCAGAAGGATGCTTTCAATGGCAGCAGTAAACTAACATTGAGAGAAGGCTTTACAAATCAACCGCTAACCCTATCTTTAAACTTAAATAGTATGTTGCTGTATTTATAATCAAAAAACCTTTTGGGCTGCTAGCAGTGAACTAGCAAAAAGGGTTAATTTTAAGTGTACTTTTTATGATGGCACAGTTATTCTCTTTAGCACAGGGCAGTGAAACCTATCTCTCAGCTTTCTGTCACATATGTTTTAATTTCCCACATCCTACAGATAATTTCTACCTCATTTTGGTGCAGTATAATGGTATAGTATCCAAAAGTTCAAATATTGTCTTACCTAGCTCAGGAAAAGTTTAAATGTTCATAGGGGTTGGTTTTTAACTGCTTTAACAGCTGACACGGTATTCTGTGTCACTACTAGTTATTTGTTAGGTGTGTCACTTGTAATATGAGTTTGTTTGTTTTTCTTTACTTCACCTGAGAAAAAGGATTAGGTTCTTAGGAAATCCTCAGTAACTATTTCACCTGAATTGAATTTTTCATGCAAATGTCACCAACTTCTCCTTTCACACATGAGGATTTTTCACAGTCTATCTTCCTGAAAACCCAGTCTGTGACTTGTCATAACTAAGGACTGGAAAGGGGCCAATGTGGTCCCTATTTTCAAGAAGGGGAGAAAGGAAGGTCCGGGTAACGATAGACACCTCTATCCTTGGGAAAACCTTTGAAAAAATTATTAAGGATAACTTTTGTGGAAGTCCAGCAGGGAAAGCAATGCTAAAGGGCAACCAGCATGGATTCATGGGAGGTAGATCCTGCCCAAGTAACCTTGTTTCTTTTTATGACCAAGTCACAAAATGCTTAGACTTGGGAATCAAAGTAGATGTCATCTACTTGGATTTTAAGAAGTCCTTTAATACGGTATCTCATTCTATTTTCACAGATAAACTGAGTGGCTGTGACATAGATGATTGCATGGTCAGATGGGTGGCAAATTGGCTTAGGGGTCACACCCAGAGAGTGGTGGTGGATCGATTAGTATCAACCTGGAAAGATTCATAAATTCATAAATGTTAGGGTGGGAAGGGACCTCAATAGATCGTCGAGTCCAACCCCCTGCATAGGCAGGAAAGAGTGCTGGGTCTAGACGACCCCAGCTAGATGCCTATACAACCTCCTCTTGAAGACCCCCAGGGTAGGGGAGAGCACCACCTCCCTTGGGAGCCCATTGCAGACCTTGGCCACTATAACTGTGAAGAAGTTCTTCCTAACATCTAGTCTAAATCTGCTCTCTGCTACCTTGTGGTCATTATTTCTTGTAACCCCCGGGAGTGCCTTGGTGAATAAAACCTCACCAATTCCCTTCTGTGCCCCTGTGATGTACTTATAGGCAGCCACTAGGTCTCCTCTCAACCTTCTCTTGCGGAGGCTGAAGAGGTCCAGGTGCCCCAGTCTCTCCTCGCAGGGCTTGGCCTGCAAGCCCTTAACCATATGAGGGGCCCTTCTCTGGACCCTCTCCAGGTTATCCGCATCCTTCTTGAAGTGCAGTGCCCAGAATTGCACACAGTACTCCAACTGCGGTCTGACCAGTGCCCGATAGAGGGGAAGTAGCACTTTTTGGATCTATTGATCATGCATCTGCTGATGCATGATAAAGTGCCATTGGCTTTTCTGATGGCTTTGTCACACTGCCGACTCATGTTCATCTTGGAGTCCACTAGGACTCCA
>JAGPOW010000261.1:48209281-48258370 GCA_030014935.1 Caiman crocodilus | reverse complement strand
CACCGGGGGGGCTGCACCAGGGAAGAGGGAGGGGGAGGGGCCAGGCCCCTAGCAGTAGCACTGCGTGTACTCACCATGTTCCTAATGAAAGTAGTCCTCTCGCTGGCTTCTCTGTTCGCTCTTCCCTGCCTCCTGCTCTCTGTCTGCGCGAATGCCGGTGCAAACGCAAACGTGCTTGCATATGTGGACACACACATCGTGTTTTACCAATGCCAGTATAGAAACACCTCTCACAGCTAAGAGTAATGTGGCAAAATCTGTATAGTGGGCAGAGAGGGTTTTGCATTCATTGCTTCAACCCTGTTTATGTATAAAAATCCACCCTTTGCAAATGGCAACTAGTAGATAAATAGAATCTAAATGAATAGCATCAAATCTTGACTTCATGGAAATCAATGAAAATTTTGCCACTGACTTCAATGTAGCTTGGGCATAAAGTTAATTTCATTACATTACTGTAGTTTAGTGATTCTCAAGCAAGCACTGTAGGGTGGCTTGAGATCCTTTCAAGGGCACCACAAGGTGCCATATAATGTTAGGTCTGCTAGGTAGGTATGCAAACATGATTTATAAGATGAAACCAGCGATTTCAAATAGGAATCCAGTGTTCAAAACATTTTGCTTTCCCTGCTGGACTCCCACAAATGTTCGTAGTAGCTAGGGTCAGGAGGGACCTGAACAGATCATCTAGCCTGACCTCCTGCCACAGGCAGGAATGAATGCTGGATTCACAAGACCCCAGACAGGAGATCGTCCAACCTCCTCTTGAATATGCCCAAGGTAGGGGTGAGGACCACTTCCCTGGGAAGTTGGTTCCAGATTTTGGCAACCCTAACTGGAAAATATTGCCTTCTGATCTCCAACCTAAACCTATTCTCCATCAGCTTATGACCATTGTTTCTCATCACCCTAGGTGGTGCTTATTTGCTGTTGATCCCCCTTGATGAGCTTGTAGGCAGCCACCAGATCCCCTGTCAGCCTCCTCTTGCTGAGGCTGAACAGGTTCAGATCCGTCAGTCTCTCCTCGTAGGGCCTGTCCTGCTGCTCTCTCACCAAGCGGGTGGCCCTCCTCTGAACCCTCTCCAGGCTGGTCACATCCCTTTTGAAGTGCGGTGCCCACTACTGGATTCAGTACTCCAACTGTGGCCTGACCAAAGTTGCATAGAGAGGGAGTATCACCTCTCTGGACTGGCTTGAGATGCATCTTAGGATGTGTGACAAGGTATGGCTGGTCTTGCTGGCTGCAGTCTGGCAATAGCGGCTCATGTTCATCTTGGAGTCAATAATGATTCCAAGATCCCTTTCTGCCTCTGTGCTTTCAAGAGAGGAACTCCCCAGCCTGTATGTATGCTGTGGATTCCTTCTCCCAAGGTGCAGCACCCTGTATTGATCTACGCTGAACCCCATCCTATTCTCAGCTGCTCATTTATGTAGTCTGTCTAAATCTACTTGCAGCCTCTCTCTCCCTTCAAGTGTGTCCACCTTGCCCCACATCTTAGTGTCATCAGCAAACTTGGACAGTGTGCTTTCCACGCCGCCACCCTCATCCAAGTTGCTGATGAAGATGTTGAACAGCTGATGAAGATGTTAAACCTTTTGTGATCTGAGTTCCTTGTAACAGAAGATTTGCTTTATTATTCAAAAACAATGAAAAATTAGAACCGACATTTCCAAGGGGTGCCTTGAGTCTAATAAGGTTGAGAACCCTTGCTCCAGTTTTATCTTACTACACCAAAGATTTCAATGAAGTTACACTATCAGAAGATGGAGTTACACAGTAATGGATCAGTAACAATGAGAAATGTAAGCTACTTCTAGGAAACTATTTAATCTTCAAAAACACTGGTGAAACAAAGAGCAAGAGGTGCTGGGTAATAGAATGTAGTATATAGAAACAATCCGCAGATTATATTTTCCAAATGTACTGTAGTTACTTAGTTCTGATTAACAGCTGATGGCATGATGTGAGTTACTTTATTTATAATGATAGTCCAGCTTTATAATTTAGTAAACTCAATGGGTTTTTAGGTTAATTTCTTCATTACAACTCAATAACGTAGGTAGCAATTCAGTCTCTGTTCCTTTTCCTCATGCCGAGATTATATTTTAATACTACTCAGCACTTTTCAGAAGCCAACTTCTTAATTTTGGTGCAGTTTCTGATTCAATATTTAGAGACCTAAAATGTAAATATTTAACTGATTTCTGCATACTTTAGCCTCCACAGAAGAATATCTTTTCCAGCTCACTGCATCTGGCATTTCTACAGAATGCTTATCCCTATAAATGTGAAACAATTGTTATCTGTTGCAATTAATGTTTCAGATGATGGCACAATGGTGTGGTATAAACCATGTTAGGGTATGTCTACCCTCAATGCTACCAGAGGCCGTATCCAGACAAACATGGATGTTTGATTTCCTGGGGACAAGTAGCAGTGGTGCATCTTGAGCTGCAGCTACTTGTTCCTGGGGAATGCCTGTGCCACATGTACTTTGGTGTGCAGCAAGTTACCCCAACCAGTCTTACTTGGGGGCCTCTTGGGGCTGCAGTAGCAGCAATCCTGCTGGACAGAGCCTGGCTGCCAGCCACAGCATGACTCCAGGTGACCTGGCTCAGCTTCTCAGTGGTGTGTGCTGCTGTGTGTGCACTGTTCTGCTTTTTTTTTCCTGTGGGTTTTTTGACTCCTGGATACCTCTGGCATGGCCAAGGTTGAAGCCTGGCTTGGAGCCTGGCATACTTTAGTAGCTGTTGCAACTTCTTTTGAGTTCAGCATAGCTGTGTCACTGAACTCCAGCTATGTGTTTTGCTGGCTGTTTTGGCCACACAGGCCTAGAGTGGGATGATGTCATGAGTGTATCCTCCTCTAGCGCAGGCTGCCCAGGAACAGGGTCCTGGCAGCTACTGGCCATGCAGGTCTTGAATGGGATGATGCCGTGAGAGTATCATTCCCTCATGGAGCCTGACCAAGAAACAAGGTCTTGGTAGTCATTGTGTTGGGGACTGTAGTGCCTCAGCATTGTGGTATAACTGAGATTACATGTCCAGGCTGCAGCCATAAGCCTGGGCCCTTTTTTGCTGTTTACAGCTGCTGCATTTCAGCCCACTGGTATGAGGCTGAACCCCAGTCATGTGTTGGTTGGCAGATTTGTGCCAGGGTGAAGCACTGTCTTGTTGTTTATTAATGTCTTAGTGTTGGATAAGCCTACTTAGCTTTTTGCTGCCCAATGCAGGCCCACTGAAATAGGCCTGGGCCCTTTTTTGGTTCCTTTTGCAGTTTATGCCCCAATCCAGCACTGTGGTTGGGTGCTAGTTTGAATTCAGGCCCAAGTCAAAATAGGTCTGGTCCTCCTTTGTTGTTTCATAGCTGTTAGGTCTCAGCCTAGCAGTGTAGCTGAGACTATGGCTAAGGACAGATGTTCAAAAACCCTGAGCCTGAATTGATTCAGTCTTTGCAGGTTAGTCTAACCTAGCTAGGCTGAACTGGTTTGTAACGAGACAGACATTCTCTCTGGATGGAGGAAATTCAGGCACATGCCTGCAGTGGCTCAGGCTAGAAGCTGGGGGGGCAGAGGGGGCACTAGAGTAGCCCTCCCTTCCCTTCCAGGGTGCTGAGCTGATGAGGGGTGTGATCAGGCCTCTGAATAGCAAGGTTTACCTGCACCATCCCAGGCTTTTCCATTCTGGCTGCTCAAGATGTGGGAGTGTTGCCAGACCCCAGCCCTGGGCTAACACTCTGAGGTGGGGGTGTAGTGCATGCTTCTGTTGATGAAACAAAGCTTTTCAATCTGCCTCCCTGTTTTTTTATACTGTCTGAAGCAAACTGACAGGTGAGCAAGCCAGAAGGCAGCTGATAATTGTTTATCACCCCATCAGCAAAACAATAGTCTCTCTCCATTACTTCAAACTCTTCTTAAACAGCTTACCAGTGGACCTGTTGATTAGCTCCAAAAAGCCCTAAGCAGTCTCTGTTCTGTCTGCCTGTCCCAGTGAAATTAGAGACAAACACATAGACACCTCTCAGCATTAGCTAGCATACCACATGCCCAGGGTCCATGAGGCTGGGGTCTGTGCTGTGTGAGATAGGAGGGGGGCAGGAATCCTTGCTTAAGCAGTTAAGGGGGGGCGGGGCAGGAGAGAGGGAAGCCAATAGACCCTGCTGTACCTGCAGTCTCTGCCAGAGCTCCAGCCAGAGAGCAGAGGGAAGGGGCAAGCCCTGCTATGGAGCAGAGAGACCTGCCCAGCTCAGAGAGCATGCCAGGATGCTGGGGGAGTCTAGTTTATCTTAAACCAGCAAAGCTGGGATGGACACTGCATTAACCTGTTTGAGCCAAATCAGTTAAGTCTGATACTACATTCAACCTGGTTTATTTCAAATTGGTTTCAGCCATTTTCAAATGGTTTATCTGCACTGAACATCTGTTCTGTTACAGGTTTAAACCAGTTTCTGATCACTTAAACCAGTTTGTGTAATATATGTCCACGCTGCAGCCAGGTAAGCCTGATACTCTTTTGCTGAATTTTCAGGCCTGGGTGCAGGACAGGCCTGAGTCCCCCTTCCATTGCTTTACATTAGTTGTGTACTGCTGTACTGCTAAGCCCTGCTGTATATTTGTTTGCTGTTTGTCTGGGCCTGGCATATGTTGGTTTTGTGGCTCTGTGTGCTCACCAACACAGTGCAGTTGGCACTGGTTGCTGATCAGGGTTTTTTTTGCTGTTTAGCTTGCTTTTCTCTGAGTTCTCTTGCAGTTTCCTGCCCCAGCTGAGCTGGGATTAGAGGACTAAAAATTTTGGGGTACTATATGCTGATGAAAACTTCAGTTATCTTCTCAAATCCACCATGTGGGAGTGAGGATCAGTGCTACAGTTTTGCAGAGAGCAACGAGGGACTCTTTGCAACACAGAAGGACCTACATTCTCTAGCAGCTTCCTGAGGAGCAGCTCACTGGACTCTCTGGTGCAGGCCCCCGCTCTAGCCCATTGCTGAAGGGCAGGTATCAGGGTGCTGGCCCCTGGAACTACCCTTTGGGAAGTCCCAAGTCCCAGACTACCTGAGTATGGGTAAAGACCCTGCAAAGAGGGTACCACCTATAGACTTCATTTTGTAGTTTATTTTAAAATTATAGTTATTCTTTACTTTTGTTTTTCTTTATGCTTTGTAATAAATTTGGTTCTTGTGTTTACACTGCTTGTGGGAAAAGGGTTGCTGGCTTTATTGGACACCCTAGTATATCCATTTAGTGTTTCCCAGGTAGACTGGTTGGGGGCTCGAGCCACAGTAAAATATATTTGGTATTCCCAAAATTGAACCAGGCCCTTGTTGCTACTAATAGGTACTCAGCAGAAGGGTTACACTGAGAATGATTCAATGCAGTAAAACAGCTCTCACTTTAAGCATGCTTCATCCAGGGTTGAAGTTCATATCTCCACACCCTTAAAACTTAAGTCAAACCTATCTCCAGATCTGTTAGATCTGCAGTGAGCAACCTTTACAAATTGTAGACCCGAGGAGTCTGACTCTGGTTGGACACAGGCTAGAGGATTTCAGCAGGACATCAGTGGTAGGGGGCTTTGCCCGCACCTGTGTCAGGGTCAGGCAACTGGGCACTGTGCCTGCATTGCCACTGCTTCTCTATACATCTTTCCCCTTGGCTCTCCAGGTTCGTAGCAGCTTCCAGTTGGTAGGTAGCTATGCTGGAACTGAGCAGCTGAAAGCTTTATCTATCTGCCACCACTTCCACCCCACCCATCTCCCAGCTATGGTGCCTGGTTTCAGTGCAGCTCCCCAGCAAGTGGTAGCTGTGTCCACCCCACATCTGGGGGAAAGGGAGGCAGAGATAAGTGACAGCAGTGTGGATGAAGTTTCTAGCTTCCTAGCTCTGGCTTGGCTGTGGGCACAGGCAAAGTCCTCCAGCTCCAAAGTAAATCCATTCCATAGACCATGTGTTGCTGACCTTGAGTTAAATGTACAGAATGATAATAACTGGAAGACAGAATATAATAGAAGACAATTAGGTTGTGCGAAATAGCACCATTCTGAATTCCATTTCAACCATTCAGTGGAACATTGTTTCGTTTTGAGTTTCGTTTAGTTTCAAAAGCATTGTTCTCTTTCATTTAGTTGGAACTGCTTTGCTGTTTTGACACTGTTTTGATGTTGCACCCATAGGTTATATTGGGGAAATATAACATGTAGCAGGCAGATGGATGAGGCTGCAGGGGCTGTGCTGGAGTCCTCCTGGGGGTGCTGGCCCCCGATCTGCCTGCCGGATGAGAGAAACCAGGTGCTGCTGCCTGGAACCAACACTGAGAAGATCACCGCTGCTGCTGGTCCCAGCTGGTAGCACCCATCTCCTGTCATTTGGCAGGCAGAATGGGGGCTCAGAGGGCTGCGGGGACTGAGCTGGAGTCCTCCCAGGGGTTCAGGCCCCTGATCTGCCTGCCAGATAAGACTGGCGCTGGGTGTAGCCTGCATCCAATGCCAGGAAGATCAGTGCTGCCACGGGCCCCAGGTGGCAGCACTTAGCTTCTGTCACCCAGCAGGCAGATTGGGGGCATGCCAATCCCCCCATGCCAACCTCCAGGGAGGACTCCAGCACAGCCCCCACAGCCCTCCTAGGGGTTCCGGCAGGCCCCTGATCTGCCTGCTGGCTGACAGGAGCCAAGTGCTGCCACCTGGGGCCAGTGGGGCCAGGGCAGATCAGCTTGTGTGGGGACCTATCCCCCCAATCCTGGGGCAGGGGAGGGTCCCTGCACAAGTTGATCTGCCCCATCCCCACTGATCCCAGCCAGAACTTGGCTCCTGTCAACCAGGAGGCAGATCGGGGGCCTGCCAGCACCACTGGGAGGGCTGTGGGAGCTGTCAGAGTCCTTCCGTGTCTGCGTGCCCCTGATCTGCTTGCTGGGTGACAGGAGTTGGGTGCTGCTGCCTGGGGCCAGTGGCAGCACTGATCTTTCCAGTGCTGGGTGCAGGCTGCACCCAGCATCACTCTGTCATCTGGCAGGCAGATCAGGGACCCATCCCCCTGGGAGGACTCTGGCATAGCCACTGCAGCCCTCTTGGGGATGTAGATGAGCCCCTGATTTGCCTGCCGGATGACAGGAGGTGGGTGCTGCTGGCTGGGACTGGCACTGAACCCAGTAAGCCTGGCTTCGAAACTGGAAACGTTTTGAAACTTCCAAAACTTTTTGAGTTTCCTTTTTTCATTTCAAAGCTCTTTTGAAGGCTTTTGTTTCATTTCAATTTCACTGTTTCAAGCTCAAAACTCATTGAAACAGCTTCAAAACGAAACACCGAGAAAAATATTGAAAGTCCTAAAGAGAATATCTATTGAAAAGGATTCCCATTATTTCAGCTACATTCACAGATTCATAGATTGTAGAGTCGGAAGGGACCAATGGATCATTGTGTCTAGCCCCCTGCCCCTGGCAGGAAAGAGAACCGAGGTCAGATGACTCCAGCCAGGTGGTTGTCAAGCCTTCTCTTGAAGATCTCCAAGTTGGATGATAGTACCACCTCTCTTGGAAGTCCATTCCAGACTCTGGCCATCCTTATTGTAAAAAAATTCTTCTAACCTAAATCTACTCTCCACCAGTTTGCACCCATTATTCCTAGTTACTCCCTGGGGCACTCTGGTAAACAGCGCATCCCCAATTCCCTGCTGTCCTCCCATGATAAATTAATAGGCGGCTACAAGGTCACCTCTCAGCCATCTTTTGTATAGGATGAAGAGATCCAGATCTCTCAACCTTTTCTCGTAGGGTCTTTCACGGAGACCACTAATCGTGCAAGTGGCCCTCCTCTGAACTGTCTCCAGATCCTCTGTGTTCCTCTTGAAGTGCAGCACCCAAAACTGGACATAGTACTCCAACTAAGGCTTAACTAATGCCACATAGAGGGGGAGTGTAACAGGGGGCCTGCTCGGGGCCAATCTCCATGGCCTGCCCACCTGTTCTTGGGCCAACCACCTGCCTTCTCACCCACCACGCCTTGATGTTAATTGATTAATTAATAGATGTCAATTAAGTGGGAGGCTGCCCATTTTGTTGCCCCGATGCCAGGGGGCACTCTCTGTGGCACCTTTCCTCCCCTTCACCGCAAGCCTCACGGATAGCATCTAGGTGTTCTCATTATCCCTGGACTCCACACTGGGCCTCCAGAATCCTCCTAACAGGACCCCTACACGATCCCTCCATTCAAGCGGCCTCCCCTGCCTTCATTCAGCCTACCTAACTCCCTGAAACTATTTTCCCCTCTCGGGTGTGGTCTCCCCGGGACCTCTGGTTACCAGCCCTGGTTCACCTTCAGGCCACTTGGGACCCCAGGCCCCTGGCTCTCAAGCGTCCCTCGTGGCGGGCCCCTGGCCCTTTTGACCATCCTGGTCCTGGCCCCAGCATGGGCCAGTTGAGGGTACTCTCTTGATCCGGTTGAGTCACTAGCCTTCTCTCTCTCTTGGGGGCTGCCTTCTGGGTCCTACAAACACAGGGGTTACTCACCTGGTGGTGGGGACTAGGGATTAAAGCACCCCGACCCACCTTTCACTGGGGTGGTAACTGGCCTGGGATTCCCTGGGGGCTCCCGTGCTACTGAGAGCCCCACCAGGCCACCTACTCCTGGCAGGGTGCAGTTTTAGGTCATGCCCAAGACCAGGAGCCTCCTAACCATCTCCTACAGCTCCTCCCTTACCTCCAGCTGTAGATCTACAGCCCTCCGGCCAGGCGATGTTGTTGTCTGGCCTCCAGCAGCTGAACTGCCTTGTTTATATAGACAGCCTCTGACTCAAAATGGCTGCCTTCGTCAGGCACCTGGTAGCTGCCAGCTCCAGGTCCTTAAAGTGGCAGGAGCATAATTTGGTATCATCTCCAAACTTGAAAAGGGTGCTCACCACACCCTCATCCAAATCGCTGATCGAGATACTAAATAACACCGGCCCAAAGACTGAACCCTGTAGGACCCCACTTCCCACCTCCTTCCAGGCCAAGAATGACCAGGCCACCACCACTCTCTGGGTGCAGTCCCTAAGCCAGTTGGCCACCCACTTGACTGTTTATGCGTCCACTCCACAGCCCATTAGCTTCCCTATGAGAATAGGGTGCGAAACTGTGTTGAAGGCCTTCCTAAAATCCAGGTAGACGACATCAGCCTTAGCTCCTGTGTCAAGGCAGTGTGTGACTTGGTCATAAAGGGCTATAATGTTTGTCAGGCAGGATCTACCTGTAACAAACCTGTGCTGCTTTCCTTTCAGCCTCATTTCCCCTACTGGTCCTTCACAAATACACTCTTTGATGATTTTTTCTACTATTTTCCTAAGGATAGAGGTAAGACTGACTGGCCTAAAGTTACCTGGCTCCTCCCTTCTCCCCTTAAAAACTGGCACCACATTGGCCTTCTTTCAGTCCTCAGGGACCTGGTTGGAGCACCACGAGAGTTCAAATAGCCGTGTCAGCAGCTCAGCAATGACACTGGCCAATTACTTCAGCACCCGTGGATGGAGGTCATCTGGGACAGCTGATTTACCCATCCAGCCCTGCCAAGTGCTCCTTAATTAAGTCAGCACTAACCTTTGGTGGTCTGGTGCCTTTTGGACTACTATCTATGCTCAAAGTGAGGGGGATTGTCTTGGTCAGTATTATGGAATACTGAAGCAAAGAACTCATTGAACAACTCTGCTTTTTTTCTCTGTGTCAGCCACCAACTGACCTGATTTGTCCTGCAGGGGCCCTATGCTACTCTGAGCTTTCTTTTTGCTCGCTATGTAGCTGTAGAAGGACTTTTTATTGTCCTTAATTGTTGTAGCCAGCCTAAGCTCCAGTCCTGCCTTGACCTGCCTGACTCCCTGCAATAGTGCGCCAGCGTGGTGTATGCCTCCTTGATGGATGCCCCCTGCTTCCACTGCCTAAACATTTCTTTCTTTGCTCCCAGTCTTTCCTGAAGCTACCTGTTCAGCCAAGGGGGCTTTTTTATCCCTTTAGGCCCTTTCCTGTGTAAGAGGATAGACTTCCCCAAGGATCACTCCCTTGAGAAACTTCCAACACCTTTGGACCTCCATTAGCTCAATGCTCTTGAGTTTCACCACTTCACTAACTAGGTTTCATAACATTATGTTATTCTTTTTCATCCAGTGTTATTTATTATATCACTCAGGAACATGATCCTTGTCGTTTTTCAAAACAGGAGTAACAGATGCCACAGACTTCTTGACATTCACCAAAAATTGCTTCTGTGTACCCTTTTATTGTGTTCACATGGGGGGTGAAGTTGAATCAGTAAAACAATATTTCTCTCAGTGCGTGTTTCATTATCGAAACTGCTACAAAACTAAAAATAAATGAACAGTTTAAATCTCTCCCCCATGTATTTTAACACATATATATTTAAACATGAACAGAGATAAGCACTGATTTGACTATGCTAAGTGCTCTGAGATGTTTAACTTAGCTAATGTTTCTCTTACAGTTAACAGAAAACACAATGTGAATGTCTTATCAATAATTGAAGACAAAATGAAAATTAATATAAATTAAGCATTTTCTTCAATCCTGTGAGACAGAGAGGAATCTTTGGCTTTTCTAAAGCTTCTAGAACTTTGATTTGAAAGGGCTAAACATTTAGAACCCACATGACATACAATTCTTCTCATCTTACTGCAGATACTTAGAAAGCATTATTGTAAAAGTATCCTTCCTGAATTTCTGATATTGTGGAATCAATGTTATAACAAAAAACTTTTTAGTACTGTTAATTAGGAATCATTTACATGGTATCTTAGATCCCAATTTCATCTGGGAAGGGCAATTTCCCTGAAAACACCTACCTTGTTTTCTCTCTTTTGTGTCACTTAGTATAGTTCTCTACAAAACAATTTCTGTATTACACTTTTTGTTCTTTTATATCTTTAGCATACTCACTTTAATGAGTGCAGCATTACTTAATTAGTTGGCTATAATTATTACTGCTACAGAATAAGGAGACACATGACATTTCAAAGAGGCTGAGATTTGTTGCAGTGAGTTCATGCAAATCTTTTATTATAATGCATAAGGAAGGCCTTTGTGGAAACAACTAAGATTCTCTCGTTGTATTTGGCAGGCTCATGTGTCATAGATAGATCTCAAAGAACTCACTTTTCCTGAAAGAATATGTTGGCAAAACAAATGTTCATCTTAGTTTTCTTCTGATTTTGTAAATACATAAAACTGCAAGCAAAAGATAAGCCTTAGGTACTGCTTCTAGGGAATGTTACAACTAAATAGAATGTACTGACAATTTTTGGTACAAAACTACTATACATGTAATACATATTTGTGTCAGGATTACAATTTGTAAATATTTGACTACTGTTCTAATATATGGCTACTCTTGGTCTGAATTATAGAATTAAAAGGAAAGTAATTTTTCCAGTTGGCTTTATTATACTTTATAACCTTCTACCTACAATACTTTATAACCTTCTACCTGAAAGTATATATCATACCTATGTCAATAAATGGGCCTATCAAAAGAAGCAGTTCTGATCACTTGACAGGAAAAATAACTATATAAACAAAGTCATTGAATAGATGCTGAGTTTCATGAAAAGCACATGCAAATCTAAGACTATGAGGAAAATATTTTATCATCAGCAAATTTGAACAATATTATCAGGGTCTGCTAAAAATGCAGACATATATAACAGCAGTGTATATGCATGCCTATTCTTAGAAAAAGAGAGTGAAAACAAACTACTTGACTCTCAATATTCACAACACTGAAACATGCCTTTAAAGGGTACATACATCATCAATATCTTGCTCTGCTCTTTAAAATCTATAACTATTTTGCAAAGTACACAAAATACAGGCACAGCTTTTGGAACTCTGAAATGTATTGGAATATATTGATTGGATTCCAACACAACTACTCTTCCTGAAGTCTGCAGTTGTCATACTTCAGCAAAACTGTTCCCAATTAGATTAAGGTAAGAGGTCTGCCAAAGGTCACTCTGCCAGGTAAGGGTATAACAGTGGCTTAGCACATCCTGACACAACTGTGGTCAACAGGTTTACTGTACACATACCTGGAATGCCATCTACAGACTACAGCCCTTTATGCAGCTCATGGAGACTCTTGCTGACCTTGAGCATTCTGCTTTCCATTGATCCTCTGGGGTAGGGACAGACATTACACATAAGCCAGTTTAAGTGATCAGAAACTGGTTTAAACCTGTAACAGAACAGAAGTTCAGTGCACATAAACCAATTTAAAAATGGCTGAAACCAGTCTGAGATAAACCCGGTTGAGTGTAGCATCAGACTTAACTGATTTGGGTCAAACTAGTTTATACAATGTCTGTCCCAGACCCTTCCTGGTTCAGCTTAAACCAGAATCCCCCAGCATCCCAGATGCTTTGCAGCCCTGGGCAGGGCTGTCTGCTCTGAGAGCTGGGCTGGCCCCTCCCCTCTGCTCCCTGGATGGAGCTCCAGCAGAGACAGCAGGCACAGTAGTGCTCCCCGCCTCCACCCCATTATCATAGAATCCCATGCTCAAGCAGGGATTCCCCCTTTCCTCTCTCACAACATGGGCCAAAGCTAGCATATGGTATGCTTGCTAATGCTGAGAGGTATCTGTGTAAGGCAGACAGGATAGAGCTAATCAACAGGTCAGCTAGTCCCTCCATTCCTTCCTTGAAAAAAATTGTTTAAGAAGAGCATGAACTAATGAGAGAGGCTTTTATTTTGTTTTGATGGGCTAATAAATACTCTGTTATCAACTTTCTGCTGGGCTTGTCAGAAGCAGTGAGGGGGGAGCCCCTCCCTAATCAAAGCATCCTGCTGGGGTCTGGCCACGCCCTTCCCTCAGCTCAGCACTATGGAAAGGGAGAGCCCCATGGCATCTGGCCCCCGGGGTCTAGCCTCACCCACTGCAGGCATGTGCCTGCATTGCTTCAGTCCAGAGGGGATGTCTTTATGGTTATAAACCAGTTCAGCCTAACCAGGTTAGACTAATCAGCAAAGATTGAATAATTTCAGGCTCAGGCTTTTTGAATGTCTGCCTCCAGCTTTTTCCTTGTGATGGTTGTGAGGGACTTTTTTATTCCCAGCATTATACAGGAAGCAGGTGTAAATTTGAAATCAACAGAAAAATCCAACCTTCATCTTCAGAAATACAATATATGGAACACTTTAGGGAAGAGAAACTAAAGAAAAGCTCTTCCTCTTGTTCTTACATAGCTGGAACATAGAAAAATTACAGCACTGTGATCAGGTAACATAAGTTACAAGAGTCAGTAACTGGCACTGGTGTCCTTATATTTTTAACCAATAAATACTACATACATTTTAACTAGGGCTTCCATACACACTCCCTTCAGCACTGATTAACCCCAAGCAACAGAAATGTGGGTAGCAGAAAAGGAAGCGAGAGCAACTGGGAAACGTATTCACTTGTTCTTTTACTTTAGCATGACTTGGAAAACAAGCTTATATTATGCAACGACTGTATTTGCAGTGTTTGAATTTTATTCTTAACAACAGAATGTAAATCTGAGGACTTTCCAGGAGGTGTTTTCTTTGGGGAAATGTTGTCTGTGAAAACTTGGTTTAATAATAGGCAGACAAGGTTCTTTGGTAGGTGTGATATCTTTTATTAAATCAACTAAATAGTTGGGGAAAAGTTATTTGCACGCTTTGGGGCACAAACACCCTTTTTCAGGCATTGGGAGACTCTGCTGCTGTTCTGTGTTCTCCAGGATGGAAATGAAGCTAAAGTAAACGGGGAGTCTGTGAAAATGAAAATGAGTGGAAGTTTAGAAGACAGTGGGTAGAGAAGTGGGTGGGGAGGGAGGGAAATAATATTCACTCCAAAGAGAAAAATAATCATCCAAATTATTCCGATGAGCCTCAGGAATATACTGATGAACCTCAGGGTATCCAGTAGTGATCCACTGTGTAAGGTAAGGTAATCATTCCAACACTGCCTTCAATTTGGTAACAGTATGGGTAAGTACAGTAAAAAAGCAGACAGTAAAAAAGCCCAAGACTGAATTGATTCAATCTTTGCAGGTTAGTCTAAGCTGCATAGATTGAACTGATAAGCAAGTGAACAAACATTCACTTTGATTTCAGAAATGCAGCCACATGCCTGCAATGGCCCATGCCAGAAGCTGGAGGGCACTAGAGTGTACTTCCTTGCCGGCTGGAGCAGACATCTTGGACCAAAGCTAGCCTTCCCACCCTGAGAGGATGTGTTTTTGGGGGAGGTGCAAGGCATCCTGGGATGCTAGGGGACTGTGAGTTAACTTGAATTGTGGGAATGGGGTTCTGGGACAAAAGTTCAATAAAACAATTTAACCTAATTCAGCTCATCTGATACTACATCCACCCAGATTTATCTTAAACCACTTTCACCCATTTTGAAAATGGTTTATGTGCAATGAACTTCTGTTGTTCTGTGCACCGAACCGGTTTCCGGTCACTTATACTGGTTTATGTGTAATGTCTGTCTCCATTGGTGATGCATAGGGGGTGCACATGCACCCCCTGAGATTGGCTACCACTGCTGGTGGTGTCTGTAGGCGCTCCCCGATCGCCACTTGGTGCTCACCACCTCCACCCCCCGCCACCACTAACACTGCTGCTGCTGCCTGTGAGCAGTCACCATGGCCCCCAGCTTTGGGAGGCACAATGCATTCATGTCTGTCCCTAGCTTATATGAAACGGTTGTCCAAACATTCTTACTGCTGCTATCATGTAGCAGTTACTATGTAGGATCTGCCTCTTTCAGTTGTTCTTTTGAAGCTGTGTAACTGTGCATTTCTCTGCTGCCAGGAAAGAACTATTTCATAAAGTGAAGACACTGTCTTTGTCAAAGACCTGCTCTGCAGCCATCTGAAGACATTGCCTTGGAACATATCCAGTAGGCATCCAGGATTTGTCTTGGTCACCTCATTTTGTGGACTGCTACCCCTAAGGCAGCATTACATTTTATTCATAGAGAACACAGTTTTATAGCAAGTTGTCTGGAAAAGTAATTCTGACTGCTAAATGTTGGGCCTGCAGCCAACTATGATGGACAGTCTCAGAGAAAGAATCAAGAAAAACAGGTAAAGAATTCTAAGAAAGAAATCAAGAGGAGGGGATGTGAAACTAAGACTCCAGGATGAAATAGTTGGTTGGAGACGTAATTCTTAAGGCTAAATCCTAGGTCTACAGGGCAAAGGGTGTTAGGGGGGAAAATGAGAGAAACATAATGAAAGGATTTGATGGAATAAAGTAGTAGAAGAATAGATCCAAAATTCTGGAACCAAACACGCAGAAATGTTGGAAAGATCTGGGCCTAAATCTGCACTCTACAGTTTAGGCCTTTCTCTAATTCTGACTAGACAAAGGAAAGTGGGGAGAAGTAAGGAAAAAGGACTAGGAGGGGAAAAAATGAACAAAGAAAAAAAACAGGCTAACAAATGTAGCTAAAATGATAGTTTGTTGCTATTCTCAGTCCATAATGAGGGTATAAGTAAGAAAGAGCTAGATTTGCTGTTGTTTCACATATGCTGATTAGACAAGGCTAATGGGCTGCTAAATAAGTCTCCAGTGGAGCTAATTACACACAAAAAACAGTCTGTATACTTGAGCTGCAGGGTTTTTTGGGGTCTGTTTTTTTTTAGACAATTTATATAATAAATATTAGATTGGTGTGTGGGATACCAACATCACTTTTGTTAAATAACACTGCCTCACAAAATTAACACATTTTAAGACTATAACTAGATTTAGGAATCATGAATCACTTGGTGTAACAATAAGAACAGCCTCAATCATAAATGTTTTGGAGTTCTCAGATGACATGAAGGGAATGAAAAGATCTGTTAAAGGTCTTATTTCTTATGTACTGTTTTGGAATGGACTTTCAAAGTTCAATCTCAAGTACACCAGTGCAAACTTCACTTGTTCAGTAAAGTTGGTATAAGACCCTAAGTGATCAGCATTATAACTAAGACTCTCTTATTCAGATTGAATAACAAAATGTGGTTGTAAGCAAGTGCAGAGAGTGAATGACCACACATCATTTCTTGGGGATTTCATGTAATAGAAAGATTATGTCTTTTTTAGGAGCAAGAAAGAGTATAAAGCTTTATGATTACAAAACTTATCTTTCCTTTATGGCAGGGGTGTCAGATACAGCCCACAGAGCCCTGTCAACCATCCCATAGTGCTGCCCATGAGTCTTGGAATGGACCCATAGACCACTTAGGGTGAGCGCTGGATTGGCTTTATATGCTTCACACAATGCGTGGGGCCAGGGAGGATGTGTTTTGCACAGGTAGTGCAAGGCCATTCCAGGATGTTCGCTGTACATGTTGCCTGCTGTAGCCAGTCTGGGACACCCACTGGATATAACACCAATGCAGGGCTAGTCCAGGATTATGCTGGCCCACACCAGGCTGGCCCTGCATGCTAGATCTGGCATGTGTGGCTGGTCTGCAGTGTCAGTCTGGCCAAAAGACTGGCCCTGCACCATTCATCCAGCCTGTGGACCAGCATTCATCCGGCCTACAGGGCTGGATGAGTTTAACACCCCTGTTCATGGCACTAACAATCCCTCAGATGATGGAGGTATATTCAGCTTATGGTTTTCTAAGGAAGGAATTGTTTTATATCTTTTCAAACTGATGATTCAGATCTAAGGAAAGGTTATGACAAATCTGGCTTCTGGTTATGACAAATGTTGAGAGACTGATTGACTTGCAGTAATTATCACAACTTTTGTTTGGATTCTGTAGAGTGAGTGAAGCATGTGCCACAAGAAACTGCTGTCAAAACACATGAAGGATGATACAAAAATTATTTCTGCCTTAGCTGTTTTGCAGTCTACAAGAACTGAAGACTCCCAAGACCTTGGAGAAAAAAGTTAAAACCCTTCTTCACTTCCTGAATATGTACCAGTCCTTCTGCCATTGAGGCTGATAGGTATGTTATTACCAATTTAAACTGTAATAAGATCAAGTTCTTTGCATTACACTGAAGACAGAGATGGACTGTTGAAGTAACACAGGTTAGTTTTGCCTACAAAATACAAATATTCTATTTATCATTCTATGAATCAGATCTTACATGCCTTACTCAATCGAAAATCCTATTACTTTTTTAATAAGGCAGTTATTCTCAACCTTTTTAAGACTCATGGCATCCATCCATAACTGTTGTGAATTGAATGGTACCCCACTTTAAAATTTGATTTATTACAGTGCTTGAGTGGAGGCAGGAACCTACCAGTCAGGGAGAGCATGAGCTTGTTATCTGCTTATCTCTTCACACTCCTGGTGCTCTAGCTGGCACTTTATGGAGAATCATTGGCACACCGAATAGGTTTGTTACAATTCTCTCTCACAAAAATATTTTCCCCCTTCAGGCAACAAGCTAGAATCAGGAAAGGATAAATATGTTAAAAAGTTACTGACTCGTGAAATTACTTTATCTGCTTAATTTTATAGGATAGATCTAAGAAGGAAGTTGGATTTCTCTCAGGTCTGTATTAGTTAAAAAAGAATTAAAGATAAATTCTAATAACAGGAGAGTGCCTGACATTCTCTTTTGTACATCACACTTCTTGGGGAAACTTGGGGAGCATTTTGACACAAAGTAAAGAAGAAATGCTATACTGAAGGCTTCTTAGATAGCCACAGAATGTATTTACTGTACGATTATCAACTTATTTACCTCAGGCTCCCTAATGCCTGAGGGTAGCTAAGGGCAGGTAGCAAAACAAGACTCGCCAAAAACTTAGAAAAGGTATTTCTGCCATCTAGTGGAAAAATTAAAAATTGCACTGGTTTTGCATCCATCAAAAGTGCCTTCCTGGGTGGAAACAGACGTCTCCTCACACCTCGTGTGTGTGGCCATAACATTTTTTATGGCCGCACAAAGGCTGAGCAAATAGATGTCGATACCCGTTGTTGCACCACGTTAAAAGGACAAGCAGTGGCACAAAGCTGGTAATAGACGGCGCACCTACACGCTCATTAATGCACCATAATTATGGCATATTTAGTACCTGTAATAACTTAATCGGAGCTACTGCACACTAGCGCAAACGAACACTTTTTGTGTGATGCTTAATGCTCATTCGACTGATGTCCTGCGCACTAGCAGGGTTTTTGCCCGTCCTGCCAACGCGCAGTAGAACTCGTCCAATGGGAATTAAGTGCCCCGTGCAGACGCGCCGACTCTGCTGCACACTGCGACCCCTGCGCCACCTGTGCCTTCAGCCTCACCCGCGCTCCGCCGCCGCGAGCTCCCGCTACGCATGCGCAGCTTGGAGCCGATCCCACGCTCGGCTTCCACAGGGCCCGCAGGCGGTGGAGGGGACAGCGCTCACGCGCATCCCGCGCACTCCATTTCCCAGCAGGCCCCGCGCTGCGCTTTCCCCCTATGTTGCCGCGGGGGCCGCTGGGGGAGCGATGGCGGCGTCGCGGGTGATGGCGGGCCTGCGGGTGGTGAAGAGCGTCCGGGTCTGCTTCTGCCCCTTCGAGACCAACGTGGAGAGCACGCGGTGCGCGGCGTCGCCCCTCACTCCTCCCCCGCAGCCCCTGCTCTCTGCAGCCGCGCTGCGCCTCCTTGCTGCCTGGGTTGGCCCGGCCCGGCCCGGCCCCTGCGAGCACAGGCTCTGACCCCGGGCCGTGCAGCTCCCGGTGCCCCGGCAGGCTCCCTCACCCCCTTCCCCCTGCATGGCGGCCTGTGCACGCCCTGTCTCCACTCGCCTTCCGCCTGCTCCTCAGAGCCTCAAGCAGCGCCTTGCTAGGGCAAGCCAGGAAAAACCTAGAAGCTGAGCTGACCACAATCCTGGACGTTTGAGCATATAAAAAAAGAACACCTGGGGCAAGATTGGGGGATCTGAAAAAAGGACAAACACCTAAATATATTATCATAATGAACTGTGAAAATGCATGCAATGTATTTTACTTACTTAAACATGCTTCATATATCTTTACAGAGCATTTCTTCACCATATAAGCAGTAAAAAAGCTCGCAGCTCCAATTTCAACTGCGTCGTGACCACCGATGTGAGGCACGATGGGTCTGAACCAATGGTGGACATCATTTTTGGTAAGGAGCTTAACTTTTTAAAGTTCCTTTCAAAAGTCGTTGTAGATTTACGCAGCATGGTGGCTGTCGTAGTTGTTTCATAGATTTAATAGATTCATAGACATTAGGGCTGGAAGGGACCTCGAAAGGCTATTGAGTCCAGCCCCTACCCTGGGGTGGGAAGTCAGCTGGGGTCACAGGATCCCAGCAAGATAAACGTCCAGTTGACTCTTAAAGGAATCCAGAGTAGGTGCTTGCACCATCTCTGGCAGCCGTCTGTTCCAGCCCTTGGGGGCTCGAACTGTAAAGAAGTTCTTTCTTATGTCCAGCCTGAAACGATCTTGGAGAAGTTTGTGACCATTTGACCTTGTTATCCCATGGGGTGCTCTGCTGAACAGGTGTTCCCCCAGATCCTGATGTATACCCTTGATAAACTTATAGCTAGCCACCAGGTACCCCCTGAGCCTGTGGTTTTCCAGGTTGAAGAGTCCCATAGCTCTCAGCCTCTTATAAGACCTATTTTCATGCTGTCTGATCAGGTGCATGGCTTTCCTCTGGACTCTTTCTCCACATACTTTTTAAATTGTGGAGCCCAGAATTGGATGCAGTACTTCAGCTACAGCCTCACCAAGGCTGAGTACAGTGGGAGGATGACATCCTGGGATTTGCTAGAGAAGCATCTATGGATACAACCCAGAGTTTTGCTTGCTTTCCCTGCTGCAACATCACACTGAAGGCTCATATTCATCTTGTGGTCAATCCTGACCCCCAAGTCCCTTTCAGCCATGGTGCTAGCAAGCATAGCATTGCCAAGCCTATAAGCATGCTGCGGGTTTTTCTTCCCAGGGTGGAGTACCTTCCATTTTTCAGTGTTGAAGACCATCAGGTTTTTGTCCACCCATTTTCTGAGCCTGTCAAGGTCAGCCTGGATCACCATCCTGTCCTCGTGTGGAAGCTTTACCCCAAAGTTTGGTGTCATCATCGAACTTGGCCAGTCAGCTTCTGACACCAATATGCACATCATTAATGAAGATGTTGAAAAGGGTAGGCCCATTTTACAGAGCCGGGGGACCCCACTGGTCACAGGGCATCATAATGATTGACTTCCATCAACTACCACTCTCTGGGTCCGACCTCGAAGCCAATTCCCCTGCCAGTGGACTGTGATGCAGCCAAGGCTGCAACTGGCCAGTTTTTCTATAAGGCGATCGTGGGATACCAGGTCAAAAGCTTTTTTAAAGTTGAGATATACAACATCAATCTCTTCTCTCTTGTCCAGGTGATATGTCACCTGGTCGTAGGAGATGAGATTGGTCAGGCAAGACCTACCTGCAGCAAACCCATGCTGGCTATCCCTCAAGAAGTTGCTTTCAGCCAGCTTGTCAAGAAGTCTCTGATGATTTTCTCCAAGGTCTACCTGGGGATGGAGGTCAGGCTCATGGGCTTATAGCTCCCCAGATCTACTTTTCTCTCTGAAGACAGGCACCATATTGGTCTTCTTCTAGTCTTCTGGCACTTTGCTTGAGCGCCATGAGTTCTTGAAGATCCATGTCAGTGGCTGAGCTACGATGCTTGCCAGTTTCTTAAATACCCTGGGGTGTAGGGTGTCTGGGCCAGTTGACTTCAAGGTGTCCAGCCTCTTAAGGTGTTCTTTCACATGGCCAACATTGGTGAAGGGTAACAGCTCTCCCTTGCCCTGGCCGTCCCATACCAATTTGAGCAGGGCCGTCCCTTGGGGCTGGTGAAAAACCAATGCAGAATACTCATTGAGAAAGTTGACTTTTTCCTGGGCATAGGTTGTCAATGGACCCGAATGGTTTAGCAGGGATCTAATGTTACTCTTGCTTTTCCTTCGGCTCTCCACATATCTAAAAAAGGACTTTTTATTGTCCTTGATACATGTAGCCAGTTGGAGTTTAGTTGCAGCCTTGGCTTTCCTGGTTCACTTCCTACAGATCCAGACCAGTGGAGAGTACGTCTTCTTTGGGGTAGATCCAGCCTTCCATCCTTTATAGGCCTTTCTTTTTAGTCACAGGAGGTTCACTAGTTCCCTGCAGAGCCAAGGGAGCTTCTGTGCCCTTTTGCTGCCATTCCTCTGAGATGGGATAGACATTGCAGGATTGCTCCCTTGAGGAGCAACCACTCTCTTGCTGAACCCACCTCCCCTTTGGGTCGTGGTCCCTTAGGGTCTTGCCAAAAGGCCTCCTGAGCTTGTTGAAGTCAGTTTTCCTGAAGTCAAGGACTTCTTTTCTGTCTGACTTGCCAACTTTATGGCAGATGGTAAAGATGATCAGCTCATGAAGCTGGGAGATGGCGACCCCTTCGATTGTTAGGTTGCTGGTTAAGTCGTTCACCATTGCTAGTTCCAGGTCAAGCAGGACTTCGCCTCACGTTGGTCCATAAACTTCTTGAGTTAGGTAGCGCTCATCCATGCACATGAGGAAACTTTGCGACTGTTCAGGTATGACTGAGTGCTCTTCCCATGAGGTGTCAGGGTAGTTAAAATCTCCCATGCCAACCATGCACCAGGAGTGTGCAGCCTCAGCTAGTTACCTTACGAATTCCTGGTCAAGCTCTTGATCCTGGCTAGGAGGTCTGTAATAGACCCCCACCATTGTGTCCCTTGTGCCTTGTTTGCCATGGATTTTGACCCAGAGAGTCTCCAATCGTCCTCGTGGGTGCCAGTGTCTGCTTCCAGAGATGCATAGCTTTCCTTAACAGAGAACTACCCCCTGCCCCTTTTGTCCACATGATCTCTCCTGTACAAGGTATAGCTGTCTATACCTGTGGCCCAGTCATAGGTGGAGTCCCACCAGGTCTCCATTATCCCTATGAGATCGTAATCCTTTTGGTTTAGCAGGAGGACCAGTTCCTCCTGTTTGTTTCCCAGCCTCCTGGCATTGGTGTACAGGCACACAAGTGTCCTATTGGGGGCCCTTGCCTTTCCTACAGATCCCTTTGGGGCTAGGGTAGGAGTGGGTTCCCTTGAGGGCCTTAACCTGCTGGGTTTACAAAAACTGCCCAGTGGGCTTGCAGTGGTGGTACTCTGCCCATCACCCAGCGGGCTTGGTTTAAAGCCCAGTTGAGCAGGTCAGCAAGTATGGCTGAGAAGAGCCTCCTCTCCAGCAGGGTGAGGTGAAGGCCGTCTCTTCCCAGCAGCCCACTGTCTCCCTCACCAAAGAGCAGGCTGTTATCGTGGAAGGCAAAGCTTTCACGATGACACCAGTACCATAGTCTCTGGTTGACTACCTCAACCCATCTCTTCCACCTCACCCCATGACCCACAACTGGGAGGAGTGAGGAAAAGACCACCTGCAGCCCCTAAGCCCCACTGCCAGAGCCCTGTAGTCTCATGACCCAGCTGGGATTGCTCCAAGCCATGTCATTTGTGCCCACGTGGATAAGGAGAGCATAAAGCATAGGGTAGTGGTTGGAGGGCTGGATGATCTTTGGGATCCTCTCGCTGATGTCCCGGATGTGGGCCTCTGGGAAGTAGCAGACCTCCCGGGCTAGGGAGTCGGGGCAGCAGGTTCTTTCCTTGGGGGGGCAGCCTCCCATGATGAGCACTCTGCGTTTCATCTTAGGGAGAGTAGGGGTGGTTGATCCTCCCTTGCCTGCAGGAGCTAGCATCTCTGTAGGCTTTACTGGGGCTTCAAGGTTTGTACCTATTGCAAAACCCCAGAGGGGAGGGGACTGTGGTGCGACAGGCCTTGGGGCCCTTGACCATCTTGGTTCAGCCCCCTGGCTGAACAGTATGGGAGATGCCCAAGTCCTCCCTTGTCCTGAAAAGTGACCTTGGTCTACCCTTCACATCCAGGGGGTGAAGCACCTGGCATTAGGAGTATAACTCTTGCTCACTATCCCTGATGGCACACAGTCTCTGGACTGCAGCCTGGAGCTTGTCAGTCTGATGCCCCAGGGACTCCAAAGTGGAGCAAACCCTGCAAGGGGTGGCCATGCTCCTGGTCCCATGTGCCTGGAAACGTGCAAGGCACCCCCCACAGCCGAGAGCCAGGGGCTCCGTCTGTGTGGAGCCCAGAACCATGGGTTTCGTCTGGGTGAGGTTCCAGAGGGGGAGGCTGCAGTCTCCAAGGGGACCCTTGGGGTGTGGCATGTGTCCATTTGTATTGTGCTGCTGGGAATCTGGCTCCTGATGGGACTACCTTCCCTAGGTCTCACTGGCAGGACCTCGGGCTGTCCTGTTCACTGTCCTGCACAAACTCCAGCACTAACTTGCACGCCAGGCAGACAGGTGCACCTGTTTGTGTGGCTTGGTCGCATGGCTCCCTGGGTGGTTGGGCGAAGTAGAAGCCAGGGGCTGGGGGAGACCCTCCTTGGCTTCTCTCAGCTGTTTCTCTGCAGCTGATCTAAAATAGCCCCTCCTTCCACGGGCCCTGCTCACTTCTGGCTGTGCTGGGGGTCAGCAGGGTGCTTCGCAGCTGCTGAGGGGCTTCGAGGTCTGGGGACACGACAGGCCTTTACTTGTGCATCTCGCGCCACTCCCTAAGCCCAGTTTGTTTTCTGGAATTCTGTTAACATGATTTGCTTTGGGATCATACCATGACTGGCATTTCATTGTGGGAGGCAGGGTAAAAATAATGCTGAGCAAAAGCAGGATGGGATCACAGGCAGGTTAGCATACTGAGAAGAGCATAAACACTTCTGTGTAAGTTGCACTTTGACCCAGGAAGAGAGAGAATGCTCATAATTGATCTTTTGGCCCCATGGGACAGATGAGTAATTTGGGGCAGTCTGTACCTCCTGGCTCTGTGCACTGGGATTGGGCCCCATGTTGCCCCAATCATGGGTCCCCAAGGATCTGGATTTTTAGTGGCAGGGTAGCAACAATTAGCTGCTGCTACTTCCCTGTTGCCTAACTTTCAGACCACAGAGTGCTGTGTGGGCTGGATGACATGGCTCCATGGGCCACATCTGGCTCATGGACTGATGGTTGAGTACCACTTCTGAAAGTAGCTGATTTGAGATGCCTGCCTTGAACCTGTGTGGAGCCCCAGTGAAGTCCTGACGTCTGTTTCATTACCCCACCTAAGCCCACCCCTGAGTCTTATTGTAGTACCAGAGCTATAGACAACTCACTCCTGAGAAGTTAAGGTCTGCTCCTGCAAATAGTTATTCACAAATAACTTGCTCTTACAAGCTGTCATAATGGTTTAAATGGGACTACTCACATGGGCTAAGCTACTTCGTTACATAAAGATTTGTGATATGCAGTCAGTTTCTTGGGCTCATCTGTTTTATGAGGTGTTGATCTCTAGAGCAGTGCAGATTCTAGACAGTACACAGGTGGCTTTTATTTGCCTTTGCCTGTGCTGCTTCTGTTGCTTTTCCAGACAGGCCCAGCACAGACTGTAGCCTGTTAAGTCTTTTCCATTAGTAGTGATTGTTACCTATTCTTTGCTTTAATTGTTCCAATTAACTTTTCCAGAGAATTTTGCAAATACTTGCCTATAATATGCAAAATCTCTCTCTCTCTCTCTCTCTTGTACTTTTAGAGGTTTCTGTTTGCTTTCTTTTATTTTCCAGCCTTGTCTCCGGGATAATTGTTAATGGGACGTAGTGCTGTGCACAGGCACAGCCAAAACGATTTACTTCACAGATGCTAGTAACTACTGTTCTTAACTTCACTTACCCAGGGCTGAGCTTATATAACCAGGCAAGCATCTGCAGACCTGAACTCTGATACAATGTTTCTCACTGTGGGAATGTCTATACAGTAGGTCTTGCTTATCCAAATACTTGATTAGCCATATGGCAACTTCATTATATGATAATAGTTACAAGTCAATACAACAAAGTACAGATTTACTGTACTTACAGTATGTATGGTATAGTACATTGTGGTGTTAAATTTGTTATGGTTTTACAAATGGCATAATGTTATCATGTATACAGCCTTACAAAATGCTGTAGTTTCACCTATCCTAATACTTTCTGGTACTTAAAACAGCTCTTCAAGAAGTGCTGCACTGTGCTAGTGGTGTACCAGTGCTGTAGTAGGGTGCTTAGCCCACTTATCACACACTGCCTTCAAAACTGGAAGTACTATAGTTGGGCCAGTGCAGCATTGTCTATGTACTACTAACCCTGCCTCTCAGATAATAAGCAATAAGAGCCACTGTGTTACATTATGGCAGCTACACTATTTCTGGTTCAGAAGATAGGCCTCATCCACTTTGCCTGCACTATCTGGTACAGTGCAATCTTGGTGCAATAATTGTATAGACCAGTGGTCTCTAGCCTTTTTAACTAGGAGATCACTTTTGACATTTAAAAGCAACCCAAGATCTACTGTATGCTGCTGCCTCCTCCAAAGCAGGTAGGTCTGTGGGGAATGGGTGGAGCAGATCAAAGCAGAGGGAGAAAAAATTATTTGGAGATGTGCCTCCTCAGCAGGTAAGTTCCACCTAGCCGGGGCCCCACTCAGTTTACCCCTGGTCCTGCCTTTGCGGCACTGTCCCTCACTGCAAGGGTCTTGATCTAGCCCCCACCTCTTCCCTCCCCCACAGACTGACTTGTTGGGCTGGGGTGAGCACGTGGATGCATGCGGGCACTCAGCCCCCAACCCCAGCCTCAGATCAACTCCAAAGAATCTCCAAGTTCTACTGCAAGAGGCTCCGAGATCTACTGGTGGATGGAGAGCCCCTGGTTGGTGACCACTGGTATAGATGTATTCTGTGGCAGAATGCCACCTCTGTCTCTCTGTAAAAACTCTGTTCTGTGACAGTTTGGTTAATATGGGCTCTTTAGGTAACCCTGAGTTGGATACATTCCTGAGTGAGGGGGAGAAACCTGCTCCTTTGGTCTACATGACTGGCATCACATACCTGGTTGAGGAGCTTACGCTCCCTATTATTAAGCAATGACAACCTGATTAGGAGGGGGCTAGAAACTCTGCCAGTCTGCCCAGCGACTAGTGATGCATTTCAAATTGGTTGGCTGGCAGCCTCCATTCGATCAGGTAAATGAGGTCATAAGGGCTATATAAGTTAAGGACTGCCCAGGAGGAAAGGCAATAACCATGATAACTCAGAAAGAAGAGCTGGACCATCTGAAACTTGGTCTCCCTCTTGAAACTCATGATCAGTGAGCTGCCTGCCTCCAGAGGGAATCTCCACTTGCCTCTGGATGATACTTGTGAGTAATCTACCTGAGATCTAACTAGATATATAGTTTGTAATAACTCAGATGCATGATCAAAGGCTACTGCAGCCACCCTTTTTGCTCTATGGAATTTCTCTGATACTACTCAACTCTGTACCCTATTCCAACCCTACTCCTTGTAACCAATAAAGTCCTCTGTACGTAGTGTGGGAGACTTATTGGGAGTGGGTCTAGATTATGCCTTGAGTCCCCTTGGTTCAGCTGAGTAAGGGACACCATTACTTGTGCTTCTGACTGAGGGAAGCACCCCAAGTTCTTGAAGTGAGTCAAGTATCTTTGAGGGCTACTAGGCCTTTGTTTCTCAGGAGGCACAGTGCCAGGATCAAGCCCATCCCTAGGTGGTGGCAACTATACCCCTAGGCTGGTGGGTGTGCTCCAGGAGTGGGGTCAGCCAGATGTGAGGGGCCCCAGGAAGGCACTTGGAGCCTGGAAGGTGGTCGGTTGCAGTGAGGTGGGTGGCTCAGTGCAGGAGCACCCCCTGCTGGCCCACCACATACTCCAACTATAAATCAAGAAAACTCTAGTTGCCATCCAAAAAAGGAGTTAAAATTTTGGTTTAGGTACTGCATCGGGCTGTTACGTCCCTCTTTTAGTTTTATGTTTTGAAATAATAAATCAATTCCTTTTGAATACATATCTCTTTGATACAGTAACAGAAGAGAATGAGTATCAAAGAGATATGTATTCAAAAGGAATGGATTTATTCATTGCTTCTTCAGACACAAACAGTGAAACTGACTGTTAAACATGATCAGTGCAGGATCCATGCCTTCAGAAGCCAAGTTTGCTGACCTTCAGAAAATGATGCAAATCACTTTTAGGGGTGCATCTTTTCTTCTGGACAGCATGAAATGGTAGTTGTTTTTCTGTGGGCAGCTTAACATACTGCTTGCTCTTAAAGTATGCTTGTGTCCAGATTACAGGTGAATGGGCACACAGATGCTGAATAACTTAAACTGAATCAACTAAGTAAGCATGTCTCTAAGAGCACTCCTGGATACCATTACAATCTTGGTTGAGAACTGCTGAACTTAAACATAGATATTTTGCTTTGCCTAAATAGACCTGCATGTCACCTTAGTTGTTTATTATACATTTCGTTGTCACTTTTAAAACACATAAACAGTGTTTTCTTTTCAGCTGACGGAGAGAGATTGATAATGAAAGGAGCCAACCTGACAACTCCAGAAATGTTATTTGCATTGAACTCGAGATGTAGAGCAAAAGAGCTTGAGGCTGAAGAGAAAGTCAAGAAAAAAAGTGCTTGATAAGGAGAAGGACAATGAAGTTTGTTCATACTTGTGGAAAACATTGCGCGGCTTCTGTCATCAAAACTACTGAGGAAACTCTGAAAAAGATCTGGATGAAATACCAGCCATTTTAATACATAGGATTTATTTGAACATCTTTTATTTTTCCTAGGGAAAGTATAATTGAGAAACTAAAACCTTTTTATCAGATAGGCTTAACTTATCTTAAATGCACAGATGCATCATTCTAACCACTAGTCTCTTGTGCATCTATACGCTGGACAAGTATCATGTTTGGTTATATATACATCAACATGAATAATAAAATGAGTAACAAAATTGTTACAAAATGAAAAAAGATGATAGGCTATTTTTTCCAATGCATTTACATTTAGTGGTATCCAGCATTTTATTAGGCAGTTAAACTTTAATTTACTACATATAAACATACAGAATTTTTACAATACTGTATAGTCTTGCTATTGCTTGGTTGCAGTATTTACAGACAAAATCTAGAACAGATTTTATAGCATCCTACTTATCTTTCAACTTTTGTCTTGATTCAAAACAAGTGTCTTTATTCAAGCTCAGTGATGCTTGACAACTTTGCGGTTAGTTCAGAAGTGATATTAAAACTGCAAAATGAGAATGCTAGATATTTTAATAGTGCACAGGAAAGTTGCTTCTAGATGCATGAGAAATTGCAAGTCTAGCACAAAACGAAGACAGCAATTAAGCTCTCTATTTTGGAAAGAACAGCCATTTTTATTTGGTACCATTTTGTTGTTTTCTCTTTGTTGCTTAGATTGGATATGTTACCACCTTTATCTGAAATGAGGGGACTTGGTTCTGCTCCTTTTCATACCAACAATTTTTTGATGAAATGGCAGCTTGTAAGATTTGTGCGCATAGGAGGAGGGCAAGTTCAAATTCTGAGACAATATATTTAGAGGATGAGAGACTAAATGATGCATCGATGTCTAAAGTAAGAGTAGCCTTTGGGGCATGCAGCCTGACTTACTCCATCTCACTCTTCTGAAGCCTTACCCCAAACAAAGTAATACACCTCTCATAGGAAAAGAGGGATTTAACATTGGGGAAAATTTTATTTTGCTGGAAAACCCACCTGTGTTTCTCATCCCTAAATCCAAGATTGCAGACCACCTAGAGTAGTTGGTGTAGTTGATTAAGTGCATTGTTTGTCGGAAGGCAGAGATTAAAAACAATGCAAAATTGAATTTGCCACTTGTACTGCTCTGTCAGAAACAATAATAAAGCTGATGCATGAGAAAAATGCAAACAAAATCAAGACCCTGCAAGACAATACTATATACATTTTAAGCTAGTCAACAAGAAATAAGACTGCATTACCTAGGGAATAAAAGTTGAATCCTCTCCAGGGTTTATTCACATCTTGGGGAAGGGTTACTTCATCTCTCAGAATTGGGGCATTATTGTGCCTTCTCACAGATGAGGACACAAGAGCCACTTTGGCATACAAAATTATATTGGGCAGATAATAAATGACTAAGCACCCTTATAGTGCAGTAGTATGTGCTTCTTCCTTCGTACTAGGTAATGGTAGGGTTCCAACTACCCTTAACCCTGGAGGACCACCTCATTTTCTGGGACTAGATGATTTAGCTAGTCAGCCAATTTTTCCTTTGCTCTCAGCAGTTCTGCCAGGAGTGCTAAGATATGAACCTGGGTCCTCATACTGTATTAATCTCTGGTACTCTCTACTAACACAAAGGGAAACGTATGTACCCTTGTTATCTGTGTCTCCAAGATGTCATTCTTCATCCACATCATCAGTGTATCCAAATACTTGACTAGCCAAATGGCAACTTCATTGATTAGCCAAAAGTATCTTTTGTTTATTTTCTTGGGACACGTTCTCCTCATTTTAGTCCAGAGAAATTTTCGGTGTTGCATTCTAAACCTAGTACTGGCTACATCTACACAAGATACTGACTTTGCAGTAGTTTGTTACTATACACAGTAGTATCACTGGGCATGCAAGTACTAAATGACTGCATGGTAACAACTGTGCAGTTAGAATCTCATGTAGATGTGGCTACAGTGTAGTAACCCTCAAATTGGTTCTCTTATGTTTCCATTGTTTTATTGAGATCCTTGGGACTTGAGTATGAAACACCATCACAGTATCCCCTCCAGAGGCTTAGATAAGCAATACTGTTCTACTGAAGGGAACAGCATATGCATTTCTCTCAATAATAGCAGTTGTCTATAAAGGAAAAGAAGACTTGCTTGAACAAGGTATCTCATCACTTGCAATTTCAAAGCCAGTTTCTTAAGCCAACTAGTAGAGTTGGATTGTTGATGGTCCATTCCCAAAACATCGCAAGGGGCTTGCCTAGGAACAGAGGATACGGCCCTTCAGACTCTCCTAAATCAGGAGTGCTTAACCCTCAGACCATAAGCTAGCCCCAGCCCCTGGTACCGTGTAATCTGGCCTGTGGGGCTCCCCATGGGTCTGGGGGAATCCTGGTAGAGTATAATCCATGCCAGATTGGGTGTGTAGGGTAGTGCAGAACCTCATCCTGGCAGATGAGGATGAGGTGGGGTCCTAGAACCCAATCCCAGCATACAGGGCTAGGCTGCAGCAGAATGGGGCCCCAGGGCCTTATTTCAGCACGTGGAGGTGGTGTGGGGATCTGGTGCCTGATCCTGGCATGGAGGGTGATGCAAGGGCTGATCTTGTGGATTAGCCTACTCCGCTCATCTGGCCCATGGAGGTCAAAAGGTTGAATGCCATTATCCTAGATAGTTATGGACCAGGAGTGTTCAACCTATAGCTTGCAGGCCAAATCTGGCCTGTGGTGCTGTGTCATCCAGTCTGTCTCTCCATGGAGATGGGACTGCTACCCTGCTGCCAAATTTCTAGATCCATGGGGAGCCTTGAGCTCTCTTAGCTGGATTGGGTACCCAATCCCAGGATGCAGCACCAGGCCCATAAGGCCCAGTCTTGGTGTATGGGGACAGGGGAGGGCAGTGCCAGGGCTCCTGGATCCCAACCCTGGTGGGATGGTGCAGTATCCAAGTCCCTGGGGCCCAATCCTGGTGTGCAAGGCAGGAGAGGGTAGTGCTGGGCCATAAGACTTGATCCAGATGTGGGGCTCCATTTAGCCAGCTAACTGGCTCCAGGCTACTCATTCGCCCTGTGGAGCCAAAAGGTTGAGCGTCATTGTTATATGCCACATAAATGGGTATGTCTACATAGTGAAAGACAGAAAGGCATTATAGGGTATGGTGTGCAAACTCCATGTGCACATGCACAGTACACATATAAATAAGCTGTTGTCAAAGGTAAGCAATTTTTCCATTCCTCTGAATAATCCCTGTGTCCATTCCACACTGGGTGAGTCCTAAACTGGGAAAGTTGCGATGGTGAGTGCTCAGAAACTTGCTCTACTATGGAATTAAGTGTGCCCTACTGCAAGAAGGCAGAAGCAGAAACCTGCACAATCCCATTATGCTCTACAGGCAACCCTCGCTTAGCGCTCTTAATTGGTTCCAGAAAAACCAAGCGCTAAGCAAAACTGTGAAACTTATTTCCCTATAGAAATGAATGTAAATATGTATAATTGGTTACTGCCTTTCTTCCCGCTGCTTCTTGCTGCTGCCACTCCCCATAGCCCACTGACTGCTACAGTCCCACGTGCCAGCCTGGGCCTGCATTTCTGCTGCCTCACCCTGGTGCCAGGCACCAGTGCAGGCCCTGCGCTGATGTCTGCCCAACCCTACTCACTGCTTCTCACCACCGCTCCCCCCCGCCCACTCCACATGCCAGCCTGGGCACCAGCACACCTGCTGCCCTGCTTGGGCACGGGCCCCTGCTGGCCCTGGCCCTGGGTCCTGTTTTCCTGCTGCCCAACCCTGGGTGCAAGCCCCTGCTGGCTCTGGGCACCAGTGTAGGCCCCGCACTCCTCCCTATCTCCACTGCTTCAGCTGGTGAACTTAGGCGGTAGAGCATCCTACAGAAGTGGGGTGGATTGTTTGCAGCTGGCGTGGAACAGGAGGGGTTTGCTACGTGCCTGGCTGGCTGTAAACCCCACCCCACACCATGCTCATGCCTGCCCCCCATTTGCTGCCACTCACCCTACTTGCCACTGCCACTGCCACCAGTGCTTCTCCCTGCCATCCTGCCAAAACTTGCTGATTCCACTGAGCGCTATAATGAAACTCGCTGAGCGCTCAGTGAAACCAGGCATCAATTTTAAATGAGCGCTATAGTGAAATAGTGCTAATCAAAACTACGTTAAGCAGAAGCTGCCTGTATAAAGATATGGGTAGAACCATACATTGCTACATCGCGTTTATCTATAATGGAAATATTTTTAAGGAACTGAAGCAACATAGGGTCTAGCATAATGTTTCCTAACCTCCGGTATCAGTGTCATTAGAAGAGAATAATAATACACCCAGAAATCTGCTTTGACAATTTTCAAGTAGAAACTGCAGCACTGTTAGTTTTCTCAAAAAGAAGACAAAAGGTATCATCTGAGCAGTGCAAGGCAGTAGTATTGAGGCACACTGGGACCATCTGCATGTGCAATTAATGTGCAGAAATAAACTCTGGTGCATATTGCATTGGAGTTTATTGCTCCTGGGTGTTCCTGGGATCACAAAACGTTGAGCTGGGTTGGAGCACCCCAGTTGGCAGGGTCCCAGGGGGGTCAGCCTGCCAACCCAGGGCTGCTCCAACTTGACTCAAAGTGCTACTAAGGTGCTGGCTGGGATATGAGGGTGCTTCAGCATGGGGCTAGCAAGGCAGCTCCCACACTGAAACACCCCCATGCCCCAGCCAGCCCTGTCAGCATCTACATGTACAGTGCTGCAGAGTGAAAATCTCTGCTGTAGGATAGTACTTGTATTTACAAGTACTAATTTACTGTACAGTTAATTAAGTTACTCTGATCCTAATAACATTGCTCATGTAGATACTGAGGCATTTGCTGTGGAGCTAATTAGGCATCTCCGCAGTAAACATCTCATGTAGATGTGCCCACTGTGTGCTTAACCTGGAAGCAGTATAACCATATAACACAGTGTTGTATGTGCGCTTAATGTCTGCTTCTCAGTAGAATTATTATTTTTTTAATAATTACATTTGGAATGACAAATTTAAAAAATATAAACACCAAAGAGAGGTACTACAGCATTGTTTAAATTACCTTCTAAATCTTTAAGTTTCAAGTACAAATTTGAAAACCAGAACAAAAAGACAAATGCCGTTAATATAAAAAAAGAACTTTAGTAACCAAGTCCTTTTATAGCATGGCCTTTATTCTGAAATAGTAAATGCATTAAATAACATGGTAATCCCATAATAGTAAAAAAACAGGCCGTAAACAATAAAACCTCACTCTATTTTGCCCAAACAAACCCATTATTTTGCCCAAACAAACCATAGATGAAACTTGCAGCAAACTCAAAAGCTTTACAAATCCAAGCTGTTTTGGGCAAAGAGGAATGTGAGCTCCAAAGGCAAGATTTTTTTCAGAAAAAAAGCTTTAGCAATAGCTTCCTTTTAAAGTAGCAGATTGTCATTTTATGTGAATTCACTGATCTCAGTTGCTGAGGTCTTTCAGGCAGTCAACTCTCATTTAGGGCTTTATAAACCAAACCAAGCACCTCAAATTCAACCTGGAAATCCAAAAAAACAAAGCAGTCGTCATTTTCCCTGTGTGAAAGTCTGCTTATGAATGATGGCATGGCTGCAGCAGATTCCTTCCAACTTTGCACATAAGTGCTTGTACATTTTAAAAAGACAGCACACCCAACTAAAAAAATACTGTTTGCCACCTGAGCCCGGTGCACCATTCACAAGGGCAGTTCGGAAGCTAGATTGGTAGTGCTCCAACTTTTGACTCCAGGGTCAGAAGAGTAACTTCCTCAGTTACATGGGACTGGTCCATGGGCTGAATTGGGTGTTATAGGCCAAGGATCAGGCTCTGTCTGGCCTTGGCTGGGCCCTGAACACTGGAATTGGGCCCTGCATGCCAGGATCAGGCTCTGTGTTGGGATTGGGCCCTGGGACCTCACCCTGCCCCAGCCTGCGCGCACGTGGGGTTCAGGCCCTGCAGCTCTGTCCTGCCCCTGCTCAGCCCATGTGCTGGGATTAGCCCCCGCACCATCCTGCACACCCAATCCAGCGTGTGGAGCCATGCAATCTGACCTACAGGGCTCCCCATAGGTCTGAAAATTTGGAGCAAGTGAGTGATGGCATTGCTCTCCCACTGTCAGATTTTGGACCTGTGGGAAGCCCTGCAGGGTGGATGACAGTGCTGAAGGCTAAATTCGGCCTGTGGGCCTGGGATTAAGGACCTCTGAGCTAAATGATAGCATCAGACAAGCACGTTATATTCACCTGGGCCATAATGGTGACAGAGCCATCTTAACTATAGAAGTGATTTTAGACTTGTTACAAGAGAACAGTTGAGGGATCAGGGGAGGGTAGATTACTAGTAACACCATTGGTTGTACTGAAACATCTAATTTCCCATTGCATCCTTCATACACAGGGTTGGCAGAACTCCTATAGAACACACAACAGGTACCGCATTTAGATTCCAATATGTTAGGCCAGTGTTTCCCAAATGTTTGATATCTGGTGCACACTTTTTCCCGGATTAAAATTGGTGACACACTTCACTTTTACACCTAAAAAGTGGGGGAGAGTGTGTGTGTGTCTATGTAAGCCTTAGGTAGCAGTGCTGAACCTTTTGGCCCTCTGGTTCCATGGACCATATCTGGTCCCTAGGCCTGATCCCATTGTGTAGGGCTGGCACAGCCAGAGCCCAATAACAATACATGGAGCTTGGAATTATGAGAACTAAGATAGCAGTGGCCATGTTAATTGCCACCACTCCCCCACGACCAGGTTTCCCAACCTGAGGGCAGCTCCATGGGCTGGATCTGAAACTGAGGAAGTAAAATTATTTTGCAGTGTGTTCCACCACTTGCAATACACCCTTTGGGAATTGCTGTGTCAGACCATCATGCAACTAAATTTCCTTTGGTCTCTGTTTCCATCTGCTATCCACTCACAGAAGTGGGACCCCACAGCTCAGCTGCTAATATGCCCCAGAACTAGTGCTGGCACTCCAGGCTCCACAGTTTAAGAACCCAGAATTCCACTTCTTCATAGACTTGCAGCAGGTGAAGCACATAGCAGACATACAGACTTTGCAAATGTTTCTAAATACAATTATTGTATAAAAAGAACATGGCCTCTACAGAGCACCCTCAGATGCTACCAGCAGTGTCAGCGGTGGCCAGCAGGGATTGCGGACCAGTGGCAGGGTGGCCAGCGGTGACTACTCGTAGGCTCCACTGACAGTGCTGGTGACACATTTTTGTAGGGGGAGCATGGCCATGCTCAGAGGGTGCATGTGCATGTGCACCCATATGTATACCCTACACGTTGCCCCTGCTGCAAATTTACAAGTAATGCTTAAATTGTGATCCAAGCTTACCATAACATGGTACACTAAAAATGCACAAACATAACCAGAGAATAAAGGGCATTTTTACACATGGTCTGGGGCTTTGGGGAAGGCACTTTAATTAGAGCGGTTCCAAGAACTGCTCTAATTAAAGTGCCTGGAGTGTCTCATGTATCAGCATCACCATGTTTCAAAATGGTGGTGGGTACGTTTTATCTAAAGCTTGAATGAGCTTTAATTAAAGTGCCCCCGCCACCATTTTAAAGTGCAGGGATTCAGATATATGAGACGTGGAGGCTGGCTGGAGCACAGTAATAACCATGCTCCAGCAGACTCAGTTAATTAAATTAATTGCTCTGCCGCGCTGTAATTACAGTTTCCTGGTTCTTGTACAGGCACCCAAACAGAGCAGGATGAAGTGGGAGAAAATGGAAAAAAAAGTATTGAGCAACTCTTTATTGTCAAACTCAATATATTGAAGAACTAGGTAGAACCTGAGCTTCCACCCACAGTACTTTGGAATTAATCAGAATTTTGAAGTATTTTATTTGGAAGCTTATAACCATAGTTTGTTGTTTAGTAAAGGTATCTATGCTAAACACGGGTCAGGCCAAATATTTTTATGAAAATTTGGATATTTGTAATTGAGCTTTCATTTTGGTCATTGTTATTGGTGTAAAAGTGTAAAAGGAGTAATTTGGTACATTATAATTTTTCCATAGCTATGATTTCAGAGTTAAAAAGAGCCTTTTGATCTATACTAAATAATGGCTCATTAGGGGGAGATAGCGTCTCATGGTAAGAGGCAAGCTAATAGACAATAATTTAGTCTGGCTCTTCAAAAGAATTAGAAAGCACAAAAAAAGATTTGGTCTAAAGCTCCATAGGCAAAATAAAGTAATGGCTGATTAGTCTTTCCTTTCTATGGCATATCATAGTACACCCAGCTGCTCCAGACTGACTTCTATTTCTGCTTTATGTTCATAAGTGGTGGGAGCATAGCTGTGTAACAGGGGTGTAGGTAGTAGCCATGTTGGCCTAAGGACATAGGCAGACAAGGTTCTTTGGGTGAATCTGATATCTTTTATTAGATCAACTTAAATAGTTGGAAAACAATTATTTAGCAAGCTTTCAGGTTCAAAAACCCTTTGTCAGGCTAAGGAAGTTTCAGCAGTTCATGTGTGCTCTTCCTGGATGGAATGAAAAGTAAAGAAGCCAGAGACTGGTCTGGTACAGATATAAAAGATATCGGATTCACCCAAAGAACCTTGTCTAGCTGTGTAACTGCAGTTTTGGGCATGTATGCAGCTTGGGGTTCAGCACTGCCTGTGCTAGCCTACTGAGCGTGCACTGAGAGTCACCTAGGTATGCATGTGATGCTAGGTAAGTCCTGAAATCTTAGTTGGAGGAAATAACCACAACTCATGAAGGAAAGCAGTTCTCCTGCCTTCTAGCCTGATCATTTAATGCGCATTCCCAGGGAGGAGTAGAACTGAGTTCTAGGTCCCACTCACCCAGAATGGATTTGAATGTGCTTCTCCTGATTCTCAGCAAAATGCTCTAACCATTACATAATGAATTAGGCATTTCCCCAAACACTCTCTGGCCCTCCCCTTGAAACTGTGCTTGGAAAGTCAAGGGAGGAACCAGGAGGAGGCATACAAAGTGAGAAGTGGTCCCCAACCTTTATAAGTAGAAGATCACCTTTGGCATTTAAAAGCAACCCAAGATCTATCATGCACCACTGCTCACCACACCCAGCAGGTAAATCTGCAGGGAGGGAAGGGGGGAAGGCAGATCGAGGCACAGGGAGAAAAAATTATTTGGGGATGTGCCTGTCCAGCAGGTAAGTCCCACTTGGTCGGGGCCCCACTCAACTTACCCCTGCTCCTGCCTCTGCGGCACTGTCCCTCACTGTGAAAGCCTTGATCTAGCTCCCACCTCCTCCCTCCCCCACACACTGACCTGCTGGGCTGGGGCACATGCATGCATGCATGTGGGCACTCAGCCTCCTGCCCTAGTCTTAGATCAACTACAAGAGGCTCCAAGATCTACTGGTGGATCGAGATCCACTGGTTGGTGACCACCGAAGTAGAGGATGTGTGGCTTAGTGGGATGAATACTGCACTGGAAGCAGGGCACCTCTCACAGGCACAGTACGGAACCCTGCTGCCACTACCGGGGGTCATGCATGTGAAGCACAGTATGCCCCAGCACATCCTGGTGGATGCTGTACACTTCCAGGATGTCCTCCCCATTGGTGGCCTTGCCTATGCTGAAAAGGTGGAGGAAATAGTGGAGGCTGGTGGGTGTGGCCAGCTTGAGCAGGGTGATGGCTAGCTGGGTATCTGCAGGAGGTGTCCTGCCATTCCAGGTGCGGGTGGAGCTGCTCCAGGAGGTCCAGGAAGGTGGCCTGGGTCATCTGGAATGCCTCCAGCCAGTGCTCATCATCCCAGGTGGTCTACACAACATGCAGCCACCAGCCCTGGCTGGCAAGCTAGACCCAGAGGTGGCAGAGTTGGAGGCCCAGGAGGGTGTGGATGGCATCTAGGAACACATCATTGGCATTCCTGCTGGGGTTTTGCCAGCAAGATGGAGTGCAGATGGGAGCTGCATGGCGGCAGTGGCTCTGGGATGTCATGGTGCAGTTTGGGCAGGCAGTCACTACATGGGGGGAGACAGCAGGGCCCAGAGTGCCCTGGGCCAGTGGTTGCCATGGGGGGCCAGCACCATGGTGAGCAACAGCCTGGGCTGCTGGATGTTGCTGCCAGGGGCAGGGGATTGGGCAGCCATGGTGTGAAGGGGACAAAGGCTGCCATCATGCTTTGCATGCTGCTCCCAGCCAGAAAAGTGACTGACCAGGGACACCATGGGGATCTGCCTTTTAAAGATGGCTGCTGGGCGCAGGCAGCTGCACCTGGAGCCTCCAGCTCCCTGTGGTTCCAGCAGGATCCTAGAGCAGGGCCCTCAGGGAGCAGGAGTAGTCTGCTGCTAGGAGCAGGAAATCTATTCCACACCCCTGCACGTGTAGTCACATGCCTGTGAGCATTTACTGTAGAGTAGTTTACTCTAAACTGCTCACAGATTATTTGCATGCGTAGCCCCTTGAGAAGCATAAGCTTGTTCCATAGGCTGTCTCTAGTCAAGCCAGCTGTAAACAGATATCTAGTAAGTTCAGGGTAGGGAGCTAAAGGCAAAAATGTGATACTAGTGTTAGTGGCTATTGAAACTAGGACACCTAGACCAGAGCAGGGTTGGGTGGACCTTTGATTTGACTCTGTACATTCAAGAAGGTGGCAATACAGTATAGAGCAGTCATACATAGTATTACTTAAAGAATTCATTTTCCTAGCTCACCATTTTCCTTTTTCAGTATACAACACTTACAAGTTTTTTCCCTCCAAATTGAATTTCTGGTTATCAGCCACTGTCAAAGGAAAAAAAACCCACTAGATATAGTGAGTCTGTGGTTTTGTCCTCCCTGGTGAAGCTTTCATTTTTTAACTAAATGGATATATTTTTTTTATTTAGGGATGACCCAAATGGTTTGGGAACAATACATAATCATCTGTGAGGTAGGATATGTTATTTTAACAAGGATTTGTGTCAAATTAGGAGCTTATCTATGTTTGTTGGGAGTAATATTCTGGCATTTAAGAATGTGTGTGGGGAAAAAATGACCTATTGTGGGCCCAGAAGAAAGAAAATATGAGATAAAGACTAGACTTTATAATAGGGAATCATAACATGCAAGAACTGATTCAAAACAGTAGGTGCTGAAATAGAAATGAGGCATTTATGGACCTGGCCTTAACATCTAGTACTGCTTGGGGCTTCTTGCTCACATCTTTCAATAATTGTAATCTTGGCTGAGGCATATAACATCACATCAGACCAGGCCCATAATATTTTTAATCTTCTAAATGCTTTAAACTTTAATTCTGTTTCTAAACAAAGACTGCACTGGCCTCACAATTTCCCTGTAAGTCTTTTGCCCTCCCAAATAAACACAGAATGATTGTGAAGTTATAACTTTTATTTCAAACAGTGTTGTTGGAAGAATTCATGGAATGATTACTATAACAAAATGTGACTTTTGGTTCTTCATATATACATTTATTAATTTATTGGCCAGGCAAAGTTCATTCTTATATCTACTAGCTCTAGGTATTCATTGGATGATCAGATTCCCATTGGTGGATCCCAGTGGGCATGTCTACATGTGCATTAATGCACCTTTTCTAATACACATTATATGTAGTACCTCCAATGTGAGGTACTAAATTAATGCACATTAGACTGTGATAATACATAGTAGTGCGCTTGCATGTTTTTTTCAGTGATGCTTAATGTGCAGTAGATTATTTTACTGTGTATTAGCATAATGTCACTGTTTTTAACTGTATGCTTTAATGCACAGTAACATAGTCTACTATGCATTAAAGCACACATGTAGACAAGCCCAGTGGTCCTCTGTAGTCTCAGAGACTTTAATGCATGGATATGGGAGCTGCCTGCATGGTCCTCACTGCAGGATGTCTTACTGAGAAAAAATAACCAACACATCTTACAAGCTTTTTAAATGTTATGTTAAAGGTAATATCTGAGATTTTCCAATCTGACTAACTAGGGATTTATACTTTGTTAGTATTAATCAGTGTTACACGACTAAACTGTTTAGACAGTGTTTGTCTTTGAAAATCTTAACACTGATTTTGCCAAATTCAACTCTACATGTGACCATCCAGTTGCACTGAGTTCCTTTGCATGCATAGATTGGCACATCCAGTAAGAGAAACCAGTTGAGAGGAAGGGAGATATATATATTGGCTTTGAATGTCTCAGGAAATATTTGCTTGGTTTATGCAGGAATATGTTGTGTATGTATGCACAAAGAATTCAGCTCCTGATATCATTTTGTTGTCTATTTGCCACTTGCTGTTGTCAGCTAATGGCAAAACTCTCCCTAGAAATGTCTGCAAGTATCCAAAGGCAGGATTGAACATTAAGTTTTGATTCCAGTACTGATATTGTTCCTGGTGTTATAGAATACCTATAGGTGGATCTGCAGATGCATAGAATTGGCTGAATTGGGAATAAGAACAACTTTGTTTTGACTTGAAAACTAAGCAGACTTGTTGCACACAGCAGATCCAGAGCCCAGGCACTATGAAATACAGGCAGTCCTCAGATTTATGACACAATTGGTTCCTGAAAATGTTGTCTTAAGTTGAAATGTTGTAACTAGGACCAATTTTCTCATAAGAAACAATGTTATGTGTCAAATTAGGGGGATATGTGTTATAAATGGGGGATTGGTTCCTGAACCAAGGCCCAATACCCTATTTTCACCAAAAATACCCCACAATTGTGTACTTGATCAATTATAGATGAGCAATATAATTACATTCATGTATTTATATTGTAAATAGCAATCATATTGATTTGGAAGGACTTCTGTGAGGTGACTTTGCTGGGTATTTGAAAGGCTCTTGGTTGGACTTTTTGAAGGGTTCTTGGCTGGGGTCTTCTCAAGAGTCTTGGCTGCCGGTTTTTCTGGAGTCTTGTCTACTTACTTAAAGAAAGTGTCCAAGGAGGTTTGGACAGATGTTCTCCAGGGAGGTGGGTGATGCAGCGAATTTGTTCACTGGCATGGCATCGCATTGGATCAAGCATCGTAAAGTCGAAACTGATGTCATAAAGTTGAAAAAAGGTGTCAATTTATAAACGGTGTAAGTGTGAAATGTTGTAACTCAAAACATTGTAAGTCGACGACTGCCTGGACCTATAAATAAAAGGATCACAAGAGTACTAACATACTCTAAATACTAGGAAGCATGCATTACTTCACAATTCTGGATTCGCTCAGGTTTAATTAAAAACTATCTGACCTGGTAAAGCTTATTCATGCCCACCATGCAGAGACATGTTTCAGCTCTTTTTTGTCCAGTGATTATACAATAAGCAAGTGACTATAATCCTGGGACAACAAGGAAGTAGAAACATAGCCAGTCTTACAAATCTTGTCTCATCCACAGAGTAGAAATAACTAACTTTTATGGACTGGTAAAATGTGTTCTTTTTATAGCTAGACATGGACACCTGAGGGAATTTTGGTATGTTCTGTCACAATACTCACAGCATGGAGGTTAGCACATACTAAATAATATTTAGTATAGAAAATGTAGTCTACCTCATGGTTTTAATATGTGGTGCAAAGAGACAGAGATTGACCAATTCTCAAGATATACAATTAGAAGAAAGCAGGGTGTTCCCTCTTACTCAGCATAGCACTATCAGATTGGATTCCTCCCATATTAAATATTTGGACATCTGGATGAACAATAAGCCTCCTACAACTAGTCAATGGCAAGGTGTGGATGGCGAGAAGGTGCCCTGCCCCACATGGAAAGACTAGAGTATAGCTTGTTTGCAGGGGTGAGGCCATGGTCTTACTAAGACATCCATCGTCTACCCCAGAACTAGTTGGCACCCTTCTTCACAGCGTCTGAGCTCTCACTGCAGTTAATGAGGCATAAGCACACCTGCCCCACACAGATATCTCAGGCAACAAAGGACATTTTGAACCCACTTTCTCAGTAGACAGCAATAACGATAGTATTATGGTAATCTTTTTCTAGCACACTCGTATAGTATGGCTATGCTTATGCTGCCAAAATGGAAGTTGCTTTTAATTTTAGTTATGTATTTTCTGGGCAACTACACTTCACAGAAATATACAAAGTTGTCGAAGGAAATGTGATTGTGCTTCTCCAGGACTTGCTGTCTTGTAACCAGAAGTTATGACACTATTCTGATAACAAAAGGAAACCTAGAGTTTCTAAAGAATAAGGGCATTACAAGCAATGACTCATAACCAGGGGGAAAAGGAAGAGAAAAGAATATTGAGATGATTGTTTGGATAATATGATTAATCCCAAGGTGTTTTTATAACATCCTAGCTGATTCGTAGAGTGGTTTAAAAATAGGATGATTTTTTCTTTCGTGTAAAAAATTAGCTTGTAGAATTTGGTAGTTTACATAAAAATCTACCCTGATCCTACAGGCTGAATACATGCATTTTTTGGGTCAGTTTGCAGCAGGATGTTGAGGTCCATCAGGCTCTCACAAATCTTCAGTTACCCAAACCAGAATTATAATACTTGGCACATGGATTGACATCTGTATATACCTGTGGAAACTTATGATCTTCACTTTATGACTTTTTTTTTCTGGAGTTGGAGAACAACGGCCACTTTTTGAGGTATTCCATGCAACTGAACTTGATGTCCATATAAAAGCCAGGATCAAATAGGAATTGAAAAAAGGAAATCTGCCTTGAAAATCTGATTTTTAAGTAAAATTTGAATGCTTTAAATTCAAATTAATTTATATAGGGTGTTAAACAGCTGTGCAGAATTAGTATATTGTAGCACTACATATATGTGCCTTATACACATAAAGAGAGCTATAATTTACAATGCTGACACTTAAAAAGATTTTTTTCTACTGTTCATCAGTAGTTTCCCCATTTCAAGGAAGACTTTTTACTGTAAGATTCTTTATATTTGACCATTGGAGATATAATGCAGCACTTCCAATTCTAAACATAAAATTGAAAATAAGTGAGCCACACATTCCCAAAATCATAAATTAGCTTAAAATAATTAGACTTGCTATAAACTTAGAGTGATTCTGGCTTTGTTTTTAATATTAAGGTCCATGTGGGTCTAATTTCAGTAAAGAAACATGAGATTTCTCCTTTGTTGATGTCACTTCTTACTCACGTGACTCCTAGAGTTGGAGCTTTAAGAAAAGCACAAAATATCACAGCATAAAATGACCAAGAGTTACCAAAACTGCAACTACCTTGGTCTCTTTCTGTATAATTACATTTTAGGTACAAGAAAAGTCTCTCACCACTAGATGGGAATAGAGTATTTTGCAATCTCCTATCTTAGCAGGAGGGCAAACCAGAAACAGCTGCAGAAATGACTCAACAAGTTCTCCTTTGGTCAAGAACTAGATGTTTGCACTGCTGGACTAAAGCGAGGATTTTGGCTTCTCTGGAGCCTCCTATCTGAAGCTGGGAATAAGATAGGAGATTTAGCACTTGCTATGAAAGATGATTTTGTTTGATCTGTAATCTGATTTCTTTTAATGTATCCTTTTTTAAAAGCAAGCAATTAAGAATGACAGGACAGACAGAACACCAGTTGTTCTAAGAGTAAATACCAGGCTAATTTAAAACTTACTCTAGATCCACTTGCACAAGCAAGAAGGATAAAAGAAGAAGGAAATGGAGTTTAAATTTAAGTGTCTGATAACAAGACAGCAATGTGACTTGCTCTCTTATGACTAGATGCTGTCACACTATTGATATATGAAAATAACACATAAGACTACTGAAGAGCAAGGACATTAAGAGTGAAAATGGACAATCCATCACCAGGTGGAAAGGAATGAAAACAGATACGGAGATGATTGCTTTGCTTAGAAATCTAAAATCAGGGCAGTTGTATAATAACATCCTGGAAGATAAGCAGAGGTGAATTTAAAGCTGGATGATATTGGGGAGGGAACATTTTTTAAATGGTTAAAATGTTGGACTTTGAAAATGTTTCAGGTGGCTTCTGGACTCGCTTTACTGCAAATTTGAATGACAAAACAAAAACTAAACTAGCTGACTTTTACTGCACTCAAAATGTAGACCTCTTGCTGTTTCTGAAGCACTAGCACCAGATTGTGCTGTTATTGAATTCAATTTTTGATCCAAAATCAGTGTTACTACTAAACAAGGGTAGCCACTTCTTCACCAAAAAGCCCTGCATACCTTGATTCATTTTCCAGTATGAAACTGCTGATTCTGCTCAGTCCCTATTGGCCCCATGGTGGTTTATTGGGATTGCACCGTTTTGAAACCAGCAGATCAATGATCTTTGAGGTGGTTTTGAGTAGGGATGCGCTGGGAACTGAAGTTTTAGAGTGAGCTGGAGCAGCTGCAGGTCTCATCTGCTCGGCTGGCAGAGTCTAGAGGGGCGTGTAGAAAGCCAGCTCGATTCAGCCAGGCAAAGGGGCTGGAGGGATGTGTGTCTGCTGCCAGGCTCCCGTGCGCAAGGCAGCTGGCTTATCGTCTCTCGGGGCAGCCGCTGGGATTTGGGGCAGCGCCACTTACAAAAATGGCCCGATTCACCACGACCAAACCAAGGGCGAGGTTTCACTTTCTCCAGGGACAGGCAGGCTGGTGCCCTACAGACCGCGTGGGGCAGAGATGTCTCGGGAGCGCCCGGCTGTAGTGGGCCCGCGGGCAGGGTGGGATGTGGGACAAAGCCCGGCAGAGATTTGTGTTCCTGGTGGAAGTGGGTGATGTCTAGTCCCGCCGTGCCCCGGCGGCTGCGGGAGCTGCGCCTCGCCGGGGTGAGAGGGCTCTTGCCCGGCAGCTGGGCCGGGGCTGGGGCCGCTCTCTGGAGCCGTGACTGGGCGGCGCCCAGTGTCTGCTCCCGCCCGGGGGGCCCTGACGTCACCGCGCCCCATTGGCTCCCGCGGCAGCCCGGGCCGGGCGGCGGGATAAAGGCAGCCCCGGCTCAACCCAGCCCGGCCCGGCTCAACTCAGCTCTGCCACAGTGCGCGTCTGCCTGCTGCCCCACCGCCCGCACCATGGCCATCGACAGCTTCCTCGGCAAGTGGTGCCTCATCTCCAGCGAAGGCTTCGACGACTATATGAAGGAACTAGGTGAGGGGCGGGACCGGTCCCCGGGGCGGCAGCTCCGTCCCGGGGGGCCCGGGACTGGGACCGGCTCCGGCTCCGGCTCCGGCTCCTGCTCCGCCGCAGCAGCGAGCCCGGGCCGGGTCCCGCCTGCCCGCAGCGAGGCGGGGCTGCCCCCCACACTCTTCCCCTGCAGCTCGACCCGGCAGCTTCAGCCCCCGCTCGCCCCGCCCTGGCCTCATCCGAGCATCCTCCCTCCCAGGTGCTCAGAAGCACCGCGCGCTCCTCTCGGAAGTCCTCCCCACCAGAGCCGCGCAGAAACCAGCCCCTGCCTGTCTCAGGTGGCATCACCCCTAGCCAAACCATCCCATACAACCGTCGTCTGAACCCGACGTAAGAGTCCTTGCAGTCCTGGCCCAACCCAGAGCTAACGCCCTCTCCTGACATGGGTAAAGTTTAGGACAAAGTCCTGGCTCACTTTTTTTTAAATCTCCCTCCAGTCTTTCAAACACGTTGGTGTATCTACACGTGTGCTTTAATGTACATTGGCCTATTTTAATGTGCATTAAAACATCACTAAAAACTGTGGGCACATCTACACGTGCATTGATGCACTTGAGGCACATTAAATCTAACTTCTCATTTGTGAGGTCTAAGAAAATGTGCATTAAGACAGGCAAATGTGCATTAAGTAAAGAGCATGGGGCATTTGTACACCTTTGTGCTGCAGTGCTGGGTGCTTTTAAAAGTACCCGGCGTTGCAGCTCAAATATGTGGTAAAGTGCATTTCAGTGCTGAGAAAATGACTGTGGTATGTTTTTGAATGAAAACCCCTTGACAGTGGTGTGCTTTTGATCAAAAACACCTTCATTTTCTGTGTGCTGATGTGCTTTTTGCCACTTATGCAACTGGATGTGATGCAGCTCAGTGTGCATCAGCCTGCATGCAGAGCAGAGCAGATCTGATTGAGTCTGTTCCACCCTGTTGGATCTCCAGTGCGTCACCAGACAAAAAGGTATGTGTATAAATGCCCATGGTTTTTTAAGTAATGCTTAATGCACAGTAGCCTATTTGAATGTACATTCACTACTATTTTAATGTACATTAACTAAATAGCATGGTGTTTTCAGTGACAATTTAATGAGCATTACAGTAGGCTACAGTGCATGTGTAGATGTGCCCACATATCATTTTTAGTTAATGAGCTTTAAAATATGCATTTTCCTAGTACCTTATAATGGAGGTAGTAGATTTAATGTGTTAACTAAAGTGTGTTAATGCATGTGTAGACATGCCCTCTTGATGCCATATTTTCTAGCCCTTTTCTGTACCAGCAAAGGCTATGAGCTTCAACACCCTGTGTGGTGTTGTGGGGTTTTTTTTTTCTTCACTGTCCCCTCATTCTGGTAGCTGGGGTTTCAAGATAATTTCCAGTATGGCAAGACCCAAAATAAAACAAGAGCTGGCAACACTTGTAGTGGAGCTGCAAGAAATTGCTTGAAGTTATTTAAATTTCTCTTTCTGTGTTGCATGGCAAATAATTTGGAGCCAGACCCAGTAAAGAAGTTGGGTGCTCATAGGCTGGGCACCCTGGGTTGCAGGGGGCGGTCCTTAATGTTGCGTGAGGTGCCTCAGTTCTCGGCTCAGTGCCTGGGGAGAGTTGGGTGTCTTGGAACACCCAGGGTCTAAAGCAGCTGGCAGTTTAACTGAGTGGAAGCACTTTAACAAGTGCTGATAGGAAAATGCCAAGACCTGTGGAAGTCTTATTATATCCCTCAAGTGTCCCTTCCTATTATAGCTGTGCCACTGTGTAAGAAAGGTGGAGAATGTTTTCCTCATCTAGACTCTTGCTTAGGCTTTTGTGGTTAATTCATTACCTTAAGAGGTGTGCAATGTGACTTTGAATCTCTTAATGGAGCAAAGGGAGTTCCCACTTCCTGGACAAATGCAGTAATCATTAGATCGTAGGGGAGATAGCTGCCTTTTCAAATGGTACTGAAAATACATTTTGTGAGGAGCTAATCCTGTGGGTATGCATTGGGCATATTCAGAGATTGAAACTCCTGAGGGACTTTCAGGGAAGAATGCTTGCTTTCTGCATCTTGGTCAGGCTTAGGAGTGAGCTAGATACCACCGTTCAGCCCTGTGAAGACTGGGAGTTTGGGTGAAGTGCAGAGGTGCAACTCTAGGCATCTGGGAATTTTACAGTTAAATAAAATGCCTTTAGACTGTAGATACCACTGGGATTAGATGGTAGCTAAGTGAACATAAACACCTACATTCTTATCCATCTTATTTCAGGTTTCCGAGTCCTTTATTGAGTCTGGTATTTATCCACTATGATCGTAGTGGCAAGAGCTAGAACTTCCCTTCATTTTGAGCCTATTGAAGTACACTAGGTGGGGGGTGGTCTATGATACTGTGATTTGAACTCGGATGGTTCAGGGGTATAATAAAGCAGATTATAGTTCAGTATGGAGAAAACATAGAGTTCTGTCTTCTTTAATTGGACTTAATCAAGTGGTTGATCATCTGAGTCCCTTGGATGAAGAGCCAATTGGATAGTGGTGATCATTCTTGTTGGCTGGAGATTTAATTGGAAAAAGTGGCAAAGTTGGATTGTGCCCTTCTAGTTGGGGGCAGTGGGGAGGGTTCTTTTTGTACCTCCACAACCACTGCCAATAACCTGAGTGACAAGTAGAAGCTGTGGTTAGGAATTCTCTTTATCGCCTCCATCTAGCTAGAAACTGTAAACTTTTGGGGGTTAGTCTTCACCACACTTGATGCAGTCATCTCAAGGCTAGAACACTGTGTGCTGTACATGAGAACACAGAGGCCCTAGATGCACATAATTACTGTTGTGCTACAAACTTTGTAGCACTCTAACAGATAGGGGCAGGCATACATTGGCAGATCCCACAGAAGCATGCTTTCCAGGCAGCAGGCAATAGGAATTGTTTCATAGCTCTCCTGTTCCCCAAGAGAGCCTGTCAGTAAGCAGAACAGTGTTACTGACAGGCTTCCTCAGCCAGCTCTTGCCATGGTGGCAATAGGTGATGGGGCTTTCCACAAATGGTTGGTGGCAGCAAAGGATAAGGTGGTCTCTTTCAGTCCATTAGGCCCTGTTGCTGCTGTAGCCCTGTCAACATTTGTTGCTTGGTAGGAAGGCTGAAAACTGTCCTTGAGGTACATGGTGGTAAGGGCTGATTGTGTGGCAGGCACTGTCCATTCAGGCCCTGCTGTTACTGTAGCCCAATCACACAGGTGATCAGTGGCAAATTGGTCTTTGTAGCTTGCAGGCTGAGCAGGCTCTGGGGACACCAGCAGGTTTCCTCTCCCTCCCACCACCCCACTTAGAGATATTACATTCCCATGACAGAAGCTGCTGTTTGAAACAGCGGCATTATTGTCATGGATCTGTTGCTTTTATAATTGATTGTCCTTTTTTCTTAATGTGCCAAACTGCATGAACATGTGGATGCTCATGTTTTGTCACACTTAAAGTGTACAGTGTGACAAATGTAACATGCATCGGGGTGCAGGACAATTCAAATGAAATATTGCAGAATGCAACTGCTCACTACCGCAGTGACACGTCTTACAAAAAGTGCATCATCCTGAGCTCTGATATGCATAGACTTTCAGGTTGTTGGGTGCAGTTAAATTGCTGGTTTGAGGGTAGTGTAAGAAGTGCAGTTCATGGTCCAAGTACCTCCACAATTGGTTATTCTTCTGTTAGATGGTTGACATTAGTACTCAAGTTAATTTACTTAAAAAGAGTCTAGAGGTAGGATGAAGGATTTTTTTGGTGAAGTGTCTTCAGCTTTACCAAAAAAGTGGTGCTCTAACCCTAATTTATGGAATTTCAAGTGATGCTGCAAAGCTCATTCTCCCTTGGTTTTGTCTGCAAACTCAGATGAGTGGATTTTAATAGATTCTGTGAGTGTTCTCACTTTGGAAGCTTTAATATGATGAATATTGGTGTTCAGTTCTGTGGTGTTTGGGTTTTTTTTTTTTTAATTGCAAGAGTTTAGAAGTATAGACTTTGAATAAACTAAAATAAGTGTATATGAGTAGATTAACTTTGTATTTTGAAAAAATCTGCTAGATAATTTTTGAAGCAGAATTACATGTGTAGTAATTCTTTTTATAGCTTATGTTTGCCCTTTCTAGCTTGCACATTTGGCTTGTGAGCAAGGGAGGATCTGGCAGATGGGGGTAGGCAGGACTGGGTGCAGTTATATCCCTCTGTCCTGCTTTATGTAAATTTTAAAAGCAACTGCCTAGGAGGGGCAGCAGCATTTCTATCTAAGCAGCAGTGAGGGAGTCAATTGAATTCATGGCTTATTATGATCTACCATTATAAAATCTAGCTGCAAATTGGTGTACATTCCAATAAAGTTTATATATATATATATAT
>JAGPOW010000261.1:48192190-48204763 GCA_030014935.1 Caiman crocodilus | reverse complement strand
GTTGTTGTTGTTGTTGTTGTTGTTGTTGTTTTTAGTCTTTCCTAAACTCTGAAGATGACTGTATATTGTTATCTGTATGATATTCCACAGATTGGTTTTATTACCTTTATGTTTATCTATTAGAGTTGGGAGTTTGTGGCGAGAGGAAAGGTTGCAATGTGATAAGACAGATCCCTGGATTTGGGGCATGAATTTCATTTTAGCTCAAATACTAATCCATGCAGGTGAAGTTAAAATTAATCTCACTTCCATTCACCTCTAAGATTTAGGTATACTATTACTAACAAGTTAAGCTGGTGCTGCTTATTTGACTTATTCTAATATTGCAAAATAGAAAATGTGTTCTAAGTATCAGAGCAATGAGGTTTTAGAACAGCCTACAACAGTAGTGAAGGCAAAAACCCTAACTACCAATAGTTTTAAGACCTGACCTTGACACATTTTTAACAGGATTATGTGGCATGGTTACCTTCAGTTGCAGAGGAGGAAATGCAGTGGCATAGGAAGTCCTTCTGTTTTGTGACTAAACTGGAATTTCTGCCTCATTTTTAAAAGAAACAAGGTCAGATCATTAAACAGTGCAACATAGCCACTTACTGGGATCACTGCTCTATCAGTGCTAACACCAATCAATGTTTATGTGTTCACTCTACACTGAAAGAGTTTTCTATTTCATAGGATGTCTCCTTTTATGGTAAGGTAGGTGATATCTTTGTTTTATGCTTCCATGTATTGGGCTGATGCTTTCCATACAAGTAATTTATGACTTGAAAGTATGATGCTTTTCCTATATACTGGTCAAATCAAGCTGTTTTTCTGAGTTTACACAGAGGTAGGATTCTTCTATGGCTATTTCAAACAGTGTCTAACAAATATTAAGCTGCAACCAAAAGCAGCACTTGTAGCGCTACAAATACACAGCAAAAGCAATGCCCACATGTTCAGTGCCTTCCTCCTCCCTTCAATCTGAAGTACTATACAATCACTGCAAAGAAATGCTCTGCAGTCAGGGGACAACAGGGGGTTGCTCCTCTTTCACCCCCTGCCCTCCAAGGAGGTCTTTCAGTTTGCTTAATCACTGATAGATTGCCTTCTGTCCAACCTGGGGAAAAAGGAACACTAGGCAGGTGGCTCATCAATGACAGTGATCAGTGGGCACTGGTGCCTGCCACCATGGGGCAGCAGTAATGGTCCCCACTGCCTCTGCAGGTAGAGCTCTGCTCCTTGGCAGGTTCTCATGGAAAGAGCTGCTCTACTTTCTTGCTCTCTTGGAGAGTGGAGCCATGAGAAGCTGAGGAAGCAAGAGATTTACCAGTAGCAATTCTATGCAAAGTTCATATGGGCAGTAGAGGTTCTCCTGTTGTGGGGTGGACAGGTGAAATCTAAGCTAAGACACAGATCTTCAGCAACTTACTCAAGAGCACACATCAAGTCAGTAGTTGATGCGGAAATAGAACTCATGATGCCCTGGCTTTAAGTCCTACATGCAGGTGCAGCTCTCCAGGATATACTGCTTCTCATTTACTTATTGTATATTGATAATATGCACAGAACTGGTTATATTGTTGAAGTTTCCATTCTTTTGTGAATTAGATTATTTTATAAAAGTTAACACCTGAATCAACATGTGAGATGTACCTTCTTTGTTGGACACAGTGCTGATTGAACAACCTGCTATTGCTTCATGTTCTCAGACTGAAAATTTCTCTCTCATCTCTTAAATGGACTTGACAAATAGATGTTTCTGAGATACAGAAACCAAAGAAGAGATGCCCAGAAATTACATATGTGAATCATATGCAATAGTGCTTAAGTATTCCTGATTTCAATCCCCTTCTCTCAAATGTGTATTTACTTAGCAAGAGGCAAGCTAATATTAAATCTGTATATCACCTGTCTGGCTCTTTGGTTTCTTCCTGAAATGCCTCACCTCCTTATATTTGACTGTTAGCTTTCTTAGCCTTATATTTTGACCTCCAAACTGGCATTTTTTTTTTTTTGTAAGTATTGTAAGTATACTTTTCTAGATAAGGGTGCTTAGCAAAATGCTACAAGGACAGGAAGATTGGCCAACTTTTTTGTTATTCTTACTGTAGAATAAAATATAATTCAATGTATATTTTTTGATAATGTGAAATTGCTATAGACCTGATATAAGACGGCACTTAAGCAAGTAGCTAAATGCTTTACTAAACATTGGTGCTTTCATGAATAAGGCCTGTATGTTTTCATGTATTTTATGATACTCCTCTCCTTCAAAATATCATGTTTATGTCTCTATGGTGACTACATCCTCATTTCTTGACAGTGGACTATGAACCAATAGCTCCCTCCTTTAAAATACCTGAAGGATGACAACAGATTGCTTTGAAAGGCCCAAGCAACCTTTAGCAATTTTTTCAATCCCTCAGCTAAATCATGAGAGGTTTAGAATAATCCCTGTCGCTCACTGGGTTTGGAATTCCAGTATGTTGGAGCAGGCTCAGTCAAGTCTCCTGGAGCATGGCAATGACAAATGAGCTTTGGTTCAAGTACCCCTGCCACCATTTTTAAGCACAGGGATGCTGATACACAAGATGCAGGGATGGAGCATGTGTAAAAGTGTCCTATTTTCTAGACTTTATTGTTTCTCAGATTATATGACTTGCCATTTTATCAATATATAGGTGTCTGAGCAGTGCCAGTTTATGACACACTGAGGCCCTGAGCTTTGTCCAGTTTAAGAGGCCCCCAGACAATAAAATAAATCCACAAAATCCATGAAAATGGATTTTCATGAAACTTTAAGATTCATTTTTATTTCTGCACAAGCTTATGAACTCAATATGAATAATAACTATGGAGCCATGTATATGTATATTTTTATCAGAACAAAAATGTCCAGTTTTTTTTCCTTATTTAGAGGCCCCTCATAGTGTGAGGCTCTAAACTGTAGCATAAGCCTAAATCCGGCACTGTGCCTCACACACACACACACACACACACACACACACACACACACACACACACACACACACACACACACCCCCCCCCCCCCCCGGGGGGGGGGGGGGGGGGGGGGGGGGGGGGGGGGGGGGGGGGGGGGGGGGGGGGGGGGGGGGGGAACAAATATGTTTACTCCTTACCAATGTTACACAGTAATGTTTCTGCCATATGGGTCAATATATTACAAAACAACACTCCATAAAAGGCTATCAGTCTCATTCCTCATTTGGATCTTTAATTGATATCATTAGCTGAATTGTTAAAGAAAAGGAAAGCTATTGCCTACCCAAACTAAATATCCTTTAGTATAAAATACAAAAATAAAGTAAAAAAAAATCTCCACTCAGGTTTCTGTCTTCTTCCCCTAAACTGCTCCATTCATGAAATTACTGCCTCTGGGAAGGTTACTGGGCATTTCCCTTCTCATGCCTATAATGTTTTTTGTGAGGTCTCCAGGAAATCCTTTATCCAGGGAAGCATATGAGCATCTCCTTTAGTTTTCTGTATCTGAATTCTTCCTTCAGTAGATCCCTGCTGGATCTTCATTATCAAGTGTCCTCTTCTATAAGAGAAATTACAAGACTGATCTGGTCCCTATTCTGAGGGCATTACATGTAGTATGTTAAATTATAGAGTAGTCTGGAGCTTCTCAATAACTTATACCCCAGAGCTGTGTTGCTGCCGAACTGATGAGTCCCTTTGGAGCTAGCTAGTAGTTCATTCTCTACATCTGATCAGATTATGGCTTCTGTCAGTACTGAGGTAGATGGTAATCTGTTTTGTAAACACTCTCCTATAAAGATCACTAAATTTACTGGTGCATCCCTGATCCCATATGCAGCAGTTAGATTCTGACCCACAGATTATAGAGGCCCTGGAACCCCAATTTTAGAGGTGGAAGCTCATGCTATTGACTGTTCAACTGATTTCAGCTTTATAAAATTTAGTATCTGTTTATATTAGTGCTCTGTTTTTATTAAACATTTTCCTCCAGATGCACTATTAGAGGAGAAAGGAAATAATGATCAATTGCTGCATTTATTTTTAATCTAATGTGTTGATGAGGCTATCATCTACCAGTAGGGGGAAGTTAACAGTATTGCCTCTCTATCCTTAATATACTTTCTGTGTTTGTTTTATTCTCAGAAGAAAACAAAGCATGAGTAGTATGTGGAAATGAAGTACTGTACAAGCCAAAGCACATTGTATTCTGTCAAAGTTATTCTTAATTAATCACATTATCACAGGGAAAACATTTCCTTTACATTGTTTATTGGCCTTGAATAGTACTGACAGATTTCAGTAGGAAGGATATTCAGTTGCATCTCACAATACCATTTCACTGATAATTTTGCTAATGTTATGACCATACAAAAACATGGAAAAAGCATTCATGATCCAATGTCATGTGGTTTTGTAGTATAATGTTTATGGAAATAATTCCAGAAGTACAACATCTATCCAGCATATCATATGGCATTAAGGCATAGATCCAACAAAGAATTTAGGTGCCAAAAACGTAGGCGCCACTTTGCCGAACTTTTAGGAGCCTGGCACCCAGAATGAAATCCAGAACACAACGTCAAACCCCTAGACTTCCTATAGTGGGCCTCAGAATAGCCTCAAAATTGAAGTGCTTTAGAAAAGCCATTCAAACAGACTACGTGCTGTACAGGGAGCTGCCTAAAGCTAGCTAATAGGAAGCTAGGGGGATGTGTCCTAAACTGTTTTGTATCTTGGGACACTAACTTAGAATTGCAAGTAGGCATCTCTATCTATTTGGGACCCACCATCTACAACCCTCTCCTGAAATTATGGGCCTAAAATTTTTCTCTTAAAGGAAAGAGCAGAGCTTACCCTTTTCTTTTAAAATGTGGGTGGGGTGCTGACCCCCTTTTCCAGGACTGTTTATTTGTTACACAGCCATTGGATAAACCACAGAAACAGCTGTCATGGCAGATGCTAGAACTCAGGACTCCCTATCATGTAAGAACTAGGCTACAAAGTCATGGTTCTCCTGGACCCATGAATCTTGCGCTCTTGGCTGCCTACTGGATCAGCTTCACTATGTCTCCCCCATGATGCCTCCATTTCCATTTTCACTGACTGGCTTTCTTGCCTGTATTGCGGGCCAGGCCAGCCTCTGGCTTCTTTACTATTCCTTCCATCCAGGACCAGCAGACACACCAACTGCAGGCGCTTTCTCAGCCTGACAAAGGTTTTTCATCTCAAAAGCTGGCATCCCAGGCAGTTAAGTTGAGCTCACCTGAAACCTCAAAGCTCTACTACAACCAGCAAGCCTCAGGCCTGTCAAAAACATGACAGGTCTGGGCTTTCCCCAGTCAGGACCATGTGTGTGCATGCATTAGCTGGAGGTTATGGTGCTTCCTACCTGCCTTTCACCAGGGGATTCTTGGTCCTGGCATTTTTATGGGGCTGCCGCATTGCTAGTAGTCCTACCAGGCCTCCCTGAGCCTGGTAGGGTGCAGTTTTAGTGATTATACCTAGGACCTGGGGTCCCCTCCTTTCCCATTGCCCCAGCCCATACCTCCAAGTTCGTCTTGGCACAGGAGCAAGCTCAGCAGGGACATGTTGTTCCCTTGCTGGCTGGTGATGCAGTGAGTGCTCCATCCAGCTGAGAGGGAGGCATTAACTGTTTTTTAAAACATGAGAAAAGGAAATAGGTGTGGATGGAGTGAGGAGGGTGGCACTCAGTCTGTCTGCAGGTGGATCTTGGGGAACCCCAACAGCAGCAGGTTCACCTTCAAGAACACCAGCTGCTCCACCAAAACAGGATCCAAGCGGGTGTGGTAGGGTGTCACAACATCCCCAGTAATGCTGAACACCCGCTCGCTTGGAATATTGGTTGGTGGATAGGACAGGTGCTCGCAGGCAACTGTGGCCAGATCCAGTCACATCTGGCTGTAGCTTGCCCAGTAGGCCAAGAGGTCGCACAGCAATGCCTCCACATCCTTGGCAAGCCACGAAGGCCTAAGTGCTACCAGCCTGATGGTGGGATCTGGTGGTTCTGAACCCCACCATAGAAGCCATGCCCCTGGCCCACATTGGCAGCACCTGTGGTGGAGGAGGAGACTGCCTGGTGGATGGTGTGCTAGCATGGGACAGTGGATCCCCCCCTTCCATGTCTCCCCACCTCCACCCCGCTCTTCACCAGCACCTCTGTACACTGATTCAGGATTTGGCTGCTGCATATGCTGCCCTTCATCCTCAGGTCACACATGGCAGCCAGCACATGGACCATACTGGCCCACAAGGCATCAAGATATTTCCTGATGCCGTCCTTCAGCCACCTCACCAGTGCCTGCACATCTGGTGACAGCGACTTGCCCCAGCCAGGAATATCGATCCCCTGGAAGATCTCCATTTGGCTCTGAAATTCCCTTACTATGGGGAACACCTGGCTAAGGAAGGCACCAGCAGCGCTGAGAGTCTTGGGGGCCTTGAGGAATGGCTTGAGGACCACCAAGATATGGGAGATGATATCCCATTCAGTTCTATTCAGGGGGACACTGATCCTAATCTCCCTGAGCAAGGCCATCTCATGAATGGCCTTCTGTTGCTCTACCAGCCTCTTGAACATCAGGTATATGGACTTCCACCGACTCCCACCATCCTGCATGATTTTGTGCTGTGGGATGTTCAGCTTTGCCTGTTTGTCTCACAGCATCTTGCCCATCTTGATGCTTCGGTGGAAGTAGCCTTCCACCTTCCTGCATTTTGAAATGAACTTGCTGGTGGTGCTTGTACCATCATTGGCATCCCTGTCTCCCTTCAAGGCATCACTGACAACAAGGTGCAACTTGTGTGCTACAGAGTGGATGCCAACAAAGTTGGCATCATGCACTGCCTTGACCATAATGGCCCCATTGTTGGTGACCACGAACCCACAGGTGAGCTCACTCTGCTTAGTGAGCCACCCTTGCACCAAGCGGTTCATGGACCCCCGGTTTCTGTTGCCATATGGGATTCATCCATCACCTCAGTTTGAAGTAGAGCCCATCGATTGCCTGACTGGTCACACCAGTGCTCTGTGAGGGAGAGGTAGGCGTAATCACCACCCTGACTGATCCAGATGTCCAAGGTGAAATGTAAGTCCACCTGTGGGCATGCCTTGTGCAACTCCTCCCTCAAGTACTCCCTGTATGCCTCATGCAGGGAGGGCACCACTGTCCTGCTGAAGATGGTATGATAGGGCCATAAGCACCATAAGCCATCCAAACCCTGGCCACTCAACTAAGGAGAAGGGCTGGCCATCGATAGGAAGCATCTCCCCAATGCTCTGGATGATCTCACTTGCCCTTACAATGTGCCTTGCTTTCTGTCTGCCTTTCCCCCACTCCTCCAGGATGCCTGCATCTGCTTCAGGGGGATGGGGGCTTTAAAGTGAGAGTGGGACTTCCCTTTGGGCATGCTCCCACTGGTGCCAGACTGAGGAGAAGCAAGGGCAAGGGGGTAGTGCCTGTGGAGATGCATCAGCATCCCCGTAGTGCTCATGTGTTTTGTTCTCTTGCCCTGGCTAATTTTGGCTTGGTAGTGCAAGCAGATAGTTTACGTAGGATCATCTGCCAGCTTGAAATGATCCCAGACAACGCTACCCATTTGCTTCTGGGGTATGGGTACATGTGTGGATGCTGCTGCACTTTCCCCCTCCTCAGCAGGCAGAGGCACAGGAAGAGGAGTGGACTCAGCTGACCACTTGCTTCTACTTCTATATCAACCTCCTCCGAAGTGCCTCTGGTGAAGGAGATCTGACTCTAGGGGAAACTTGAGGAATGTTGAGCACAAACAGCTGATTCCCCTCCTTCCCCAGAGTTTCCCTTGCTAGGGCACTGAGATCTAGATCCAGCTCTTCCTCTGGCACTGGAAAGTTCAGCATGGGAAGTGAAGTGGGGATGCCTGCCTGGGCCATGTTGTGCCTTGCTTCCTGTGGGACAGGTGGTTGGGGGGGGGGCTGATTGCCAGTGGCTTTTGTGCACCTCAGTAAGGTGGCCAAGTGGTTTTATGTTGCTGGCATGAAGCAGGGGTGGACTATGGGCTAATGGGGGCACTGGCAATCAGGGCCCTGCCAGGGAGCCAGGGGTGGCATGGTTCAGGTATCCTGGCCACAGCCATGCAGGCAGGCACTGAGGTCTGTGCAGGCAGTGGAAGCTTCCTGGGGCTGTCTGCAGTCCTAGGACTGGGTGGCCACCATTTGCTTTTTACTGGGAAATGAAACCATTCCTGGGCACCTAAGTAAGGCAACCAAATGGTTTTATATTGCTTTTATTCTGGGCTGACAGGGCCACTGACAATCAGGGCACTGACCTGTGGAGCCAGTGGTATCACAGCTCAGTTAGGCCTCCTGATCACAACCATGTAGAGTGGGCGCTGGGGTACTTGCAGGTTGTGGCTGCTTCCCAGTGCTGTCTGTTGCCTGCAGTCCTAGAACCAGGCAGCTACCATTTGCTTTTTACTGGGAAATGAAACCGCTCCCAAATGGCTCCATAAGGCAGCCAAGCAGTTAAATATTCCTTGCATTAACCAGGCTAGAACCTGCAGTCCTGGGACTGGATGCTCACTTGTTTTTTTTTTAACAGGAAAGAAACTATTCTCGGCAGCCCAAATAAAATGGCCAAGTGTTTATTAATTAACAACATGCAATGCAGTATCCCAGGTAAGGGAGCACATGCAAACAACAATTCTTTATTTAGAAACAGACTAGTGAAAGGCAGCAGAAGATTGATTCATGTCAGGCTATGTAGCTACAGGTGGCATCCTAAAACATACAATGTAAACATACATGCAAATTACACACAAATACCTGCAATTAGAAGCCTCATCTGGTGGACAAAAGGGACTCACTACACAAAAACTGTAGTGACTTCTGGTGGACAAAGGGCCTTATTACACATAGTTCAGTGAATTAACATGAACACATGACAGATTAATGGATTAATTGTTGTAATTTGTGTTGTTGCAAACTAAAATATGTTGGGATGTGGTTTATGTTGGACCACGACAAACGCATTTCAATCTCAAAAAGCCTGTGCACGTGTACAGTGTGATGCAATTGAACCTCACAAATGGGCAATTTTTGTCATGTGTACAAACACCCAAGGAGTCACAGGAGGTATGGTTGCCCACATGTGGTAGCTCATAGGTTGCAAGTTAATCACTAGCAGGCTACATGCAACCCAAAGGCTGTGAGTTGGAAAGCTTTGATTTAGGATATAATCTGAGGGCAAAATGATTACATGGGAATGATAGTGCTTTAAAAGTCTTGTTAATGCACAAGCCAAAAAGATCAAGCTCAGATCCTTTGATAGAGTTTGCATCTAGGGTGATCAGGGGAGGGGCCTACGGGGAGGAGTAGGGGTGATGGGTCTGGCAGATGGCTTGGAAGGATTGGGGCTCTGGTGGGTCTGTGGGCAGGGGGTGATAAGTGATGAGTCTGCACTGTGAACACATATTAGAGTTAATTGTGATCTCCTGAACACTTTCTCAAAGTTAGTGCCCTTCCTGAGATTTTTTTTAAATATTCAATAGAGTTCTATTAAATGCATGGAAGAGGTATTCAGAGGTGATGCGATTCAAAGTTTGAAATGGGCAGCACAGTTGCAGTTTGGTGAGCTAGCCTCCAGTGGTGAACTTGCTTAGATCAGGTGCCTCATTTTTTGGGCCAATGTCACAGGGGGGGAGCCTGCAGGGCAGACCGTGATCTCCCTGAGGTCCCTCGCACTGTGTCCAAGCCAGCCCAAGGACACCCTCTAATTCTCACCCGCCACGACGTTGATGATTAATATATGTAGGGAGGCTGCCTTCTACTTCACGGGGACCTGATACACCGTGCCCAGGGATCTCCTGGACTGTCCAATGGGCGCTCCCTAGGCACCCTAGCTTTAGGGATATGCACAAAAGACATCGTCCTGCCCAAACACAATGCCTGCCCGCTCTGGGCCTTCTCTACAGTCTTGCCCGCTCTCCCGGGCGTTCCTAGTGCCGCTGTCCCTTCCTGGAACTCTCCATTAGACTGCCCCTCCCTTGGGGGGGGGTCTCGATCCCCTCTCTCGGCTTCCTAATAATGCCAGTGTCCCTTTGGGGCCTTTTCCTAAAATATCGTCCCTTCCCGGGATCCTGGTTCGCTCTGGGACCTTCTTTTGAGCCCCCAGTCTTCTAGGCTTTCTGCACGGCTACCCCATCTCTTGCCCTTCTCTGGAGGCACTGGGCTGCCAACCCTTTCTTTGGGCCCACCGCAGCACCCTATCTCTGGCTGAGGTCTACCACTGTACTTAGCCTACAACTGGGCTTCTCAGTATTGCCCCTTGTCTGCGCTTCTTCAATCTGGCACTCCCCTCTCCAGGCTCGCCTTGTCTACACTGGGTTCCTTAAAATACAGGAGCCTGCCTGGGGCTGACTGTGCCCAACTTGGGCTCATGAATAGACACAGCCCCCCTATTAGGGGCTCCCAGTGCCTGGACTTGGGCTTCTCCTTAAAATGGCCCCCCTTCCTGGGGCTTGCTGTGCCCAACTTGGGCTCCTTAATATAGGCAGCCCCCTATCAGGGACTCCCAATGCTGCCCCCTTCCTGGGGCCCGCTGTGCCCGACTTGGGGCATAGTGAGCCCAGAGAGGGGCAACATTGAGAGGCCCCACAGGACTTCTAAGTATGGCGCTCCCCCCTCTCCCCGAGTCCAACTTGGACCCCTTCTCAGTGCTGCCCCCTCTCTGGGGCTTGCTGTGCCCAACTTGGGCTTCTCCAAATGCCCCTCTCCAGGCTGGGGTCTATGCACCCTACGAGGCCTCCTCCTTCCCCTACAGCCTTGCCCAAACCACTGGTGTAATTCAATACTAATGAAACATAGCACAAGCCTCCTGGCTATAAGCAAACATAAGGCACCTGGCCATAACAATGTAAGCCTCCTGGCTACTGCTCCCCATCATTGCTCCAGCCTCTGGAGCCCTCATGAGCTGCACTCACATTCTATTTCCCCAGAGCTCCTGCTCCTGCTGGCAGAGAACTGCCAGCTTGGCTCTGGCTCTGGGCTTTCTACAAGCCAAGCCCTGCCCTCTCCAGTCAGCTGATGCTCATTGGTTGCCCCAGCAATCTGCAGCTGCACTGCTTAATCACTGCTAAGGCTCCTTCCCTAGCAGTTCTTCCTCCTTTAGCAGTAGGGCAGCGAAGTGCCCTGTGACAGCCAGATAAACCTCCTGCATGATTGGACATTTAGATCAACTTAACTACTTCCCTCATTTTGTCTTGTTTCTATTTTTGTTTTTGTGATTATTTCCATTGTTATAGTTTTTATCATACTCATTTAACATTGGAAAGATGAGAAGCCAAAGTTACTACAGCCTCTGGTTTTCTTATTATTCTTCCATTTTCATGTGGAAAATACATTACAGTCATGCATCCAAAAAAAAAATCACTAATCAGTTTAACAGATCTATCTCTTGTAAAGTTTTCTTTTTCCTATATCCAGATACTGGTGCCCACCTTCTGATGAGATTACTCCTGCTACTAGCTGCCTAGACCCATGGCCCAATTCTTTCCCAGCTGCCCCATCTCTTTTGAGATTCTTAGGTTTTAACTCCCTAATATGTCCCTGGCTTCTCTTCCATGCCAAATCCTTCTAAACTCCTGCTATCTGTGCTATTGACAATGAACCACCCCAACTACCAGTAGGGTCTCATAACAAGATGATTACAGACCTAACTTCCTTTTACTTTCTATGTAATAAGGCTCATAATAGGAGTCTGGGGCCCTACTGAGATTCCAACTTGGTTCTTCACTTATCCAGGCAAGCCTCATGAAAAAGGCTGCTTCACAACACAGATTCATAGGCTCAAACTTTACAAACTCTGCAATTCTGTTGACCTAATAGGTAAAAATTTCTTGGCTTAATTATAAGCCTGAGTCTGTGGGTGGAGAAGTCGAAGCTTGGAATTTGGAACCAATTTAAAGAATCACCTTATTTTCCCAGCTGATTTCCCTTTATTTAGGAGGAGTGGTAAGTGATCCCTGAGCATATCTCTGGACAGATTCAACTCTAAAAGTCAACTGTAACTATTTTTCTAACATGGTTCTGTATAACATATAACTCTCACCTTAATTACTAGTTGAGAATAGGGTTATCATACCACTACTGATAAATCATTCTGATGAAATATATTTCCTTATGAAAGTTTCATTTAACAGACATAAGATAATGCGTGATTGGCATCTTGATAAGTACAAAGAGTTGGGACATGTATCAGCAAGTTGATCACTGGCAAAGCTTGAGACTAGATGACAAACACTGCTGTAAGGGTACAATAAAAAAAATCTGTTAATTCAGTGTTTCTCTAAGAATCTTAACACATTATTAAGATACTTTGATATAAACTTTTCCCACTGGCTGAACAAATTTAATAATAACATACATTTAACAGTATGGCAGTGAGCCAGGACTGGGACCTGGTGGCTGCCTATAAGCTGCTGAGGGGTGATCATCAGGAAATAGGGCAGGCTCTTTTTTCCAGGGCACCACCAGGGGTAACTAGAACCAATGGTCACAAGTTACTGGAGAGCAGGTTTAGGTTGGACATTAGG
>JAGPOW010000261.1:48177218-48192090 GCA_030014935.1 Caiman crocodilus | reverse complement strand
ACTTGGCTGGGGTCCTGTGACCCCAGCACTCGTTCCTGCCATTGGCGGGGGGGTCAGACTAGATGGCCTGCTCTAGGCCCCTTCTGACCCTAGATACTAAGATACTATGACCAGTCTGTATATAGTAGGTATGAATGGCAAGAATAGCAAGAGTCTCTCTTTCAGGTAGTGAATCAGCAATAAACAGCTTTTTTAAAGGGAATACCTTCTTTTCTTTCATGTTTTGGAATTACTGATCCCTGGTTTAACAGACTTTATCCAGTAAAAGCATGCACATGTGCATCCTCGTAATGCAGACAAAACTCTGTCATCTATCATTTGGGGCCTCCCATTTTGGGGCAAGAGCATTTTGTAAGGAAGTTGCTAGTTGTCCAGGTTAGCCTTTTTTGTTTCAGACAGACATGTCTTACATCATATAGCTCACTGCTTCAAACTAAGGTAGCAGCCATATTTCAATATTTGAGCATCAGTCAAATCACATAATTCAAACCTCCCTAATCATGGGGTTCCTCCTCATCTCAACATGGTCTTAGTAACTAGAATGGATTCTTTTTCTGATGGCGCTATACTTCCACTACCGTCTCCATCTTCAGTACCCATTGTTTTCATCCCTTACTTCATCCTTTAATATCTTGTGCATTGTTCAACTATAACCACTTGGTGTCACAAGTACTCACATCAAAACTGTGAAGAATTAAATAGCCACCTATTTCAAAGTGTTATCCTGGAAATATTTGTATTTTTCTCATTCTTTACAGTAAACTCTGATGGGATAATATAGAGCAGTTATGCTTCATGCTCATGCTTATATAGCTAGCTATTAGCTCTAGCCATAGTGTTAGTAGGAAACCCATGAGTCATAAAAGAACTCTATTGCCATCAAGATGTTTAATTCAATAAACTGAAGGAGGTACATACATTCAAAACCATGTGAAAAAATACAGAAATTAAATATAAGAAAGCAAAAATGTACTGGCAATACTGGATATGTAGGAATATAATATAGAAAGGAATCCACTAAGAAAATATTCATAAAGGATGGTCAGTCAGATTTTACAGTACTTTTCCAGTAAAATATGAATATGTAATCTATGTTATCAATCTCATTCTGAAATCAATCTACATATCCATCCATCCCTTTCTCCTTAGCAATAGGAGTTTTACATTTGCTGACAGGACTATTCTCAGCTTCCTAATAAACCCCACACTGTAGCACTGACTGGATCTGAGAAATCCTAAGACATATTTCTTTTATGATTAGAAACTTTTAGTATTTATACAATACACTTGTAATACTCCTTCCTCCCTCCCCTGCCACATATACCTGTCTGTCTGTCTGTCTCTCTCAGCTCTGTAAAATTTCAGTTTTGGAACACCAATACAAATTTTCTTTCCAAAGTTTCCTTTTTCTCCTTCGAAATTATAGAATCTTCATATACACACACAGTCTATTAGTGTTAGAACTGTTCCTTGCACATCACTCAGGATCAGTGTCCCATTGTACTCGGCACAGAAATAAAGCAGGACAATATTCCTTTCTCCAAAGAATTTATTGTTCTGAGCCTTCTTAGGCAGATGAATGCTTAGTTCTTGGGTCACAGTAGGGCTAAGCCAAGAGGTAGGCTCTGAGTTGTTGAAACTGGGTAAGTTCTGGGTACTCACAGAGGTACCTAGGAACATTAGAGTGAAAAATCTAATGGAATTTAGATTTAGGAAACTCCAGGGTTCGGTGATGGTTGATCAGGTTATCAGGGAGTTGTTTCAACTAATGGGGCCCAAAATGTGTTGTGCAGAATGTATGTTAAATGCTATTACATATTATTAAATATTAATTTAGATCACAAATATGATACTATAGTATTTCACATGCTCCTGTAATAATCCTCACTGTGCTTAAAGGTAAGGTACAATCCTAGATACTGTTCAACAGGGTATAACATAAACAAGCATACCTTGGGGCAATTATAGCGATGAATCATTTTCTTACAGAAGAGTAGAAACTAAGGTGGATTTCAAAGGATCTTGAAATTACTTGTGTTTTTACTTGTGTTTACTAGTTGAGGGCATGTCCTGAGCCATAAGGTAAAGGCTGTGGTAACTGAAAAAGGTTCCAGAGACTAAAGTGCTTTTGGCACAAAATAGGCAGCATCAGTGCATACCTCTCCATGGCAACTCCTGGAGTCACTTCTCTTGGGTAAAAGAGTCATTTACCAAATATCTGACAATAGATGGAATAAAAAATAATGCCACATTCTGTTGCCTCTAGGGTGTGCCATGTAAGAGCATTCTATCTTTTCAGAATAATTCACTCTCAGAGGCCTCTTCGCTCGTCATAAGACTTAGGGCATATAAGACTTTTCACACGTAAATGTAAAACTGCTTGATACAGGTGTGGGCATAATTATCTGTCTGTTACAAGAGGGGAAAATAGAAGAACAGAGTGATAAATTGACATATCACACAGCAGTACAGTAAATGAACCAGGAATAAATCTCAAGTATCTGTCTCTTGATGCAGTACCCTGTTGGATAATGTTTCCTTTTGTTGTTATATTTGGGTTAGGTTTATGTTTGAAAATGAACAAAGTTAATTAGGCCTTAAAGTTTACTGTTGGATTCAGTTATGATGGCAGGGGTGGGCAATTATTTTGTCTGCAGGGCTGCTTAATGATTTTTAGTGAGCTTGGAGGGTTGCAAGGGTAGCCCACCCCTTGACATGTGCTCCGTCCCCTGGTTGCCATCTTGGGACTGGAAGTCCTGCCGCCTAACCCTTGACCTTTGCCCCTGGAAGTCCCCTCTCTTGCCCCTCAGAAATACTCATTTTGGGAGGGGAGGGTTGCCATTCTGGAACCAGAAAAAAACAAATCATGTACTAAAAGTCAAACACCTACTATAACATGTTTTAATTTTATTACAAAAAATAATGTGTAATAAAATTTGTGATTTGTGTTTGCATACTGTATATTGAAATGATTGCATAATAACTCAAAGATAAAGTCTTACTCTTGTATATTGTGTATGGGAATGGGGTTGGGGTGCGGGTATGTGTATGGTGGGGTGTGTGTGTGTGTGTGTGGAGGGGGTTTGTGAGGGTGTGTGTGGGGGCAATAGGGTATGTTGGAGGGGTGTGTGTATATGTGGGGAGGTTGTAGGGGCACAGTGTGGGTATGGGGGGTTTGTGGGGTGTGAGGGAGGTTGGGGGGGTGTGGGGACCCCTCACATCCTCCCTTGCCACAGACAGGAACAGCACCACCAGGTGGCAGGTGGGAACATTTGGGGTGCTTGTGCCTGGTGGAGGTGCTGCTGCTGGCAGCACGTGGCTCCAGTCAGAGTTGCACATGGGGGTGAGGAGTGCAGCCTATGCTGGGCAAGAGCTCCCTGAGTGCCTTTGCCTGCTGCTGCTGCTGCTACCAGTGGGGGCTGTACACCATGGAAGGCAGTAAGTGGGGGAGTCCCCACATCCCCCTCACCCTCCCTCACACCTACACCCACATCCACACCCACATTCACACCCTGTTCACCAGCTCCGTGTTTCCACTGCTCCCCTGGGTACAGGCTCCGTGCTGCTACCAGCCCCAGCCCCATGCTCTGTGCTTCCACCCACCTGCAGCCCTCCCCAACCCACCCCCGGCCCGGAGTTATGGACTCTGTAACAGAATTCTTATAAAAATAGCTTCCCATGTGATATTTTGACCAATGACCATATAGCTCCTAGATTAGAAAATAGTCCTCTCCTGATTCTGGATGTAAGCCTGGATAAAAATTGCAGGGGTGCATTTCAATCTGGTGATTTTGCCTGAACACACTAGACATTCAAGTAGCATGCATAAATGTGCATGTGCGCATATGTGTGCACACACACACAGACACACACGTACCCACCATTTTCTTTTGGAAATATAAGAGAGAAAGCAAGAAAGAGACACAAAGAATAGCTGGATAGTAGGCAAAGATATTAGGATGACTGGGACTATATGAGAGGGTAGGCAGATAAGTATACAGCCAAATAAACAGACTGACTGATTGATGGTTTATATAAATGGACTGGTGTCATGTAGTTCAAAAAGTTAGACCTTTCCTTTTCAAGACATTTATGTAGCAAAAGTTCTGAAGTATCACTTGCTCCAAAAAAATATTGTAGTTATGTTTTTCATGGTACTCTGAAAATTAGACTGTATAATAGGCAGAAAAGACTTATCCATTACCAAAGCTTGTCAAGACACAAATCCAGAAAATGCAAAGCCAAGCCATAATCCCACAGGAAATAGGATATAGCAAACTCATATAAAGAGAACCCCAAATAATGAGTCACTTATATTTTGTAGTTTGAGAAATATTTAGTCTGTGTCCTAAATACTGCTGCTAGGTCAGTGCCTAATTTGGAACTTCTCCCACCTTGGCTTTAGGGAGCAATAAAGAGACAATTTGTACACAGGGTTCCTAGAGGCTGTTAGAACAGTGCCAGATGCTGAGACGAATATAGCCAAGCAAGTCTTTCCTATTGATTTCTCAATGCCTTGCTGATATATTCCAGTGTTACAAATAAATTGTACAAACTGAAAAATGATTGCAAGTAGCCTAATTCAGTATGAAAGGGGAACAATACTCCCATGTTTAAGCACTCTCTAATGGTTTCTATGGACTAAAATGTATAAAATGACTGAGACTGTCCCAGTCATCCATCCTACCTGTTAAGCAAAAAACAAAAAGCAACTTCCTTTCTATTGAGCAGCAGGTGAAAGCATCACCATACTTTCAGAAAAGAGTCCAGCTTTTTATTTTCTGAAAATGTGTATGAAGATTTTGATTGATTTTTTTCTTGTGGAATTTTGAACATTTCTATGAAAACAATTTGAAAGCTTTTTTTCCCCCTAGTTCTAATTTTAATCCTCAGCTATACCAGGCACAAAGAACTATTACATAGAGATTTGAGAGAACAAAATAAATATAAATTTATTCAAATAAATGTGGAACAGCTTTGCTAGCATGCTCACAGTGGGCTGACTATGTCCATTTTCTCAGACAGTGCATAATCAGGTAGGGCAGTACCATTGTTAGGGCACATGGGTCCATGTTTGTACCCTACCACAGGCTTCCATAATACCTTGGGAAAGTCACTTAAACCTAGAACCCTAAGGAAGATACTCAAATATCTTCAAGGATCCAGGCCTTAGTGTCATTGTAAAATGGGGATAATGGTATTTTCTTACTTCATAGGAATGTGCTGAAATGCTCCAATAAAACCCTAATCAGAAATATGTAAGTAACTTGGAATAAGAAATAAGATTCAAGAAGGGGAGAAACTGGACTGAGGTAGGGGGGTGGGGTTAAAAATAAGAATTGCCTTCTCTGTGACAGACCCGACTAAAATAATACAGAAGACAGGGTAGAGTTGTACCTTACAGATTAACACAGTATAAATAAATCCACACCCTTGTCAGTCATACTCTGTGACCCTTTGCATACAGGAATTTAATTTAAACTTAGTTGCTCTTTTGTCCATTAAGATTTAGAGCCTATTAACAGGAACTGCTGACTAACTGTAGCCGTCTGCTTTGCCTGGAAGCTGTAGTTACTGAGCAGCCCCTTTCAGGATCAGGCCCTGGGAGACCAAGGTCTGCTTGGAAAGTGCTTTTCATGAAAAAACATTGATTTGACTTTTGTTTCTTTCAGTCTGTTGCCATTGTTCGCATTTCAAAAGAAACAATCCCTCACAAGCAAAATTAATCCAAATATAAGGGAAGTCTTATGGTCTTTACATACTGTTAAACATTTTAATTCAACAGTAATGAAGAGAACTCTTTAATCTGTATTACTGCATGCAGTGTTTCTTTTGCTCTCTTTTGAGGGTTTTGTGCTGTTAGCAAGACATAGGAAATTTCATCACCAGGCTTAACTCGCACCCCACTGCTGTTCTTCACTGACCTAGCAAAATTCAGTTTCTAAGTCAGATTGGTGACTGAACCAAATGTTGTATCTTCCATGTGAGATTGTACTGATTTACTAAAGGTGCAGATAGAAGCAACAATTTTTCCCAATCTGGCCTGAAAGTGCTCTACAGCCATGACCAAACACAAGTACATGGCTGTAGAGGGCTTTAAAAGGACCCAATACCACAACAATCTGAACCCTCATTACATTACATGAGGGTTCAGATGATGGCACTTCAAAGTGGCACCTTCATTAACTTGTGTCTGCATCCCAAAGATGGCTCCAATTCACCCCCACTCCAGCACGGCTGAAGAAACCCCAAAATGGACCTCCCTCCCCCGCCTTCTCCCCCTTCCATCCTAAGACAGAATGGGAGCTGAGAGAAGCAGGATGGAGCTATGGAAAGAGGCTGCAGAGACATACCCTCTCTCCCTGGATTAGCTCCAAATTAGATCCTCCATCCTTCCAGCCCAACAGCTAATGCCTGTTAGGGCAGGAGAATCAGTCTAATTCGTGCTGTTTTCTGTGAAGCATCATGAATTAGACCTGGGACCTGCACTTTTGTCTTTGCCTTAAGAGATATCCTGATGGATATGGACATGTTCCATTCTCCTCCTTGGTAACTGAAAGGATCTTTGCAATGCACAGAGTTTGCTGAATAACAAAAAACAGACTAATGCTTTATGACAAGAGGCATAAGTAAACAGAAAATCCTGGACATATGTATAGAATACAACCCATTCAATGAAGTTTACAATAGGCCTTAGTTAAAATCCATAGTTTGCCAACTGGTACCATTTATTTCACAGTCTAAAATCATAGAACCAGATTTTAATCTGTCTTTGTTCCAGTGAGTCAAAGGCACCTCCCCTAACATAGGTTGTGCATGGGCTGACGGTAAGGGCAATGCCTTTGTTCAGAGTTTGCTTACTGTTAGTGTCTGTAGAAAGCAAATCTCCTGGAAAGGAGTAGCAATGTGTAGGGAGGATTCTGAGCACCTAACCTCCTTATCCAAAGAGTAATCATGGGGGAGGTGGCATCACCTGACATCTTTTTCCCCACAGAAAAGCACAATCTCGCCCACTATCCTGCCAGGGACAATGAGTCCCTATGTTGTGCTCTATGCACATTGCACAGCTGAGCCAAGGAAAAGTACAGTAGCACAGATAAAACCACATGGTAACTCTTGGCAAATGCCAACTTTTCCAGTGGTGGCCACTGTAACTTTATGACTATCGCCTTTCTTGACATTACTTTCATGGCTGATTTTACAATTCCATCCGGTGGGCTTAGTAGGAAACAGTTTACTATTATCATTCAGTCTGCCCACTAGCTGCTTCAACGTTCCCAGTTTCTACGAGTGTGCAGTTTTGGATGAATGGACAAGAAGCACTGTCTTCTGCTGAATTACATTGGAGGGGGCTGAATTACTGAATTGTGTGTTCTTCTGTGTTGGAGGAATGTCTTTTAGAATGTAGATTTGTCTTGTATAAAACTTTCAATAGGTTTTCTCTAGGTCTAATTTGTGCCTCTGTGAATGTGCCCTTGTTTCTTGTAACTTTTATCTTCCTTCACAAATTCCTTAATATTTCAGGCTGGAGAGGTTTCTTCTAGGCTGAAAGCTGCATATTTGTTAACACATTATCTACCATGTCTGTATTCTATTTTTCTCTATAAAATTTATGGCAACAATAGTGGATTAATATCAATGGAAGCTAAAGCTTTCTATTCATGGAACTGGAATAAAATTGTTCAAGCTGTCCATGCTGCCATTCTCTATCAATGTGGCTAAGGCCTAACCTGCAAATATTCTTTCTCAGTTTTATCCTCAATTATCTGTACATCTGCCTTGGGTTTTTAGTAAGTACCTGAAATGGTGACAAACATCACAGTAATTCTAGCAATATAGGGCAAGTATAGATGAAATGGGAACCCTAAATTGAAGTGGTGTGTTTTTAACAATACCATTTCAATTTAGGGCTCTTTAAACAACCCCCGTGTCATGCACACACCTGTCTCTCTGATGGTGGGGAGGGGAGAGTGAGCTGCCAGCAGACAGAGTGGTCCCTAGGCTGCGAGGGGCAGGGGCTGGTACTTCCCTCTGGGCAGTGGCAGCCCCCCTCCCATAGGCAGCACCTTCCCACAGGCACCTGGCCCGGGTAGTCCAAGGAGGCACCGCAGCCACAGAGGGAAGCACTGGGCACCAATGTAGTTCAGGCAGGCTCCGGGCAGAGGGAGGGAGAGAGGGAGGAAATCAGGTTTGCCACTTTTTTTTTTCTCTTTTGGGACCTGCCTTCCTGGGCTGCTGCCAGGCTGCCTGCAGGGCTTCCAGCAGAGCCCCTGAGCTGCACAGAGCCAGGTGCTTTGCTCCATGGCTGGTAGGGCAGCAAACTAAAACTCCTCCTCAGAATTTTAGTTTACTGCACCCCAAATCATTTAAGGCACATTATGCCACCATATTTGCTACAGTGGTTGGAATTAATACTCCATGCCCCACTATGGCATGCAAACACCAACACCATTAAAACAGTGCAAAAGCATATAGTCTGCTTTAAAGTGTCATGCACACATGCCCCTTATTTTGTCTACACATGGCCATAAATAAATTGCATGAGTACTAATGGAATAACTTACTCTAGATTTTGCTCTGTAAAATATTTAGTCCATAGTGGGTGTGTCTGCATGAAATGCTGACCATGAAGTAGTTCAATAATACTGTGCAGAAGTGCATCCCAGCACCAGCAGTGCTAATACACTACTGAGCAGTATTATTAGGCTACTGCACAATAGCATCACTTAAAAGGCATTTACCAGTGCTACTGCACAGTAACTCTGTTTACCAAGCATCTATATAGTACTTGATTATACAAGTAATCACTGCACAATAGGGCTGTGCGAAGCTTCAGTTCCTGATTCAATTAGGTGGAGATTCAGCCCAATTCAGTGGCCAAATCTCTAAATCTGAATTGAATCAGAGGACCCTTTAATCTCTCTAAATTGAACTGGATCCCTCTGGAAAGATGTGTGCAGTGGAGTCCCTCAGGACTGGGGCTGGTGCTGTTCAACATCTTCATCAGTGATCTGGATGAGGTGGTGGGAAGTACCCTGTCCAAGTTCACAGATGACACAAAAGTATGGGGTGAAGCTAACATCCTGGAGAGGAAAACCAGATCCAGGCTGACCTACACAGGTTGGGGAAGTGGGCAGAGAGCAACAGGATGCAATTCAATAAGGACAAGTGCAAGGTGCTATATCTGGGGAGAAGGAACTGCCATCATACCTATAGGCTGGGGGGCGACCTTCTCAGCACCACTGAGGCAGAAAGAGATCTTGGAGTCACTGTTGACTCCAGGATGAACATGAGTCGTCAATGTGATGAAGTAGTTGGCAGAGCCAATTGCACTTTGTCATGCATCCGTAGGTGCTTCACAAACAGGTCCCAGGAGGTGATTCTCCTTTTCTATGTGGCAGTGGTCAGGCCACAGCTAGAGTACTGTGTCCAGTTCTGGATGCCGCAGTTCAAGTGGGATGTGCAGAACCTGGAGAGGGTCCAAAGATGAGCCACCTTTCTGATTAGAGGCCTGCAGGGAAGATCCTATGAGGATAGGGTTAGGGACCTCAACCTTTTCAGTCTCTCCAAGAGAAGGCTGAGGGGGGACCTTGTGGCAGCATACAAATTAATAATGGGAGAGCAACATGAAGCAGGCTATGATCTGTTTACCAGGGCACCCCCTGGAACAACAAGGAACAATGACCATAAACTACTGGAAAGTAGGTTTAGACTGGAAATTAGAAAAAAGTTCTTCATGGTCCGGGTTGCCAGGATCTAGAATGGGCGTCCAAGGTAGATGGTGCTTGCCCCATCCTTGGGTGTTTTCAAGAGGAGACTGGACAGGCTCCTGGCTGGGTTCGCACAACCTCAGGTTTGGTGACCCTCTTCTTGTCTGCCAGGAGCAGGGGGTCAGACTAGATGGGCCACTGAGGTCCCTTCTGACCCTAGAATCTATGACTCTATGAATCAATTCAGAGAGATTCGGAAAGATTCAGATTCAGACATAGACACAGCTTTAAATGTTTTTTCTAGATGCCTCTAGGTAGCAGGCAGCTTGTGAACACTGCATTGCTGGGGTGCATGGAGTGTTTCATAGAAGTGTGGAGGGCTCCCCAGCATGCTCAGCAGCAGACCTGGAAGTGCTTCTGGTCCACTTCAAGGTCCTCCTGGGAGTGCGCGGGAGACCCCGTCCCCCCCTGCCCCCTGAGCTTGACAGATGGTGCCTCCTGGGTCTGGGGGGGGGCACCCGAGGTCTCCCTGTGGCCAGTTGCCAAGCCAGGGGGATGCAGGGGGATCCCCCACGTGCTCCTGTGCAGGCCCGTAAGCGGACCAGAAGTACTTCTGGTTGCAGCATTCACAAGCCACGCTGGTACCTCAAGGTATGTAGAAAAAACATTTAGAAGCATAGAATCATAGGACTGAAAGGGACCCCAAAGGATTATCAGGTCCAGCACCCTGCATGAGCAGGAAAGACATCTGGGGTTGGACGACCCCAGCCAGGTGACTGTCCAGTCTTCTCATGAAGACCTCTAGGGCAGATGACTGCACCACCTCTGGGGGGAGCTTGTTCCACAGTCTGGACACCCTAGTTGTAAAGAAGTTTTTCCTAATGTTCAGCTATCTTCCAGGAGTTTGTGGCCATTGTTTCTAGTTTTCCCCCAGAGCACCCTGGTGAACAGTTGTTCACCTTATCCCAGATGTATGCCTCTGATATAGAGGTAAGCCACAATCAGGTCCCCTCTCAGCTTCTTTTCTTTAGGCTTAAGAGTCTGAGATCCCTCAGTCTCTCCTCATATGGCTTGCCATGCAAGTCTTTGGTCATGCTGGTGGCCCTTCTCGGGACCCTCTCGAGCTTTAGTATGTCCTTGTTGAAGTATGGCACCCAGAACAGAATGCAATACTCCAGCTGCAGCCACACCAATGTTGAGTAAGGTGGGAGAATAACTTCTTTGGTTTTATTGGAGATGCATCAATTGATGCATGCCAGAGTTTTATTGGCCCTAGCAGGTACTATGTCACATTGCCAGTTCATATTCATGCTGGGATCTATTGTGACCCCAGATCCCTTTCATTTGTAGTTCTGATCAGGTTAGCATTGCCCAGCCTGTAGGTGTGCTGGGGGTTCTTCCTTCCCAGATGCAGCACCTTGCATTTCTCTATGTTGAACTGCATCTGGTTCCATTCTGCCCAACATACCAGCCTGTCTAGGTCTGTTTGTATCTGCAACCTATCTGTGGGTGTATTCGCACGACTCCATATCTTGGTGTCAGCTGTGAACTTGGCAAATGAGCTTTTTACCCCCTCATCCAGGTCATTGATGAAGATACTGAACAGCACTGGGCCAAGTACTGACCCTTGGGGTACACTGCTGCACATCTCACCAGGGTGACACTGATCCATTCATTTGGACTCTCTGTGTCCAAATGAACAGCCAGTTTCACACCCACTTGATAGCCCTGCAGTTGAGCCTGATATCTTCCAGTTTTCTGATCAGTACCTCATGGGATACCAGGTCCAAGGCTTTCTGGAAGTCGAGGTATATGATGTCAATCGCTTTTCTCTCATCCAGGTGATGAGTCACCTGATCATAGAAAGAAATGAGGTTGGTCAGACAAGACCTGTCTGCGATGAAGCCATGCTGGCTGTCATTCAGTATCATGCCTTTTGCAAGTTTGTCACATATAGCCTCTTTGATGAATGTTTCTAGGATTTTCACTGGAATAGAAATTAAGCTAATTGGCCTGTAGTTTCCTGGGTCACGCTTCCCCTTCTTGAAGATAGACACAACATTAGCACTTTTCCAGTCCTCTGGGATTTTTCCAGAGGCCCACAATTTTTGAAAGACCTTTGTCAGGAGCTCTGAGATTATTTTAGCCAACTCTTGCAGCACTCTTAAGTGGAGTTCATCCATTCCTGCTGATTTACATAATCTAATTTCTTTAATTGATCGTACACCAGTTCTATGGCAACGGTGGGAATAGTGTCAATCCAGCCCTGCTCATTCTGTGCCCTACCTGGCATGTTGTTCCACTTGGTCTTGTGAAAGACAGAGGCAAAGCAGTCATTTAGGAGTTCTGTTTTTTCCTGAGTGGTAGTGACCAGGCATTGAGCAGCACCCCCACACTCCCATTAGTTTTCCTTTTACTCCCTATGTAACTAAAGAAGGACTTCTTGTTGTCATTGATTCTTGTAGCAAGTTTTAGTTAGGTTTCTACCTTAGCTTGCCTAATCTGTTTTCTATAAGTGCGGGCCATTGTCAAGTAGTCTTCGTTAGAGGCTGTCCCAAGCTTCCATTGTTTGTACACCTCTTTCTTTTTCTGTAGGAGGGCTGCAACTTCCCTGCTTAGCCAAGAAATCTGTGTCTATGTCCAAATTGCTGATTCTCTGAATCAGGATTGAATCTTCAGATTTGGATTTGGCCAGTCGAATCATGGATAGTGATCTGAATCAACAAATTGAATCACTGTCTCTGATTTGGGCTGAATCTGAATTGACTAGGACCCACTTAGCACACCCCTACTGCATGGTAGTGTCTTATGTAGATATGCTCAGTAAGGAGTAAATGCAACCAATTCTCCCAAGCTAGCTGCCTTTAGTAAGTGTTATTCTAGCATCTGGCCATCTGTGATTGGGGAACCAGCTTGCCTTGATCAGAAGGTCTCCTGGAATGCAGTTAACTTGAGGAGCAGATACATAACTAGTACACCAGTGGATAGTTACTTATTTGCCAAAGGAAAACTTTATCCTTGGAGTGACCTACATTAGTATACGGCTGTATATTCTATTCTATTCTACTTTTGTGCTGTAGTAAATTTAAATTACTCTGGGATAAATGTGTCCTATATTTGTACGTGTAGTTACCATCCTCCTACCCATTACAAGGTAAAAACTGAACTGAGAGCACACAGATGATGAAAGAGCTGGTGTGATACAACAACAATATTTTACAATTATTGGCCTGGGGTAAAAATGTAGAGCATCTATACATGGGTTATGTTAATTACAGTGACTCCAAGCGCTACTCTAATTAAAGCGCCCACAGCAACATGTGTATTCAGCATCCTGCACTTCAAAGTGGCAGTGGGGTGCTTGAACTAAAGCTTGCCGAACTAAAGCGCCCTCACCACCATTTTGAATTATGGGGACACTGAATAGAGATGACATGGAACCTGCTGGAGTGTGTTAATTAACACTCGATTAATATGGGATATAAGTGCCCATAGACCTTGAGGTGACAGGCCCAAGACATTTTCAGTTCCCTGGGCCAAGCAGCCCCATTGCTGGGGAGTGTCAAAGTAGCTTTACTTGCTTTCAAATATTGTTTAGTTATTTTCTCTGTAGCAGATCATTTTGTGCTTAAGTTTATTTTCCTATTAAACGTTTGTTTATTTTAGTATTCTTTCTGTCAGTCTTTTAAATTCCAGCACCTAAAATTTTTGTTTGCAAAGTTTGGAATTGTTTTTCATTGGAACAAGAGGGTTTTTTTCCCTCAGAAAAGATACTTGAAGTATGAAAAAAATTAATTCTTTGGAGTTTTTAATTAAATTTGCATTTCACAACTTTGCAATTTCATACAGTTTCCACATGGTTTTTATTGACAAATTAACAAAATATTTCTTGTGATCAGAATGAAAATAGAGGTCTCCAAACACGTCCAGTTTTATTTTGTAAAACTTTATGGCATGTCTCAAATAGATCTCATCTCACGCTGCTTAGCCTTGGTGAGACTGCAGCTGAAGTACTGCATCCAGTTCTGGGTGCCACACTTCAGGAAGGATGTGGAGAAGCTCAAGAGAGTCCAAAGGAGAGCCATACACATGATTAGAGGTCTAGAGAGGAGGACATACAAGGAAAGGCTGAAAGACTTGGGACTGTTCAACCTGAAAAGAAGGCTCAGAGGGAACTTGGTGGCAGCCTAAGAGTAGATTAGGGGCATACAACAGGACCCAGGGGAACATCTGTTCACCGTGGCACCCCAAGGGAATACAAGAAACAATGGGCACAAACTGATTAAAAATCGCTTCAGACTGGACATACGGAAATTTTTCTTTACAAGTAGAGTGCCAAGGATCTGGAACAGGCTCCCCCCAGAAATGGTATTGTCACTCACCCTGGCAATCTTCAAAAAGTATCTTGATGCCCACTTTGCTGGGGTCATCTGACCCCAGCAGTCTTTCCTGCCCAAATGCAGGGGGCTGGACTCGATCATCTTATAAGGTCCCTTCCAGCCCCTTATATATATGAACTTATGAAACTATAAAACCTCAGCTGACATGTTCTTTTCTTTTATAAAGCTGCTACTGTCTAAAAAGGGAATAGTTTGTCTTTTTGGAGCTGCACTTCTGTTAAACTCCTTCAAACTGAAAAGCATGTTTTAATGTGACTCTGCTAATTTACATACTATTCTTCTGTTTAATGTTGAACATGAGGTGGAGAGGTTTTGTATAAATTCCCTTTTTGTTCCATTATTCATCAACTTCGTTTATTCCTTTTTCAGACTAATCAGGCATGCATTAAATTTTAATCAAGGATATAATTGACTTAAGTAACCAGCATCTAGAATTATACATTAATTAGCTGAAGCTAGGACTGAATTTGCACACATGCAGGGCACAGAGACCAAGTATAATGGTTTCTTATTATTTTACTGTCTCTAGAAGAAAGGAAGCTATAATTGCAATGCTTGTAGCTTCTACAAGACCCTGAAAGGGAACTGCAGTATTTCAACCATGAGGGGACAGATGTGAGGAAACCTGGGATAAAGCCCACTCATGAAATTAAAGAACACTAGATGGTGTCACAACCCAAATCAAGTGAGTGTCCCTGACACAATAGACCACCCCTCTGTATGATTGGCATTGTTCTAAATTTGGTATGTTCCACCTCATTA
>JAGPOW010000261.1:48136440-48162412 GCA_030014935.1 Caiman crocodilus | reverse complement strand
CTCCTGCAGGTGGTTGTCATGCTCCCCCCCCCCCCCCGAGCCTCAGGAGGCACGCAACGTTCATGAGAGAGTTAATTGGTTTGATAGCAGATTTCCTATTGCTCAATAACAGCATTTCATAACCTGAAAAAGAAGATTACTTAAATCCCCAGCAGTGTCTAAGTAGTGTAAGTAATAATGCCTCTTACACCACTGAAGGTGGAAGACAAATATTTGTATGGTGTGTGATTGCATCAAACAGCTAGGAGGCTACCAGTGATGCCTCCTGAGCAATGACTCTCTGTAGAGTGTGGTATGGCTATAATGGAAGTAGTGCAGTGTTATCTCAGCCCAGTGTGAGTGCTGGAAAGAATTTTGTCTGTGGTGGGTTTCTAAATTCCTTCCTGAACACTTCCCTGGATGCTCAACTTCAGAGTGCTTGCTTCCTTCATGGGGTGCAACTTACTTTTTCCCTGTACAGCTGGTAAGCAGTCTTAAATTGGCATATAAGGTAGAGCACAGTCCATTGCCCACTTTAGGTCATTTCCAGCCTTGGGACATTAAGGCAAGAGAAGACCCTGTGCACCAATATTACCTGGCCTTTATATTGTCGACATAGAATGGTGGTGCAGAGGCACTCAATGTGGCTGATTCAAGTCCTGAAAAAAACAGGGAACTGCAAAGAGGGGGCATAAAGACTTCCAAAAGACTTTTGATCTAGTAGTCTATGGTATCCTTGTGGAAAAATTGGAAGATTGTGGGCTTAACAGCTCAACAGTCCAGTGGGTATAAAACTGGCTGCATGGAAGGACTCAGAGACTTCTCATGAACGGATCTGTGTCGTCTGGGTGAGAAATGGCCAATGGTGTCCCTCAGGGGTCCGTGCTTGGACTGGTGCTTTTTAACATTTTTATCTATTATTTGGATGCAGGAGTGAAAAGCTTGCTGGCCAAGTTTGTGGACAACACCAAGTTATGGGGGAGTGTGGTAATGCCAGAAGATAGGTTGCAGATATAGGCAGACCTGGACAGGCTGGAGAGTTGAGCGGACTGGAACCAGATGACGTTCAACACTCAGAAGTGTAAGGTGCTCCATCTCGGGGTGAACAATCCCCAACATACCTACAGATTTGGTGGCAACAATTTGACTTGCACCATGGCTGAAAGGGACCTAGGGGTAGTGATTGATCATTGCATGAACTTGAGCTGGCTGTGCGATGCTGTGGCCAACAGGGCAAACAACATGTATTAACCGTTTTATCTCATGCAAAACTAAGGAAGTGATACTTCCACTGAACTCTGCACTGGTGAGATCATAGCAGGAGTACTGCGTCCAGTTCTGGGTGCTGCACTTCAACAATGACATGGAAAAACTTGAGAGGGTCCAGAGAAGAACCACTCATATGATCAGGGACTTGCAAGACAAGCCATACGAGGAGAGGCTGAGGTGAGGGACTTAGGCCTCTTCAGCCTACAGAAAGAAGGCTGAGAGGGGACTTGGTAGTGGCTTACTGCTACATCAGGGGAGCACATCAAGAACTCGGTTAACAGCTGTTCACCAGGGCACCCCTGGGGAAGACCAGGAGCAATGGATACAAACTCCTGGAAGGCTGCTTCAGGATCAATTCCAGGAAAAACTCCTTCACAGTCAGGGTGTCCAGACTGTGAAATAAACTCCCTCCAGTGGTGGTGCAATCACCTACCCTGGAAATCTTCAAGAGGAGACTGTATAGTCACCTCGCTGGGGTCACTTGACCCCAGTTGTCTTTTCCTGCCTAGTGCAGGGGGCTGGACCTAATGATCTACAAGATCCCTGCCAGCCCCTAAACAATCTATGAATCTATGAAAGAGGCAAAGAGAGACATGGGGGTGGGACATAATAAGGAGTTACAGAATACTAAATAGCAAAGAGAAAGTAAATACCAATTTATTATTTACTGTCTCTTACAGTACAAGAACTAGGGGTCACAAAATGAAGCTAGTAGATACTTAGTAAGTGTAAAGCTAACAAAAAGAAGTTATTTTTCACACAGCCTGCAATTAAAAAATGTGGAACTCATTGCCACCAAATGTGAGATCTGACTGATCTTGGAGAAATAGGGCATTAGTAGGTATTGAGCATGGGAGTTATGGACACAGCCTCTGAATTACAACTTCCTAGGTGTTAAATACTGGAGGTTGCAAGTGAAAGAGGAACAATAGAAAAAGAACCTGGTCATACCTAGTTCACTCTTCTTTTCAGCATTCACTCTCTATCACTGCATGCCACAGGATCCTGGGCAAGATGGACCTATGGTCTGACCCAGTAAATGGCAGTTTTTCTTTTCTTGTATGTTCTTATATTGCTATGATGCTACAGTAGCAGAACTAGGGCAGGGCAAGTGGGACAGCAGCCCTGGGTGATGACTGGAAGTCTTTGCTAGGTCTTTACTGCCTCTGCCTGGCCGCAGGAGCTAGGCACCACACCAAGTGGAACAAGCAGAATGGCCCACCCCTCCCAACTCCCTTCTGGAAGCTTTTGCCAGGGAAGGTATAGCCCTGGGCCCAATATATATGTTGGGGGGGAGGGGGAAAGGAATGAAAGGCCTTGTTGCACCTTATCCTGTGAGTCGTACAAATGGTGATCAGTGTTAGAGCAAGCTTGGAGTTTGCAGCAATCACACCCTTAATCTAGAAACCTTCTCTGACTATCCTTACCTGCACAGCTGTGACTTTCCTCTAGAGGCCTGGTGAGCAGGGGCAGGACTAGGAGCTGGAGCTGTGAGTTGCTACTACAGGGATTGCGAGCCAGGACAGACTTCTATCAGTGCTCTTTGGGAGGTAGTGTGAAAAATCCTGAGATAATGGATGACTTCAACTTGGGCAGCATACCTGTGGAGGACTAGCCACATCTTAACAGAACAGGAGCTGGGTAGTATGGATCAGAGGTAATCCTGTGCTGGAGTGGTGTAACTTTGAGTAGCATAATGAGTTCTTAGAAACAATTTGAGGTGTTAATTAGTGGACAGTCCAGGGGTTAAGAGCTCCCAAATTACTATGTAACAGAGCCTGAACAGAGCACCAGGGTCAGCTCCTAGGGAGCTGTTGCTTTCTGTGTGGGAAGGGAAACCTTCCTTCCACTCACCCACATCCCCATCTCCTCTGCTACAGTGGTTGGCCTACCCTAACATGTAATCACCCCCATTTCAGTCACTTAATGAGCTTGCTACACCTCTGTGGTGCTGTGTTATCTGTGTGGAGCATTGAACCACCCTTATTTAATTGCATCTTTTATATCAGCTCTCCTGGGTGCCTAGTATTTCTCTTCAATTTTTGGTAAGTGGGCAAAGTGAAACGGTTCAATTTTTTTTAGGGACTTTAAAATGACCAAAGCTGCTCACTCAAACCCCAAAGTGAACAAAAGTTGTAATTTCCAGCCTTTTGACCTGTCATAACCCAAAGGAAAGTATCTACCTATGCTCTGTTTTTCCTTTGGGAGAATGGCAGCAGAGAGCAAAGTTTCTATCCAATGGATTTGAAATGAAAATAGTTGCTGCTTGGAAACTTGCCAGGTGCTGCAAGGGAATTTCAACTTTCTGTCAAGGGAGAGTGGGGAGAGGAGGAGAGCTTTCACATGGGAATCAGCTTCAAAAGGCATCAGCTTATAGAGTTCTGATTGCTTCCCCTCTTATAAATGAGCTAACATTTGCAATGTTTTTATTTCTAGCAAAACCTTGGAAGAAACCCTTATAACACATTTGTTCATTTGTGTACTTCAGTTATTTGAAGAGGTTGGCAGCTGTTTAGACTAATAAGACATTATTGATCTAACTCTTATTTCATTGATTCTGCTGAATGTGCTGCAGCCTCTGAAACCATTTACCCTGTAAAATAGTAAAGTGGTGTGATGACTGGGCTGGACTGTAAATGGAGGATTCCAGGCACAATGTGATCAACCTACAGAGCACAGCGCTTGTTCCACAGTGGCATGAAAAATGCTTTTGTAAACCAATAGAAAGGCTGAGAAATGACCCGATGAAAACAAAGGCTGACTCTAGTTGTATGCACCAGTGCTGCCTACATAGTGAGATGTGATCAGGCAGAACAGCACGGTCCCAAATGATTCTTTAAAGCCACAAAGCTTGCAGATGTTCATTTTCTGCATATTTCTCCCACAGCTATGAAAAATGTATATCAGGGGAAATAAATTCCATTTAAAATAGCAAATTTTAAGCAATATCTAGTTTAAAGGGTCTGAACAACGACAGCAACTTCATTTGTAAAGGAAGATGTGCAGTACACAGTTATGCTAAAATGTATGGTTACATCAACCCCAATTTGTGCATCTATAGTTGTTCTCCTTGCCAGATATAGGAGTCTCCTCTTTTTTTGGCTCACATAAACAAGTACAGTTTTTCTCACTTTTGTGCAGAAAAACAAGTGCTATGTATATGTTATGCATACATCGGTTAACTCCTATCAAAATTACAACAAGCTGGCAAAAAATAAATCCAGGCTCAGTTAATTCTTGCATCAGCAACATTTTTCAACCTACAACTCACATTTATTTTTCAGGTTTTTTTAAAGGCACTTTTCAAAGCTGCCTGTGTGCAAATAGATAAATTGTTATACCCATGAATAATAAGCTATTCAATTTGCCTCAAACTCGGCACATAATCAATGTTTTTCCTTTATACTTGCACCAAGGCAAACAAGAGCAGAATTAATCCCATTTTTTATGACTCATTAGACAAAAGAACAGAACTAACAATGCTGAATGTCTTGTAGTATGGATGTCTTTTTGTGTATTGGCTTTTATAATAATCCCTAACTCAGATGTAGAACTTTTCCCTTGTAGATCCTAAAGGGGATCAGGGCCATCGCCCTTATTTTGTCATTACTGCTATTCTACAGAAGTGATTTGAGGCACAGAACACTGAAATAAATTGCCTAAAGTCAGGAAAACTTTCATGGCAGAGCTCTGAATAGAACCTGATCACTAGGCAATACTGCCTGTCTTGCTCCAACAGAAGTTATCGATTTAGTATAAATATTAAGGGAAGATATTCAATGTTGTGTGTTATGCAGGAAGCCAGGCCTAATCTTAATGGTCTTTTATAGCCTTACAGTCAATGAGTCAAAAACAATTATGATTGCAAGCTTTAAGCTTGTCTACAGGCCCGTTAGTCTTACCTTAGTCCTGGGGAAGCTTTGAGAAAATTATCCAGGAGACACATCTGCAAGGGGCCAGCAGGGGAGATCATGCTTAGGGGCAACCAACATGGGCTCATTTGAGGCAGGTCCTGTCAGACCAACCTGGTGGCCTTCTACGACCAGGTCGTAAAATCCTTGGTTGCAGGTGTTGCGGCGGACGTAGTCTTTCTGGACTCTAGGAAGGCCTTTGACACTGTCTCTCACCCCATTCTCATTGAGAAATTAGGTGACTGTGGCGTCAATGCCTATGCAGTGAGATGGGTGCAAATTGGCTGGAGGGCCGTACACAAAGTGGTGGTAGATGGATCTTTTTCAGCCTGCAGGGATGTGGACAGTGGGTTCCTTCAGGGTTTGGTCCTTGGGACTGCACTGTTTAACATCTTCATCAGCGACTTGGATGAGGGGGTGAAAAGCACCTTGTTCAAATTTGTGGATGACACTAAAATGTGGGGAGATGTGGGCATGCTGGAGGAGAGGGACAGGCTGCAACTAGATCTAGACAGGTTACAGGGGGGGTGGATGAGAACAGGATGGGATTTAATACTGACAATTGCAAGGTGCTGCACTTGGGGAGGAAGAACCAGCAGCATACCTACAGGCTGGGGAACTCCCTTCTAGTCAGCACATTATGCTGCTGAATTTCCTACAGCAGCTGGAATTAATGCACAATACGCCGCTGAGGCATGCAAACACTGACACCATTAAAGCAATGCGAAAGCATTTAGCTGCATTAAAGTATCATGCACACACACCTCTTGTTTCATCTACACACAGCCCAAAACAACAAACAAGCAAGTAAGCAAACAAAGCTCTTTGGCCTTTCTTCCTGGTGGCAGAAGAGGCTCAGGCAATACAACATAGATGTAGCTGCACTGACCAAAATGCAGTGAGTGGGAGATAGGCAGCTCAAAGAACATGGAGGCAGCTATACCTTCTTCTGGAAGGGTAAACAGGAAGGACAGCACCGACTTCATAGAGTTGGTTTTACCACTAAGAATGAACTCATAAGCCAACTCAGTGAGTTCCCTATCAGAATTAATGAGTGCCTCATGACTCACCATCTTAAACTGGCAAGGAGCCAATATCCCACTGTTACCAGTGTATATGCCCTGACTCTTGTTGGAGCCAAGAAGAAATTCCACGCCAACCTTGACCAAGTCCTCTCTGACATCTCAGAGGGAGTTGGATTTATTCTTCTTGGTGATTTTAATGTCAAAAGAGACTCTTAACCTGTGGACCAGAACCGTCAACAAGGAAGGACTAGGAAAGGTCAATTCCAATGACATCTTCCTCTTGACCAAATGCTCAGAGCATGAATTCACTATCAGTAACACCCTATTCCACTAGAAAAATGAGCACAAAACATCATGGCAACACCCACGATCTAAACATTGGCACCTGATTTACTATGTCATTATCTGTGCCCAGGATCTCAAAGATGATACCTTCTCAATTGATACTCTGATGTTGACAACACCCAGTCAGAGATGATTTCAGAATCCCTCCAACCCTTGACAGAAGGAAGAAAGCCATCAAGCAGATGATGAACAACAAGGCATCTGGGGAGGATAGAATACCTGCTGAAATCTTGAAACAGGGAGGAGAGGAGCTCACATCACAACTTCATGTGCTCATCTTAAGGATCTGGAATGATGAGGAAATCCCAAATGACCTCAGAGTTGCCACGATTGTGATAATCTTCAAGAAAGGAGACAAGACTGACTGTGGAAACTACAAAGGGATCAGCTTGCTATATCCACCACAGGAATGATACTTTCATAGTTTCTAGGGTCAGAAGGGACCTGGACAGATCAACAAGTCCGACCTCCTGCTCTGGGCAGGAACGAGTGCTGGGATCATAATACCCCAGCCAGATATCTATCCTACTTCCTCCTGAAGACTTCCAAGGTAGGGGAGAGCACCACCTATCTTGAGAGCCCATTCCAGAGCCTGGTAGCTCTAACTGTAAAGTAATGCCTCCTGATCAAGCCTGAACCTACTCTCAATCAATTTGTGGCCATTATTCCATGTTATCCCAGGTGATGCCTGGGGAACAGCGTCTCACATACTTTCTGCTGGTCCCCCCTGGTGAATTTATAGATAGCCACCAGATCCCCTCTCTGTCTTCTCTTGTGGAGGCTGAATAGATTCAGGCCCTTTAGTCTATCTTCGTAGGGCCTGGCCTGCTGCCCCCCCTGACCATGCAAGTGGCCCTCCTCTGAACCTTCTCAAGGTTAGCCACATCCCTCTTGAAGTGTAGCGCCCAGAACTGGACCCAGTACTCCAATAGCAGTCTGACCAGCACTGCATAGAGAGGAAGGATCACCTCCCAGGACCTGCTTGAGATGCATCTGTAGATGCACAACAAGGTGAGGTTAGCCTTACTGACCACTTCCTCGCATTGATGGCTCATGTCCATTCTGGAGTCAAGAATGACTCCAAGATCCCTTTCAGCCACTGTGTTGTTGAGAAGGGTGTTCCCCAGCCCATAGGTGTGTTACTGGTTCCTTCTCCCTAGATGCAGTACCTTGCACTTGTCTGTGTTGAATTCCATTCTAGTCTTATCCACCCATCTCTGTACCTGTCTAGCTCTAGTTGGATTCTGTCCCTCCCCTCCAGAGGACCCAATCTTGCCACATCTTTGTGTCATCAGTGAATTTGGACAGTGTGTTTTCCATGTCCACCTCCACATTGCTGATAAAGATGTTGAATAGCACAGACCCAAGGACCAAGCCCTGCAGTACTCCTCTGCCCACATTCCTCCAGGTCAAAAACGATCCATCCACCACAACTGGGTGTGACCATCGAGTCAATTTGCCACCCATCTGACTGTGTAGGCATCAATACCTCAGTCACCTCATTTTTTGTGATAATGGGGTGAGAAACAATGTCAAAGTCCTTCTTGAAGTCCAGGTAAATGACATCCACCTCATCACCCACATCCAAGGACTTTGTGACCCGATCATAAAAGGAAATAAGGTTAGTCAGGCAGGATCTGACTGCAATAAACCCATGTTGGTTGCCCCTGAGCATTTCCTCCCATGCTGGGTCCCCATAGATGTGCTCCTTGATAATTTTCTCAAAGGTCTTCCCAAGGACTGAGGTGAGACTAGCTGGCTTATAGTTACCCAGGTTCTCCTTTCTCCCCTTCTTGTAAATGGGGATCACATTTTCCCTTTTCCAGTCCTCTGGGACCTGGCCAGAGCACCACCAGTGCTCATACAGCCATGCCAGGGGCCCTGCTATAACCTCCACCAATTCCCTCAGTACCCTCGGATGAAGAGCATCCAGACCTGCTGATTTAAACACATTCAGCCCCTCCAAAAGTTCACCAACTAGATTGTTCCTGACCCTAGGCATGGTGTTGTGTCCCTAGAAACTGTTCATAATCTTAGTGGGGGAGTTGTCCCAATCCCTGTTCAGAAACATGGAGGCAAAGAACTCATTGAAGAAATCAGCTTTTTCCTTTGCTGCAATCACCAGATTGCCAAGCCTGTCCTGTAGGGACTCCACATTACCTGGTGCCTTCTTCTTACTCCCTATGTATTTGAAAAAGGACTTTTTGTTATCCTTAATTCTGGTTGCCATCCCTAGTTCCATCTCTGCCTTGGCCTTCCTAATCACCTCCCTGCAAACACAAGCAATGGAGGTGTAATCATCCTTGGTGATAGCCCCTTGCTTCTACTGATCGTATGCCACCTTTTTTGCCCTCAGGTCCTCCCGGATGCCTTTACTGAGACAAGGGGGCTTTTTAGCACTCGTGCCTCCTTTGGATCACGTTGGGACTGATTCCCTCTGAACTTGGAGGATTGTCTCCTTAAGGAACAGCCACTTATCCTGGGGGAAGCAGCAGGACAGGGCCCCTGGCTATGCTCTATGTCACCACTGCCATAATACCACCCCTCCTCAATCACTTACCTGAGGTCTCTGGCAGAAGCTCCTGTGTATTCCTGCCCATGAGCTGGCATGCAAACTGCCTGGAAGCTGTTCCTGTTGGCAGTTCCTGTTCCCTGGCTCCCTGGTCACCTGGGGAGTCTCCTATTATACACTTCTGGGCCTGGGCTGACTCAGGCCCAGGCAGCTATCTCACATCAATCAAATAATCAACAATCAACACTCACTCCCAGCTTCCCACCCATCAACCAAACACATAGTCAGCTAAACCAAAGCTACAGGCAGCTGGATCACTTACCTTTCCTGAGCAGGATCTAGTGCCTGGCCTGGCTTCTCCTCTTCTTCCTCCCTCCTCTTGCCTCCAGCAACTTCCTGGAAACTGCTCCTGTTGGCAGTCCCTGTTCACTGGCTCCTTGGCCATTGCAAAACCTTTTTAAACCATCTCCTTCCACTTGCTGAAGAGCTCCTCCCAGAATCTCAATGTGGGTTCAGGGCATCAAGAGGCACAACTGACATGATCTTCACAGCTTGCCAACTGTAGTAAAAATATCAGGAACGACATAATCCACTCTACATGGCCTTCTTTGAGCTCATGAAAGCTTTAGATTGTTAGCCAAGAAGTGTTATTTAGGATCCTTCTGAAGTATGGATGCCCACTGAAATTTGTCACCATTCTCTTCCTGCTCCACACTGGTATGCAAGCACTTGTTCTCAGTAACGGATCTATCCCTTGGGGGTTAAAGTGTGAGTTAAGCAAGGCTGCATTATCACTCCCACACTCTTCTCAGTATTCCTTGATGAGATGCTACATCTGACCACCAACAAGTTTCTAGCAAGAGTGGAGCTACCAAAAACAAATGGTTAGCTGTTTAACCTCACCTGACTCCAAGCCAAAACCAAGATGACCCTGACCTCAGTCATTGAGCTCCTGTACACTGATGATACTGTAGTGTATCACTCAAAACCAGACCTTCATGCAATTGTCAGCGTCTTTACCAAGGTATACAAGAAAATTAGACTGATGTTTAACTGATTCAGAAGACTAAGGTCCTCCACCAAGCTTCTAATGAACAGTCCCAAGCTCTGGTAATCAAGATCCACAGTGAGATTATGGAGAATGTTGAGTATTTCCTATATCTTGGAAGTCATCTCTGACAGAAGGCTATCATTGACAAAGAAATCAAACATTGCCTCAAATGTGCAAGTCCAGCCTTTGGACATCTGAAGAAATGGCTGTTCAAAGATTGAGACATCTGATCTGAAACCAAGCTTATAGTTTATCAAGCAGTTCTGATCCCCATCTTGCTTCATGGAGCTGAGACATGGACAATGTACAGGAGACATCTGAAGTTGTTGGAGAAATACCATCAATTCTGCCTGCGAAAGATCATCCAAATCCAGTCGGAAAACAGACACACCAACATTAGCATCTTCCTGCAAGCAAACACCATGAGTACTGAAGCAACAATCATTCAGCATCAACTTTGTTGGGCCACCCACATCACCTGGATGTCTGACTCCAGACTCCAAAAGCAAGTTTTATTCTCCCATCTCAGCCAAAGTGTACACTCAAGAGGAGGGCAGAGAAAGTGCTTTAAAGATGTTCTCGAGACCAACTTAAAAAAGATGCAACATCAATGACAACGCATTGGAGACTATTACCCAGGACTGTCCCAAAATGGGGGAAGAGTCCGCTGCAGGAATCTCAGTACTTTGAAACGTCACAACAACAACAGGAAATGGAAAAGTGGGAGTGGTAGAAACAGCATATCATGGACCGAATCACGAATCCAGCACCATCCACCCTACCCAGAAAGACGTTTAAAAGCTCCAGGAGAGTCTGTTAATCCCAGATAGGCCTCATCAGCCATCTTCAGACACACAGATAAGACAGTCATGGAAGCCAATCATCCTTGACTGCAAGGGACTGCCAAAGATAAAAATAGCACCTCACAGAGCTAATATGGTGTGGTATGTTTAATAGTATTGTGATATAAATAATGTGGAAGAAGTTTACTCTAGACTCGACCTGTTTGCTGTCTTCCTATTTTGCTGTAACTCATCAGTATTATCTTGCTTTGTTTTTAATATTCTCCTCTGAAACCACTTTATTTCATAAGTTCATAAGAGCTTATGACCAGATTTTTTAATTTAAGTGCAAAAAGATGCTGATAAGAGCCTATTTAACCTTAGATCAGAATCCTTTTTATTAGAATCTATCAAAATATTGCTTTATATCAACTGACCTCAGAGAGAACTTGGAATGGCAAAGCTCTGTCGGGCTTTTTCATGTTTGATAGGATATTGTAAACATTAAAATATGTGGGTAGGATTAGACCCAAATTTAGAGAATGCTCTAAGAAATCATAAGGCATTTTGCATTATTATTGTAAATTCTTCTCTAATTGCCAACTTGCTTATCTGATGCTTGTTCAGTTTTTTTAAGTAGAGTATCTCTAAGCCAACTAATTCTGCTAACTAAGTGTGTTAGAGAGACTGAAACTGTCAATAGAGTTCAGAATTAAGATAACAGTAAAATCTCTGGGACCAGCGGAGGGTACTTGGTTGGGATAACTGGGGAAGACCCCCCCAGATGCTGGGGGTGGGGGAGGAGGTGGATGGGCTGCCACAGCTGTACAATTACACCAGTGAAGCTAGAAGTCATTCATGTGCCAGCTGCCTCAGGCACCCAGCTGTGTTGTTACACCACTATCTGGAGCAGACAGGTTTAATAGCTTTTCTGTGTAGCCTTTACAGAAAATGTAATAATCCCTGTCCTCCTGCATTCATAGGTCAACACATGTGTACCATGGTGGTCTGGCCCTCCAAGTGAGGCAGACTGCCCTGCAGTAGTCAGGCCCTGAAAATGATTGTGTGTCTTCACTGGTATTTTGACTGAAGTAAAGGTGAGCCCACTGGATGTTTATATACTCAGGAAGAAATACAAAATGGTGTATTTGACAAGCTATGTTTAGGACACCTTTTCTAGCCCCCTCCCCATGTGGGGTGAGCAGAGCAGATCCTGAAGAGGGCTGGTCAGTCACAGTTTCAGCTGCCAAATTACACTCCTGTTTCATCCAAGTGCTAGGTAACCTTCTTTGTAACTGCTGTGTTCATGTCAGTTCATGACTAGAAGCTTCCAGACCTCACAATCCTGCTCCTGTCACCATTAGCTGGTCAACAAGGGCCTGAAGAATGTGCTGGAAAATCTGTTTTCATGGAAGATGCCTATGCATGACTTCTTTAAGTTAGAGAGAAACTATTGCACATGAGCTTCCATATGGCTCTTGACAGAACAGGACCTTGATCCAATGGCAAGCAGACCAAGACAGCTGGGGATTTGCAGCTGTTGAGATTCTAACATCTCCTTCCATCTGCTGTGCTGTTGAGGACTTGTAGAGCCATGGCTGGGGGCTGGGCAAGCTTATTATAGTAGTGACCTGTACTCACTGTGTCACAGCACTGTCAAAGCATATATGTGGCTTTTCAAGAGGGAAACCATTGCACTTGTTGTCCTCACCACAATCTGATGGTGTTGCCATTGCTTGATCTGCAGTTACTTATTCATCAGAATTATCCCTGCTTATTTTACAGCTAACCTTCCCTGAAGGTCATTTCATTATCTGCCACCTATGGGTAGCAGTACAGCTAGGTAGCAGCACAGCTCTGCCCCACAGTGCTACCTTTATGTGATTCACAAGATAAACCTAGAGATTTCAAATAGGAGTCTGTAGCATCAAAAATATTCTGACCTGCTGTGATCTTTCTGAGTTCTTCGCCGCAGAAGAATTGCTCTATTATTTTTCTGTGGTAAAAAAATGAGTAAAAGCTTAGAGCTGGTCTTTTCTGAGGGATGTCTTGAGTCTAAAAAGGTTGAGAACCACTGATTTAGAGGAGCACATATACTCCACAGTGAAAATTCAGAAAACAAGTTTCTGTTTGGGGGAGCAGACCATTTCAGAGGTTTTTGATATCTTTGTTCTGTTGGCTTTGCTTTGATGCTTTGTGACTCAGAAAATGGCTATGAACTTGTGTCTAATTACAAAAACAGATGCCAATTTGAGCCAGTTTTTGCAGCTGGGTTCCAGTGAATAGCAAATGGAAATACAAATAAGTTCCTCAAGGAGTCAGCTAAAGAGGAAGTAAGAATAGTGGGTTTATATCCTGGCAAAACATACGAATGTTACTAGGAGAGAAAAAAGCATCTAAAGGGGTGAAGACTAGCTACTACAGGGGCTATTCCGCAGATGTGCAATACTCTTGTTTCTAGAGGAAGACAGGGTTGTGTCAGTTCAAAGCAAGGAATAGATGCTTGAAATGCTTATTAAATCAAGGGAATAGGTGGCTCCCTTGCTTAACCTTGCAATGCTTCACTGCCTTCAAACAACAATATTCATTCTGATCTTATGAGAGAGGCTGATCTTACAGAGGCTTTATAGGGCTCCCAAAACAACTGAGGGCTCAGTATTGCTAGTGAAAGAAAATGGGGTCTCTAGTCAATTTTGGGAGGCTGGGGTAGCCATCATATGAATGGGTGTCCTATTTCGAGTGAAGAAGGATGTATAGTATTTTGTTAGTGTGTCATTTGGCTGATACCTGATTTGAGGATGAATATTTGAAATGACTAGGCTTTTGCATATAGCAATAAAAGGTGTTCTGCAGGGACACTATTCAGTTACCTGTGGTAGGTAAAAGAAATCCCCATTTGTGATAGGACTACCGAGTGAATCAGTAAGTTTCACCTTTGCCCATCATAGGAAACATTTAACTAGAAAGGCCACTACTTCCCTTGAATAGCACTTCCTGATAAATCATGAGATTCAGTGGCTGTGTACTTATATCACCTAGCCAGACAAAGTGTGTGATTCTCCAGAACTCTAGCTGTATGAGAAAGAAAATAACAGATATCATAGAAATTAGTAGAGTTTCAATAATATGGTTCTAGCTGTTTGTAGTCCTCCTGTCTCATATTTGCTCATCAGCTAAACAAATCCTGACAAGACTACACTAAAGATAAAGATCTCTTCAACTGCTTTGGCATAAGTCAAAAGATGGGTGATGGTGTCTTTGGAAGACAGAAGACAAGGAAGAGACATATTCCAAAAGCACAAGTATAATTATTGTGTGTGCAATATTATTTTTGTAAAACATAAGGTGGAATATAAAACCAAGAAAAGGTTTTATTGCAGGGAATGATGACTTGGAACCATTTGTTACATTTTAATAACAAAAAAAAGCTAGGGTATGAAAGCCTGTCTAAGACATCTAACATAATGGATGCTCTGTGCCAATACTTTACTATGGCAGTGGCAAGAGGCATTACCCATTAGTTGAGCTCCATTGCCAATGGCAGCACAATCACCCAGGCTATGTATCAATCAATTGCACAAAAAGCTTGACTTTTATAGTTGCAAAAATTGGATCATTTGAAGAGGAAGTAAGAATAGAGGGCATATATCATGGGATATTAGGGCATAGGGATGCACTTATTAGCTATATGATTATCAGTTATTTTGTTGTATCTCTTTTTCACCCCAATTAAAACAGATGATCTTTTTTTCTCATGAAACAGTAGTAGTGATGATGTGTATTTTATGTATGAGTCTTTTAACAACCAGGGGATCTTCAGCGTCCAAATAATACTGGATATCACTTTACAATATCGGAAAGAGATTCAAATAGAAACAGATATACATAGGGCAAGAGGGCCGGGGGAAATATGATAAAGCTACTCAGCTCCCAACCTCCTTCTAGGCTCCTGTGGCATACATAGGTGGCAGGAGTCCAAGAGAAATATGCATAATGGTAAAGGTTAAACCCGATGAAAAAGAGCTCTAAAACTCAAACCACACCCTTAAAGGAAGCATCTGCTGTGAGTTTGTCAAAACACTAGTTAAATTTGCTTAATAACTAAACAGGAAATTTTGGCTTCAAGCAATAATTGAGTAAGAGTAGTAAACAGGCATGCACACTAGTATTGCTTTCTCTGTCCTCAATCTGTCATGGATAACCCTATGAAACTAATAAGCCCTATGCCTGAAAGACAACCAGATACAACACGGACCTATGATTCCCAATATAAATGCTGCAATTTGTGCATCTACTTCAGCAGGGGGTTTTGGGGGCTGCTTCAGTCTTTCATCACCTATTTCCTACTTTTTCTCTTTGTACATCTGCCTAGGCAGCTTTAGCTTTTCCTTCCAGAGGCCTCTCTGAAGCCATTTCAAAGTGTTCCATCATCTGAGTTTTTCATATTCACTTTCAGGAGATTGATCAGAGAAAGACAGAGCTGGATCACCTCAAATTTTCACTTGAAGATTATAGTCATTTCAGGAAGCTCATTGATGTATCTTTATTTCATAAAATGGGTTATATTCTGACAGTGCAAGATGAGACACAAGAGAATATAGGGAATAAAAATGAAATTATGGTGTGGTTCTGAGTTGTCAGAAACTTACAAATTCAGCGAGCGATGTTTTTTATGGCTGGTCCATTGTTAAAATGGGCTCTTGTATTGGCTGGTATAGCATGCTCTGCAGATGTCTGTTGCAGAACAGTGACTCACCACTAAGCACTCCCTGTTCTGCCTTGTTATGTTTTAACAAGCTGCCTCCTTCCTGCCAACTGTAGCTCTGACCTGGTAGAAGTCTGCCTAGATTCGTGACCCAGCCTTCTAGACAGTCCTTCAAATAATGTCTAATGGGTCCATATCTAATTTATACCTATTGGTTCTAGACCCAATTGTCTTTTCATCATTTCACTTCATTTTTGGACTAGGGCAACAGAGAATCTTGGTCCTTCTTCCACTCTGCATTTCTCCCAGGATCCCTGTAGCAAAGCAATTAAAGCAAGCAGGCAAACAAGCTACTCCACTAGACTCCTTTCATCTCCATGGACCGCTTCTTATGTTGATGTACCTCTAGATCCTTTCCTCCCAGTCCTAAGAAGTTCTCTTAGTTTTTCTGGTGTGTCACACTACCCAGAAATGCTCTCCATAGCACCTCAGTTCTTACGCTTGCCTCCACCTTGCACAGGTGCTTGCTCTACCTCTTCTGCCTTGGTTTCTTCTAGCTTTGCATCAGGGCCCCCACCACAGGAGAGAAGTCTCAGACTTGCCCCTTCACTGTCTTTTGTTCTTGCTTCTACAACCCTTATTCCTTATCTAAATTAACTTTCCCCTTTTCCAGTGCTCATCATAGTTTACCCTTCCATTTTCTTCCTCAGAAAGCAAACATACCTCCCCTTCCTTTCACTAGCAGAACCTTTTATACAGTAATTGCTCACTTCCTCTCCAGCTGGGTCTGATAAGTAATAATGGAATGCCCTTCCCTTGCAGTCACCAAGTGGTCTAATTGGGTTCTCTAACTCTTAGTAACCCTTATTCACCTGTGTGGTGTTTGGAGCCCATTACGTTCCTACTGGGTCTTTTAATGACTTTGAGGTTCCAAAATCAGGTTAGCAAAAAAGAAAATTCTTTCTGTTCTTCAAGAATTGTGGACATGTCTAAGTAAAATAGGTTCATTTATTTCTGTTCTTCTTCATGAATGTTCTTATACCAGACACATTGGGGTAACTGGATTACTCCCCTAGAGTACATTACTTTCTTTCCATTTAATTGGGACTAGATTATAATCCTATAAAATATTTCTGTGAATCATTTATCATAGTGGTTGTGTCTTCCTCTAAATATAACATTGCATGATCTTCATTTCTTTTCTTTTTGAGATCTGATTTTAGAAGTTGTTCAGGGTATAGCAATGCATTTTATTTTACAAATTCAAGGTAAAAATGTTATTCCTGCGTTTTCCAAAAAGGTATGAATCATAGAATCTACATTTGTAAGAGGAATTACTTTATTAAATGCTTCACAAAAATCACTGAATAGGACACTCCCAGAAAAAAAAAAAATGAAGAGCAATACCTTTGGCACTTTTGTTTTCCTGGTTCATCATCATCATTACTGGTAACCCCTGCAGCTGAGGATGATTGTCTTCCATTATTATCTTTTCTGTGGGTCTTATTTGTGAATATGTTTGATGCGGCCTATCTGGGATTGACAGACTCTATTGCAGATTGGGTATATGTTTCCATACAGGGTGGGTGGCTCTGAGTTCTTGGTACATACAGTAAACATCATTAAAATCTTAACATTTATTGCATTACCACATTTGCTTTCTTGTGTTCACAGTTGTTTCTAATTTGCAACTGAATATGCAACTAATAAGCTACTGCCCTGATAGCACTGCTTTGATTTATTTCTCTAAGGGAAAGATGCTGATGTTACATTAACATTTAATTCATAGGTGCCGAGTCTGTTTTTGTATTACTATTATTCAATACTCCTTCTTGCTTGAGAAACCTCTTTAGTTAATTTCAACATGCCTTTGAAATTACAGTGAAGTAGAGGAGTGGCTAGTAGAAAGATTTCAGCTCCCTTTTCCTTCTGGGCCCTGCAGAAGAGACAGAAAGGCAAAAATTCAGTTAACCATGGCAGGTTGGGATTGTTTAAATCAATGGAGTGAGGCTGGCTTGTGGGAAATTTAGTCCTGTGTTGGGCAGGTGAAGAGGAAGGATATCAATGGAGTTTTCCAGAAGGTGGCAATAAGGTGAATTTTCTTGTACAAATCCTGAATCTGATGAAATATATGAACCATAGTTAATGAAAAATAAAATTACATCTGACCACTTCCTCACCCTTAGTCCCAAACCTTTAAATACAAATTGATTCTTACCTGAAAAGCACACTCAAAGCAGACTGCTTTCATACTGAAAGCTACATGAAAGGTTTTCTTCCTGAATCAATTAATCAAACTTTCTGTAACTTCATAGGGTTATGGCTGCTTGTATAGAAGGTGTGGAGCTTTAAAAAAATGGTTTAATGCTAGTTTATTGCTGCCATACAAGACTGCATGATTTTGAATATTTTTACAGGTGGGGAAAGCACCATTATTTTCTTTTAAAATGATAAACTGTAAGCTTCAGTTACTAATTTTGTGAACATAACTGTGATTTAGTCTACTCAGAAGTGTAATTCTTCTAAATGTTTTAATGCTTTCCATGCTCTGACTTTAGATAAGGGAAGTATACTCAGAAATCCGTAACTGAAATTGGAGATCTGTCCAATAGAATAGATATGATATAGTAAAGTACAGCAAATTGTTTGAGAACCCTGTAGAAGTATACCCCAAACTGACAACCATTCACATATTAACAATGCTGCAGCTTCTCAGTGGATATTAATGTTATAATCATATTAAACAATAAAGTCTATTAACATATGCCCAAGTATTACAAAGGAAGATAAAACACCAGGAAGTATTAACAGAAAGGTGACTCATACTTTTTAAAACATTTTTTGTGATCTTGCCTAATAGAAACAACTTACCATAGAATACTTTCTTAATGATTTTGCAATTTCAAGACATGCTCTGGCATGATCTCAAATGCCTGAATAGATACAAGAATGGTTTGGAATAATGAAACAAAAGAAGTAAACCATTGTCAGCTGTGAAGCCAGTTTCTTAACTCAGGGGATAAACTTGTGACTCATGGTGGTAGGGTAAGTTTGAAGCATTAATCTATCAAACAAAGGCAAGGTTACTGTGGGTCAGACTGATGAACATCTGGAGTTTCAGAACAGCAAAAGACAGAAGAGTTATTGTGATCATGCCGGCTCCTCCTATTGGCTTTTAAACTGTAGCATGACACAAAATAGATCTGCTATCCTACTGCTGCAGTATCAGAAATTTTCCATCTCATGCACTTGCCAGATAATCTTCAATGGGCTTTGTAAAAAGCTATAGTTTTCCTCTACCTTTATGATTTAGATTCAATCAAAATGATGCTTGTACAATGAACAAGGTCTAATCTTAAAATAACATTCCAGTTAACTTATGCTAATAAAATGTGATCTTACAAAGTAGGAAGACTTGTTTTAGTTTCTAGATCCCACAACTTTAAAGGATCCCATTCTAGTCATTTACATGAGAGTCCTGTTTCTTTTTCTGAGGGTGGGCATTCAGGCTGTGGCTTGTCCTGTCGAGTGTATTCCTTTCCATTGTTATGCACCTCTCCCCTTCAGTTGGTATCCCCTGCTGCTCTTGTCCTCCCCACTTCCAGCTAAATCATAGGGAATTACATCTGATGTTCTATTGTGTAAGGATTTCCATGTTTAGAGGAAATGAATCGATATAATATCAGTGCTTCCTTTTTCCCATAATTCTTACATTTTTAAGAATTAAAAATTCTTAAAAAAGCAATCTTTTGCTTTGCTTGATTTGGCCATGGATTTATTTTACATCATGGCATAAGCAGATCTGAGTCAGACAATGGATATTAAAATAATGGGCAGAAGAGTCAAATAACCTAACAAGCAATTATCTTATTCCATCAGTACTGTAGAATTCTTTATAACCCAGAGCCAGTTTCTGCTGCTTTTGCTTATATACAGTAATCCTGTGCTCCAGGAGTAGCTCTGGTCATTTCATTGGAGTTATTTCTGGAGTAGAGTCCTGAGCAGTCTACGTAAAAATGGCAGAATCTGGCTCTTGAAGGTTTCAAGAATTCTGACAATCTCTTCATTTTCTGTACCTCTGCTTGCAACAAGATTGCTCATTCTGAGAGAAATGAATTGAAATACCATAACCTATGTCTGTTAAAAGAACAGCTTATCTAGAATGACTTTTTTCAGAGTTGCAAATCTAGCAGCTTAGAGGTATGTCTAAGATTACTAGCTATAAACCTTTCATTAAACATGTTGATTTACTTATCAATTCTGTTTAATATATTCAACTTTGCTGCAGCCTGGCATTAGTTCAAACTCCCAGGACTAATACATTTGTTTTTGTGTAAAACCTGGGATAGATTATTTCACGACTGAGTTAGCTTTCTTATTCCAAGATCTCACCAGAAAAGCAAAAAGAAATATCAAATGACATTTGGTTCAGATGCAGTTCAGTTTCCACTTCTGTGTAAATGACAAACACAAATTGATCTAAGAAACTGTTAAACTTATTATAAGTATGACTATATATACACTGACAAGACTGTTAGCTTGCTGATTGTTTATCCTCATGTGGCTGTGAATTCGCTGAGGCATTAACAATGCCTCTGGGTATAATCACACTGTAAATGACAAATATTAAGAAATAACATTACCACTTTATCAGTTATGAAGACCATTTTTTACATGAGTGCAGGATAATGCCATGACTTGTTTTGTACGTTCACTCCCTGACCATGTGCCTGAGCAAACTCCATTAAATTAACTTTAACTACTGGCTACATATTGCAGGTTGCCTCTGCTTGTTTCTTATATAAGATATAGAAGAATTTGTTAGTAAGACAGAGTTTATTAGAGTGACCAAAGAGAATGCTAAGCCTTTCTTTAAATAAATGGAAACTATATTGAACTCTGGATCTCTACACAAATGTAACTCTGATATTTGATATAAATTCTTATTTTGCACCAAATTGAATAAACTTAGAGTGTTATGTTGAAAAATAAGCTTCATAGAAACTAGCCTTTTCATTTCAAAATGAAAATCCTACTATCTTTAATAAAATCCACTAGTTTGCTTAAAAATCAAGTAATGTAGTATGTAAATAAAGAATAAAAAATAGTAATCTCAAGTGAAAACAGTAAAAAAACCAAGCTGTGATTTGCCATTTGTCCTTGAGATAAGAATTTAGTTCTCTGTTGATTTAAAAAGTACAGTCAGTTTCACATGCTCTAGCAAAGATTTGTGAAACACAAAATGGGAAATCTAGCTGCTAGGTAGTTAGAGAATAGAAGGATGAGACAGAAGTTATTAACTCAAGAGAAGTTCTAGTTAGAACCACAAGTTATGCTCAAACTATCTCCTTAGGTTTAGTGATTTAATCTTCCATTGAATCAGTGGTGTCCCACATGCAGAAATAAACCCTGATAAGTGAGGGCCAAATCTCTAAGGGACAGGCTATGGGAGAAAAATCTCTGAAACGCTTTATCACTCATGATTCAGACAGAGCGGGCTGTCTTTGGAGGTCAAGTACAGTTAACTTTTCATTCTCAACATACTGACAGAGGAGCTACCAAAAAGACAACTACAGGTTCATCTAATTCAAATTAACTTCTTAGCCCCAGTACAATCTGGATTGTGGCTAGGAAAGGAGCTGCAAGCAGTTGTGTTAGCACTGGCAGATGATCTTTTGTTCAAGTACCTTGGATTCACTCCCCACTCCAGCTACTGCTTTGGCTTTGTTACTTTGGGTAAAAAGAAATACAAAAATCTTTATTACTTTAGGCAATTCATTTTAGTTCCCTGTGCCTCTTTCTCCACATGGAAAATGTTTCAACAGCTATGAATGAAAAATGAAACAAAGTTGGGTAACAAGGTCTATTAACTGTATACAGAGGGGGGATAAGAGAGGAGAGTGGCGTTCCCAGCTTATAGGGGCAGACAGGTTCATCAGACAACACCAGCAAAGACTCAAGCCTTGAGGCCTGGAACTGCTAAGGGTTGGGAAAATCTGCTGGACAAGAAAAGCCAAACAATTAATTAGGCTGAGCAGGAACACCTAGGCCCATCGCCAGGGCCAGGGCCAGGTTACATATGAACCCCAGTGCTCTGGACTGCGGCTGGTAATTCATGCTTACAAGTAGTACAGGAAGGAGTGGCTAATAGTGAGAAGAGATGCCTTGGGTTGCAGGGGGAATCCAAGCAGCTCCTGATGATGGTGACAATTGTTATGGCCCTGAGGTGATCATACCTGAGTTATAACTGGACGGTTAACTCTTCATATTCTAATTGTTTTGTGTGTGTTTGAGATTGGAGGACTGTGTTTTGCTGTAGGGGATATTTGGAGGCAATGGAACAGGGTACTGGAGTTACTCTGTGCTTGGAAGATGATCATTTGGTCAGAAATGCAAGAGGCTTTATACCAGGAACCTAGAGCCCAAGGCACTGGACTCAGGCTGGGGGGGGCTCAGCTAGATAAAGAAGGGCAGAAATCAAGAATGCTGAAGCCCAGATGAGGTTGTAGGGGCTTGAAGGGCCCAGTGTTGGTCTAGGAGCAACTACAAGGGACAACTGAGAGTCCACTGCAAGGTGTGAATGTAGCTATGGGGGCATCAGGACACCACAACTAAAGTCCCTGAGAACCCAGAGAAGAAGCTATTTTAGCAGAGACCCACAACTGTAATAGGTACAACTGTTAAAAAGGCTTTACCCAAAGGTGTGTATCCCTAAGTACAGGGATGAAAAAAATACTTGTACCACTGGAACTTTGTGGAGTCCTACAAGGATCAACTCTCTCTGCAGTCCTATTCAACATCTACAGATAAGGGTGTCATTTCAGTGGCTAAGTGCTAACAAGATCCTATTCTTCACTATGATAATACCTCTATCAGCAAGATGGCCCAGTGTTTGGACATATCACCTTCTGGGCAAAGAATAGTTACTAAAGCAAATCTAGGAATGACAGCTGTGATACCAGTGAGCAAAGTGCCTAGAAAAGTTTGCTGCCATGAGAGTCTCCTTTGGTTGAAGTCACACACCCTACCTTGGCAAAAAATCCATAGTTTGTGAGTGTTGTTGGATTTCTTGCTGGCACAAAGCCTTCACACAGCAGCATCTGTGAATAATGGTTTCTGCCATTATTAGTGGAGAGCCTCCATCTTTTCCTGTTGGACAAATAAATAGCTTTGTCACTTTTCTTCTCAATTACTGCAAAGCAAGACATAGAAAAAGAATGTCCAGCACTTACTTTCAGTTTGGCGTGCCTCTGCAGCAAGTACAGCACATGCCCAGAAAAAGAATAGTGTCAGTCTGACTTGGCTTGCCCAGCATCTTTACAGCTCATGTGCTTCAGATGGGCTTTTTGGTGCTACTTTCAGTCCCTGCAGAAGCACCTGAGCTATACAGATGTTGCAGAGCCAGGTCAAACTGATGCAATTTCCTCTTCTGGTAAAGTACTGTTTTCTGGGGGGAATTCCCCCATGTCTGTCTTCAGCTTTTAGAGAACTCCAATGTAAAAACTGCAGCACAGATCAGCAACACAGATGACTGCAAATGCCTCAACATTTTAGACAGCCTTTCAGTAGGCATTGATTCAAGAACTTGTTTCTTATCTGTCAGTCAGTTTTTCTATGAAAAGTTCATCCAAGCTTCCATGTAGTCTGATCCAAAGCTATGGAACAAACTTATATAGAAACAAATGACCACTGCAAACCTTAACAGCCTTCCGGGCTGGTGCCAGATCTCTCTTTTAGTGATAGTCCATATGTCCTTTGCCTATCCTCAACAAGCTTCCTGACTCATTCTCTGGTTATAGGGCTCTGAGGCAGATGCACTGAATGGTCCCTGGACAGGCAATGGTTCCTGGAGGGTATTCACCATGACAGGGTCCTTTACACTATGAGATCCAAAGGGCCAGTAAAAGGTTTGATATGTATCCCCTGATTTTGACCCTGGTCTGACCATTGTTCTCCAGCTCATCCATAGCAAATTTCTTTCCCTGCATTGACATTTTAAAAAAAATGTTGATGTTTCATCTAAAGATCATTTGTAGATCTATTTATTTCAAAAGCTCTAGTAAATATCAGAGATTCCATTCATGGAAGTCGTTGCAGCTATGCAACTTTGGTCTAGCTGAAAATCTTCACCATTGTCTGTTTCACATTGAGAATTGACAATCAAGGTTGGACACTTATTCCAAAAAGCTGTTTCTTAAATATGCATTACATTGAAAGGAAAAATAAAACATAAAAGAAATACTTTGCTCTTTGTAAAATGTAGCAGCAGTTATAATAACTCCTCCAGCAGCTGCCAAATAGAAAATAGTTTTAAACAGCTGTAAAAGACATTATGAATGACAGAACCAGGTGAAGTTCTCACAGAGTCCCTTTTGGTGGCTGCTTGCTTGGGACCACTGTGGATTTGTCGGATCTCTCAGAGTGCCCCCTGAAGCTAGCTCAGGCTTTGCTTCTAGAACAGGGGAGAGGGGAACTCAAACTCCTTCCTACTCTGAGATCTGGCCTTTCAGTCCTTGGTTGCATGTAGCTTTGCTAGCTTCCAATTAAGCACTGAGAGAAGGACTTCATCTCTCGGAGAAAACTAGTGCAACATATTACAAGCAACAAAACATACAGCTCCTCTTCAATAAATGTGTTTCCTGGGCCAAAGGGCACCCAGTCAAAGGTTCTGTGCCCCTGCCAAAGGATTAAGCAGTCCTTCTGTCCCCATAGCCTGCACAGTCCTGGGCACCAAAAAGTCACACACATGTTTTCTCTCTCTCCAGTCCACACAGCCAGGAGCACAAAAGCTTTTCTGTTGATCTCTGTCTTCAAATGCTCTCCCACTAGGTAGACATGCTGCTTGTTCATTCTGCTGCACCTTGTCATGCATATCTCAGTCCCCTGTCTTTGATGCCTTCTGGGCATCTCCTCCATGTCCACCTGAACGATCAACACAGCTATTCAAGTCCTGTTGATGCCACAGATTCTTCTTGTCTTGTCCTGAAGGTAGGCAGCTCTGGCACTTAGCAGGGGCCATAAAACTCTTCTTTCTTCATGTGTTAACTTTTATAGGGAAACTGAAACATGCAACATAATAACAACTTTAACACCTCTAAAACAGGAATATAACAATATAACCCATCATCTGTTACAAAAGTATTTATAATGTATCATTTGTTGTGACCCTAACTAGAAACAGTCAAAAGCCACAGGAGGTACATAATTTTGTAGTATCAGTAGAGTGAATATACAGAAATAAGTGTCTGTCCTTTTTCTGAAAAGGTAGTATTGCAGTGCTTCTTTAAGAGGAACTTTCACTGTAAACTAAAGGCAGAATTTTGCAATGAATTAATTGGCCATCCAGTTATGAGAAATGGTTGGTCAAATGCTGAAATCTAGCTGCATATCTGCCTCCCAATTACACCTTCATACACAATTGCCACACAAAAGGATTTGGAATGAGATGAGCTAAATACATCAAAAAATATTTTTGAAGCATCATTTGAATGAACACTAAATTAATTACAATGAAACTTACAACATACTAATTGATTCTTTGTATTTTGGTAATAGTTGCATGGGAGAATTTTGTTTGAAAGGGTATTTACAAAGGGAGAAAATGTCCTGAATATTCACATGATTCTCAATGAAACAATTAGCTTTCATTTATATACAGAATAAAAGTGTGCACTAAGGTACTAGGACTGCGCAAAATGGCACCATTCCACTTCAGCTTGTGTTTCAGTGTTTTGACAGAACAGCATTTCATTTTGAATTTTGTTTCAATTCAAAACTGCTGTTCCGTTTCGTTTTGTTGAAACAGTTTTGCTCTTTCCACATTTTGCCTATAGGTTATAATGGGGAAACTCAAAACATCCTATAACTTTGACATTTCTGGACTGATTTGGATGAAACTTGCAGAGATGGTAGCTTCTTCTAAAGGCATGAATCCTGCCAAGTTTCAAGGAGATAACTGTAGGGGTTTCAGGGAAACTGCACCTTAAATCTTGAAAACAAAAAACTCGTGTGTGGGCTAAGCCACAGCAGATTTAAAACTGCACAGATGGTAGCCATTGCTGAGGCCATGAAGCCTGTCAAGTTTCAAGCAGACAGGTGCAGTTGTTTGGGGTAAACTGCTCCTCAAGCTGCGGACAAGCAAAACTCATGACATGGATGACACTGTGTGTTTATTCATAGATTCATAGATGTTAGAGTCGGAAGGGGCCTCAATAGATCATCGAGTCCGACCCCCTGCATGGGCAGGAAAGAGTGCTGGGTCTAGATGACCTCAGCTAGATGCCATCTAACCTCTTCTTGAAGACCCCCAGGGTAGGGGAGAGCACCATCTCCCTTGGGAGCCCATTCCAGACCTTGGCCACTCTAACTGTGAAGAAGTTCTTCCTAATGTCCA
>JAGPOW010000261.1:48070762-48136340 GCA_030014935.1 Caiman crocodilus | reverse complement strand
TTCTCTGGTCAGCCAAGGAAGCCTCCTGGCCCCTTTCCCTCTTTTTCCTCGCATCGGGATTGTCTCCCTTTGTGCCCGAAGGATCATTTCCTTAAGGCACAGCCAGCCTTCTTGGACTCCCATCACTTCGAAACTCCTACTCTGCAGTGCATCATTGACTAATCACCTGAAGTCATTGAAATCAGCTTTCCTAAAGTCTAGCATTTTTCACTCTACCTTACCCACTCGATGTCTTATGAAGAATTTTATTGTTAGGTGATCACTGTCCCCCAGATGGCTACCAATCTGTAGGTCCCCTACCATGTCATCCCCCATTGCCAATATCAGATCCAGTAAGGCATTCCCCCTAGTGGGACCGTGTACCTCCTGTGTCAGGTGGAGGTCCTGTACACAGGTTAGAAACTTGCATGAACAGTGTGACTTTGCCATCTGTGTCTCCCAGCAGATGTCTGGGTAGTTTAGGTCCCCCATGCCTACCTCCTCCTTAGCTTTTATGGTCTCTGAGAGCTGCCTCAGGAGCCCCGAGTTGAGTTCTTCCCCTTGGTGTGGGGGTTTGTAGCAGACCCCTACCACCAAATCCCTTTCTCCTTGCCCCCATGTAACCTAACCCAGAAACCTTCTATTTCTTCATCCTTCAATTCCATCTTGATGAGGATCGATGTATATTGCTCATTGACATAGAGTGCAACCCCTTCCCCTCTTTTCCCCACCCTGTCCTTTCTGTACAGCCTATAACTGTCATTATGTACTGCCCAGTTGTGGGACGAATCCCACCAGGTTTCTGTTAGCCCTACTAAGTCGTAGGTTTTTTCTGTGTTAAGGCACAGCAGGGTGAAAACTGCAGGCCTGCTAGCCCCTGCTGAAGCCATGAAGCCTGCCAGCTGTCAAGGAGGTAGGTGCAAAGCTTCTGGGGCCCTGAACCTCTGGCTGCTGACAGGCAAAACTTGTGACATGGGTGAGTGACACTGTGTGTGTGTTAAGGTGTGCCCTCACTCAACTGACACCAAGGCAGAAAGCAGGGCAGTTTAAACAATGCTGCCTTTTATGCAGTTTTTCCATCCTGCCCCCGGAGCACTGGGATTGGAAGGGACCTTAGGGAAGGGTGACAGTCACTGGCCAGCTATGCAGTCAATGATGAGAGCACTCCTTCCCTACTCTTCCCCCTTCCTCTCCTTAATTTAGTTTCTGTTTCCCTGCAGGCGAGCCCAGCTTGAGCTTTGAAACTCAAAACATTAAAAAAAAATTGAAATGCCTTGTTTCATTTTGTGGCTGTTTTGAAACTCTGCGTTTCATTTCAATTTTGTTGTTTTGAGCTTGAAGTGAGTCAAAACAGCATTGAAACAGAACTACCAGCAAAATTTCACGCAGCCCTATTAGGTACCTGCCAGGGAGCAGCTAAAATGTAGTAAAGCCTCACCTTCCTTTTCCTTGCCTCACAGTAATGAGCTTGTGGGCTCAACTCTGCATATCTTGAAACCTATTTCAAAGGTTTCATGTCATCCACACCCCAGCAGCCAACACAATGCCATGGGATTTAGGATTAGCTTTTTTATTCTTTGGTAAAGTTCAGAATCTCACATTCATAGGTTAACATCTTTCTTTGCATGTAAGATTGGAGCATAATATTGCCTTTAGCAAAATTTCATCACTTTGCACCTAATCTAAAGCCTTTATTCTTAATGTAAATGCTCCCATTGAATTGACATGGCTTCGGATCATAAAATGATGACATCTTACAACGTACTAATAACTGAACTGGTTGTGGAATTAAAACAGTCATATAATTAGATGCTGATTAAAACATAATCAGGCTTCCCTTTACCTTTCTATCCCAAGTCCACTGGATGAGAGCCCATTGTAGTTACCTGACTTGCACATATGGTTTTGCATTTTGGCTGGCATATTTAATTAAAAAAGTCCTTCAGTATAATTTGTTGCTTCCACAGCCAGAAAATTACCATATCTCTTTCCACTTTATGTCTTCCCAGTGCTATAGCTGGAAGACAACTGCAAAGTGGAATTGTTCTTGTAGATTATGGCTCCTTTACAAGTGGATGGAGAGACAGCTTCTCACTGGCTCCTGAGGGGCATTCCAGAGGCCATCTTTAATTGACCAAGGAACAGGAAGCATGCATTCTACCAAGCACACCCATTCAGCCACCCACAGCCAGCCACTTCCTGTTGCTCAAGCAACTCTTGCTTCTGGCAGGAATAATCTGATTAAAAGAGGGAGAATAATGTTTGGATTTCATCAAACAGAGTGCTGGCACAAATTAATTCTCCCTTTGCTGCATGAGGCATATTCATGACAAATAAAGTCATATTCATGAGAAATAAAAAGAGGGACAGATTTTTTCTCTAGAGGAGCAGCCTGTTGGATGTGTTTTCTCTGACTTTACAGCATACAAACCATTTTTCTCCATTTTCCATCTCTTCAAGACTTAAGAGTCTAATAAAGCAAAATGTAAGTCATCCCTGTTTATGTTCACAAATGATCTGGTGAGAATTAGAGGTAGTTTGAACTGACCTCCATTAAGTCACCAATCTAAATTTGCACCTATGGACTCTGAATCTGGAGATGCTATTAGCTCCAGCCTCTACAGAACCTGTTTTGTTTTCTGAGGGGGCACTTACTTCTTAGACATGACTGGTAAAAGTCATACTTATTCCAAACCTTTGTTATGGGAATACAATGATAAAAGACTTCTTGATCAGGATCAGCGAATTCCTCATGAACTCTTGCTAACCTTGGCTGACACAAGGTCACTCCAGCTATACTCTGAAATGGAACTATCAGTTGGTCAGATAATTATCACCCCATACACCCACCCAACAGAGAGCCAAAGGTTTACAGTGCACGTATTGTATGTATTTGACTAAACCATTGTCCACACATAAATGAGTAATTAATGAGCTGAGTAACTATAATAACCCTAAATCTGTACCTTTTATTACCAAAATCTGTATCTATGAAGTGTAAAAAATGTGCCTGTTTAAAAAAGCATGACTAAGTAATTAGCCAACCAACCATTACAATGAATAAATATAATACAGGTTGCTCTGAGTGATGGTGCAATATGTAGTCAGACTGCTTTGTTTCTTAGGAAAACAGGAATTGCCTTTATGTATTCAATCAGTGGACATTTTACTCTGGAACTCTCTTCTGACAGTGGGTAAAATCCTGATCCTACTTAACCCAGTGACAAGCTTCCCTTACCTGAAGCCATGATCTCATGCAATGCCCACCATTAAAAGTTTTAGGGAACAATGTGAAAAACCTTGTGGCTGAAGAAACTGGCCATAGGGGAAGGTCCTTCCCAACTCCTAATAGTTAAAATTTAGTAATATGGCATGAGGGTTATAGTCTTTTGTGTAGTTATTCTTTCTAATGTGACTCTGGATGCCTTTATTATCCATAATAATATCTAATTCTAGAAATGAAGATTGAGTATAGAGAGAAATAGATATTCTTTTTAATCTATGAATATCTACAATTATAATAATTTTAAGCAATGTACAAAAATGTTCTAGGCATTTTAGAAAAGAAACACGAAGACATAGAATCAAGGTTGAAAGGGACCTCAGGAGGTCATCTAGTCCGACCCCCTGCTTAAAGCAGGACCATCCCCAAATAGATCATCCCAGCCAAGTCTTTGTCAAGCCAGGTCTTAAAAACCTCCAAAGATGGAGACTCCACAACCTCTCTTGGTAACCTGTTCCAGTGCTTTACTACCCTCCATATGAGAAAGTTTTTCCTAATATCTAACTTAAACTTTGCTTACTGCAACTTGAGACCATTGCTCCTTGTTCTGTCATCTGCCACCACTGAGAACAGTTTAGGTCTATCCTCTTTGAAACCATCCCTGAGATAGTTGAAGTCTACTATTAAATCCTTCCTCAGGCTCCTGTTTTCCAGACTAAATAAGCCCAATTCCATCAGCCTCTCCTCATAGGTCATGTGCTGCTGTCCCCAAATTCTTTTTCTTGCCCTCCACTGGACTCTTTCTCCACTGGACGGGGTGCCCAAAACTGGACATAGTACTCCGGAGGTGGCCTCATCAGTGGCCTCATAATCCTACTCCTAAAGATCTTCAAGTTAATTTTAATATGCTACAGCTGGAAATGGAGTGTGAAACAATTAGGGATATAGTGAGAGTGTTAAAGTAATATCACACTGCAGATCCATCTTTGCTTGTATTGATCTTGTTACTTCTATGAGTGCATATGTGCAATCAGGATGAAATTTGGCTCTGTGCAAAGGACCACCAGAAAGCTTATACATTTCTTAAACCTCACTTGATCCTGGTAGACCACCTCTGAAAAGATCTGTTTCTTCTTATACTTTAGCAATACTTAATTAGCAAGGCAAGATTTTCTGAACTGAAAACTGAATATAGGGTAAGGCTCTGTGTGCACTCAAAAGTGTTGTGCTTAATTTGAGCATCACAGACAACATTTTCTTAAGTAGGTGTGAAAGACAGCAATCTAGCTGATGGGAAAGTTACTTTTGTACAGTATTGCTTTCCTTAAACAATTTTTCAGGAAGTAAAAGTAAAGTGATTCAGCCATATTTAATACCTTCAGTGCTAATAAGGCCAGGCCCTGCAACCTTCATCTATAGCTACAAAAATGATTAGAGGTCTGGGAAACATGACTTATCAGGAAAGGTCAGAAGAACTGTAATTAATCTAGAAAAGAGCAGAGGTGGGATTTGATGATAACCTGCAGATATCTGAATGGAGGTTGTCGCAGGGCACCTCACTGCCCTGCTCCTAGAGAGTGGAACCTGCCAGGGAGGGAACCCTGGAAGGGAATAACAAATACAGCTGCGGGTTGCTCATGGCAACTAATGTGAGTCAGCTGACCTGAAGGGGTAGGGCCTGGCTCTTATAAAGCTCAGAGCCAAAGTCAGGCTGGTAGTTTCCTGCTAGCAGTTGGAGGGGCAGGAGTTCATGGAATTGGGATGCAAGTGCTGCAGGAACTGCTTGATTAGAGGGAAGGATGGTGGCTCTGGAGGCTGGAGCAATGATACAAGGTTTTAGCCAGGGAGTTTGTGTTCTTATGGCCAGGTGCCTTATGTTTCAGTTATAGCCAGAGGCTTGAGTTTGCATTGTTGTATTATACCGGTGGTTTGGGTGAGGCTATCAGGGGTTGGAGGAGGCCTCATGGGTGACCTACAGTAGCATGGGGATCCCGGTGCCAGTGAGGGTGCAGTAGCCCAGGCTGCATAGGCCCCTGGCCCCAGGAAGGGGGCAACTTTGAGAAGCCCAAGTGGGCATGATGAGCCCTAAAAGGGGCAACATGTGAGAAGCCTAAAGAGGGGCATTAGAAGGGCCCTGGCATGGCCATGGTGAGCCCCAGACAGGGGACAGTATGTTAAGGAGTCCTAGAGAGGGGCAATATTTGAGAAGCCTGGGATGGGCATGATGAGCCCGGGTATAGGCTAGCACTGCAGAAAACCCCAAGAGAAGGGCAGGGTGCTGTGGTGGACCCCAAGAAAGGGGTTAGCAGCACGGTGCTCCCAAGAGAGGGACAGGGTGCTGCGGTGGACCCCAGGAAAGGGGTTAGCAGGACAGCGTCTCAAGAGAATGACAGGGTGCTGCAGTGGTCCCCACCAGAAAAAGGGGATAGCAGTACAGCATCCAGCAAAGGGGGAAGCAGCGTGGTGGGCCTGAAGGACCGGAGGCTTGATATAGTCCCAGAGAGGACAAGGGTCCCTGAGAGGGACGACATTTTAAAGAAGGCCCAGAGTGGGCATCGAGAGCCCCAGTGAGGGGCAGGAGTCCAGACAGAAGGCCCGAGAGAGTGGGCTAGATTACAGAGAAGGCCCAAGAGAGCGGGTGTATATTTGTGACCGGACAACGTCTTTCCCATCTGCGAGGCTTGGGACGTGGTATTAGGGGTTGGTTGGAGCCACGCGTAGCCCATAAGGCTAGGCTGACTGAGAAGGACCAATTGTATTGGGAGATCATAAAGGGTCCAGGAGATCACGGGGACAGAGGTCCGATATGCCATGCCCAAGGCAGTATAAGGCAGCCTCCCAATAGATACTTAACATCAAAGATGTGGTGGGCGAGAATCTGAGGGTGCCCTTGGGCCAACTTGGCATGGGTAGGGGGCTTTAAGGAGATCAGGTCCCTCCTGGAGGACCCCGCCATGACAGAGGTTATAAAGAGGATAGTGACACACTATTCTCTATGGGCCCATGGGATAGGAAAAGAAGCAATGATCTTAAATTGAAACAGTAACATTTAGGTTGAATATTAGGAAGAGCTTTTGAAGTATGAGAGGATGTATCTACACATGAAATTAGTGATCCTGAATAAACTCTGGTGTAGTTCATACCTGAGTTTATTGCCCCCAGGTGTTACAATCTTGGACACGTGTAAATGCTGCATGTTGCAGAAGGTCCAAGATTGCAAGGGGTAAGCCTGCCAACCCAGGGCTACTTACACCTGTAGTTGGGCTGGCTGGAGCATGCAGGTGCCACAGTGCAGGGCTAGACAGCAGGCAGCCCCCACACTGTAACATTCTCATGCCCCAGCCAGCCACATCACAATCTACATGTGTGTTTCATTGCACACAAATACTCCACTGTACACAAGGATAGTACTTGTGTTGGCAGTACTATCTTACAGCAGAATTACTTAGTTTATTATGGCCCAATAGAGCTGCATGTGTAGGCAGTGATGCTTTACTGTAGAGCTAATTAGTCAGCTCTGCAGTAAAGCATTTTGTGTTGATGCACTCACTCTGTTGCATTTTTACCCATTTTGACTGTGAAGATTTGCTGTATGGTAGGATATTTGATAAGAAAAAATAATTTGAGAATAAAAATAATTTTGACAAAAAACTTCACAAAACATCTTGGAAAAGGTGTATATCCAGAAGAAAAAGTCTAACAAGTTGGGAAACAACTATTTTGACTCTCTAACAAGCTTTAATGGAATGTTAAGATTTACTTCTTACCCAATCTGTGTAAATGTGAAGTATGTCCTTGGTTCACCAGCACAGAATAAAGCACTCAGTGATTTATCTAAAATCAATAGAGGTTAGCTAATTAATTCAATTTAGTTGCAATTGCCTGAATTAGTATCTATTTATAGATCATTATAGGAACATAACTTGTATATTTGGAAACTGTCAAAGCTATGAGTCTATTATGCAATGCAATTGTGTGTCATTCTTAGACTGGCAAAAGAACAATTTGAATGAGACTAACAGAAAGTTAATTTCCAGGCATAAATATTTATGTGCTTCTAATTTCAGTTATCAAGTTTGTCAGGTAGAAGCCAAAGCTGTAGCAGCATTAAGATTTGTGATATCATGATTTGCTGTGTAATTCAGAACCCTTTTGGGATTAGCCACTTGAAACATCAGGATGGATTTATCAAGTTAGTGAAAAATTAAGCCATCTTCCATATGGAAGAGTTGCACCATGTCGGAAACTTTGTGGAGACTGGAAGGGAAAAGAGGAGGAAGTGCTCTGAAATTATTGAGGTCATAATGTCTATTGTACAGATGAAGAAACAGTGACATAGGAAGTCAAGGATTTTTCATTGTTACACAGAAAACTGAGACATTTGGAATAGAAATTAGACCTTGCTTACTTCAAACAATGGAGCTGTTCCTTTCTAGTCTCCCTAATAAAAAAGAGAATGGTCCTAACATTTCCCCACAATCCTAGGTTACAAACAGTTGCCTGTCTTGCTTATGCTTAAAGGAAACTATGTCATCTCTAAATAAGTTAGGCACAAAATAAAGTTTTTCTTGCTTAATGTAAATTAAATGATATGAATCACTTCTTTTCAAAGCCCTACTAAGTTAGGCCAGCAACTTCTTTCTGTTCAGCATTTGGAAATGTGCTTATCTATAATCAGATACTGATCTGTTTCTTTGTTGTTAAAAAAGTTACAATAAATGCACTGACATCTTATGGAGGTTGCACAGATCAAAATGCCTTTTTTATTCCATTTTCCATCCACAATATCCTGCTTCAAAAACTAGCTGCAGTAGGCAGTGGTACAGCAAGTGAATCCTAAATCATTCTGAGCTTTGTTTGGCTTAGCAGTCAATATAACACAGATACAGTTGCATTATAACTTTCTTCAATCAGCACCACATTGTTTAGAAGTGACACCAGGAATTTACATAATTGACTACATTCTTAGTTCCATTGGGTATTGATAATGACATACTTAAACAAGAAAAAATATTTTCTTCTCCATATTATATCTTATCTGTGAGAGAGAGAGACTCTTCTGTCCAATGTCTAACCCTCATCCTCCTTTGAGCCTTTGGTTCAATCAAGCATGATGTATTTTTACAAAGAAGTGGATTACTCTTCTACAGTCTCATATCTGGACTCCTCTTAATTTGTTTTTCTAAATCTAATTTAAACCAGCAGGTACTATTTTAATCATATGGCATATGGGGGCAAGTAGTACTTATACAATGAAGTCCATGGAATTATTCATATACTAAATGAACAGACACACACAGAAGGTTTGTTTTATGTGTCCAGACCTAAGCTTGAAAATGTAAATTATGATACTGAGTCCAAGCTACTAAGAAAAATTACTTGGGCTGTGAGTTAATGAGCAGATCCTAGAACACAGGGGAAGGATTACAGCCACCATACAAACATCTCCTTCTGGCTTCAAACAGCCTTTAGATTGACCCAAAGTCACGGAGAGTCTTTCATTTGGCTTCCAACCAGGTTTTTGGCTATTTGCTTAGAGTCATCTTTGTATATCTTATTGCCATTATAGCTGAACCTCCATTAACTGACTCTGTAGATCCTGCATTGGGACAATTAGCTAAATAGTTACAAATATAATTAGAATGGATAACAGGCAGGAAATCTACACTTGGTTGTGAGCGAACTCTTCCACCATGGCAAGAAGCCAAGGAAACTTTTTAAAAAAAACATTGTCGTGGTGGGGGTTGCAAGGCCAGTGCTTGATTCCATGGTCCTAAGCCAAAATTCTACAGCCGCTCAGGAAGTTACTTAAAGTTTTGGCAAGAGTTATCTCTTTTATCAAAATGTCTTTGCGGATGTCCAATTTTTATATTGTAACTCAGAGCACATTCCTGTGAGAAAGGGTGGTAGGCTCATCAGCTTCCTCAGCTCTTTCATAGCCTAAATTTATACGGCTGGACTGCACCCTGTTAAAAAGAAAAAAAAAATGGGGAATGGCTTTGGAAAAGAAAATGGCTTCCATTCCTTCACGGACTCATATTTCAAGATAGCAACAATGGCCCCTTCTCTCTGTAATCCTGGTTCCTGTTAGTTACTGGTAGAGTACACACAGCTAGCTGCGGGATCTGGGCTGTGACAGAGTCATAGCCCAGATCCCGCAGCTAGCTGTGTCTGGCTGCCAAGTCTCTGCACCAACATGGAGCCAATCCTAAAATAGGAACTAATGTTAGTAAGACCAGCTGTCTGTCCGTGAGAATATCTTTGTATTTCTACAGCATTTCTCAATGGGTTCCAGGAATTTTGAAGATGGGTGTGAGAACTATATGGCCAGTTTGCCTATCCTTTTATGAAGTGCAGCAACCAGTTAAAGAGCCTATCAAAACTACACTGAATTTATGCCAAGAAGAAAAAGCACTTTTTAAACTGAAATGTCAGTGGGTGTGTCTATACATGCATTTGATCCGAGATCAGTTTACTTGCAAGTAAACTACTCATGAGTAAATTCTCCCAGACAGGCATCTACATATGTAAGGGCTAGGGAGCAGATTTGCTGCTCATGACACCAAACCTCCTGCAGCCCTGCAATGGGCCCCTGATGCCACCGGGGGAGCTCCAGATTCCAGCTGCAGCTGCAAGCACCCAGCAGCCCTCTTGAAAAGGCAGCCTCACTCTTTTCTCCCTGGCCAGCCTTTTCCCTGGCCAGGACCAGCATGCACAGTGCAGCGGCAGCACATGGCAGCTCTCTCCTCATTGCCTCTGCCTTCCTGCGCCATGGCTGCTCCTGCCCCTGGCAGTGATGACTAGTGCCCCAGGCGCCTGCTGGCAACTGTCGTAGCCCTGTTGGCCCACCATGCTGACTGCTGGATGGCCCATGGCCATCTGGCCTCTTCTACGTCCCCCACATGGAACGACCACCCACCCAGCTGCAGCACACTGTGCAGCTGTCTCCTGGACCCTGTCCAGCTGGCTGTACCACAGCAAGGATGCTGGTGAAGGGCTTCCGGATGCCACTACCAGGGTCACCTTTGCACTCTTGGGCCTCCAGTCCTGCCACCTCTGGGCCCACCAGGCCAGCCAGGACTGGTGGCAGCACATTGTCCAGCAGACCTGGGATGATGAGCAGTGGCTGGAGGCATTCTGGATGATCCAGGCCACCTTCTGCAACCTTCTGGAGGAGTTTGGGCCACACCTGGAGGGACACAACACTGCCATATAGCTGCCCCTCCTTGCGGACACCTGGCTGGCCCTCGCCTTGCTCAAGTTGGCCACACTCACCAACCTCCACTATATAGGCAATCGCATCATAGTGGGCAGGGCAATTAATGGCTTCCACAGGCTTAATCAGGGAATTTAATGTGTTAGTCTACAACTCATGCCCACATACACACAGACTCCCAGTCAAATCACTTCAAGCCCCTAACAACTGTGAAACTACAAAGTCATTTCTCATGGCAGTCACAGAGTAATGACACCAGAAGTGGTCTTTCAGTGAGAGGACTCAAGATACTCTTCAATGTTAGAGAAGGGGCATAAGGGAAGGTAGCCTATGTTGGCTGTCTTAGTATGGTCAGACCATGGAATGTAACAATATTGTGGCGAAGACCCTGGATGACTGGGTGATGTCAAAGTTTTGAGTGGTCAAAAATGGATTGTAAATACACTCTATTCAGTATCTCCTTAATCAAGGCGTAGCTTCCTGCATGACCTGGAAGTAACAAGACACAGGACGTGGAAAACTGATTAAAATGGTAATACACTGATATGCAAGAGAAACAAATATTATTATTTATATTTATTATTATATTATTCCTGTGTCGCTTGCGATTAGATGGTTCAAGGAATAATGTATATACACAAATGAATGTTTTCAGGTGAGTTTTGGATTTGTGTACTTTGGCATTTGTCCCCTCTGTCAGCTGGAATGAGCAGGCCAACTGAGAGTCAATAAGAGCTACTTGGTTTCTATTTGGTTTTTATTCATTGGCAAACCCAGAGCAGAGGACTGGGAGAAGTGACCCTAGCTGCAACAGTTTCAAAATTTGATCTGTCCTGTTTTTTCTTTATAACTGTTGGCAAAGGTCATGCATTTCTTCATGTTGTTTTCCACCCACACATTTCTCTTAAGAAATAACTTCAGTGATCCACTCCCAACAACAACAACAACACATGCTTGTAGAGGTGCACAATGGAGGAAAGTAAGTCAGGCTAAATACTATCATCATGATGTAGCCCATCATTTCAGTTCCTAGCACCTAACAGTTAATAAATAATTAAATAAATAAAGTCTGAGGTACTAAAATAAAATCTCAAACTAATGCTCCAAAAGTGACATTTTAAAATGTCCATATGCCTGCTTTGGTGGATAGTGGCAATTGATCAATGTCAGCTACAGTAAGAAGGAAAGTCATTATCTCACAACAATGCATGCACTTCTCCATTCCAGTTACTTTCTAACTATTTTATGAGCAGAAATAAGAAACATTTTATTTGTTAGATGCACTCTTTTTATTGCTTCAAACTTGTATCACATGCCTTTTCAGTTCATGGTATTATCCAGGACCATGTATAAGAAGCATAAGAACAAGCAAAACTAGGAGCCTGGTAGTTCAGCAATAAACATTTTAAAAAGGCTGAAAAAAAGCAGCCTAAAAATACCAGGATTACTGTATGGTGGCAAGTTGTACCATCACTATTTGAAAAAATAAGCTCCTATGTAGTCTTCCTGAAATCTGCCCAGGCATTTAAAAATAAATATATATATATATTTATTTAAAAATTTTTAAAATTTTTAAAATTTTATTTAAAAATTTAAAATTATTTATATTAAAAATATAAATTTTTATATATATATATAATTTAAAAAATACAAGGCTTCATACATTCTTAGTTCATTCTTAGTTAATTGTATCTTTGTATAAATATAATTATTCTATCCCCAGGAGTGGTCCTTGGCTCAGGGCACATGTGATCATTTACCATAATCCTTAATCTAGGGCTAGGAAACATTCACATGATCATTTAATACGTACTTAAAATACCAACAAAGAAAATAACTTTAATAAATCAAGTGTTTTAACTTTTAGACCCTCATTCCTCAGGGACATAGACATCAACTGAGATGTGAAATGAATCATGACATTTACAAATTATTTGCTGCCTAATATTTTTTATTTCAGACTTCGTCTAGCCTCTTCCTCAAGTAGATAAATACCTTGGAATACACACCATATCTCAGAGCTTTTCTGGTAAAACAACAGTAGCATAACTGATTGTAGCATGCATTATCTTCAATTTAAAAATATTGTTTGTATTAAAACATGAAGTACATCATCATTTTTCATTCCAGACTCCAGAGTGACTTTTGCAGAAAAATTAGCAGTCAGAGACATTAACTTTGAACTTTATAGGTTCTGGTTCAGCAATCTGGAGAAAATCAGTACAGCAGTGTCTTGGAGGTCCTGTGATCATGTCAGAAGTCTGTTAGCAAAACTGTTCCAACCAATTTGTGAAGACTAAATAAAATTGCTTATGGGCACTATGTGGACAAAGGATGGGAGAAAAGAATCCCCTTAAGCAAAATCCTGATGGAATTAGTCCTGGAGTTTGGATCAAGTGCATTTGCCACCTGTTAGGGTTAATTCATTGTTGGGACAGTGGCTTTCTTAACAAATGGTTGGAGTGGATCACTTCAGAATCTCAGTGCTCTTCAATTTTCTCTCTTTGGGAATCATAATGCTACTACAATGTTCCTAGTCCCAGCAGACTTGAACAAATTGGAACCGTGGTATATATTATGCCAGAAGTGTAACAAACTATTTTTGCAACCAAGGTAGTGCCAGTGGATAAACTAGCAGCGGCAGCCATCACCAATCTTGTGGACCCTTTAAATTGATACTCCAAGCTGTTTCCCTGCTCACCCACACATTATGCTACTGTATTATATTAGGAACCTTACAATAATCTCAAGAATATTCTTTCTACAAATCTCATATGTAGTCAAAGCTGTCCTAGCTGCCATCAAACTAGACCTCACTAATTTATACTTTGCATCAAGCTAATCACTTCGCTTTTTTCCCTAAACTGTTGTGTTAGTAACTTGCAGTGGTATGTGAATGGATTCATTTTGCAGATCAGCTGGTGCTTTGGTATTATGCTGATGGTTGCTGGTTTGTAACACCAACTGTGATGGAGAAAAAGAGAGCAAGTAGAGAGAATTATTTGTTTTGTACAAGATCCTTTTGAATGAAAGGAGCTTTCTGTGACAACTTGTGTTCCATCCTTAAATATAAAGCAGAATTTATAAGGACGGTACTGGGCAGAGCAAGAATTGCTTTACAGATCATGCTATTTTTCCTTGGTTTTTTGGAGACACTTTATTCAATAAAACTCTTGAGTTTTTTTACTTCTATCACATGACAGAAGTGATGTGCTCTAGCTTTTGAGCTGAAATAGCAGTGGCCAAGATACAGCCCATGGAGTTCTATCATCCATCTCTTGGGGCTCCCTACATGTCTGTAAATTTGGTAATAGAGGATGGATGGCAGAATTTATTGCTGCAGCTCCTGGAGCTGTGGCAATTAATGCTGCCACTACTTTCTTGCTTCCAAAGTTTCAGACTGGCCCTGTACATCCAATGGGATCTGGAGACCAGCCCAGCTTGCTAAATCAGGCCTGTAGACAAGTCCTGCACCTCTCATTTAGCCTGCAGGGCTAGATGGGTCAGGCACCAAGATGTAACAACATGACCGGGTGCCCAGGGAAGCTGCTACACACAGAGGCAGTGATGACTTTATGTTGCCACTGCACTGTTAGTGTGATTGTGTGGTTGTGGTGACAGTTGCTCCTCCTTTCCACAGGCTGCTTTAGTCATCCTACCCTAGTTACACCTCTGTTGGGTACCACTGGGCTCACTCTCTCCCCTGCCATCTAATACTCACTAATCATAGGTTTTTCCTGGCTACAGTTTTGTGACTTATGCTAACCCAGAATATCAGAAGGCAAACAAGAGAGCATGAGATACAGTAACTGGTATATTTAAAAATAATGCCATGATTTTGAATGCTTGGTGTTGATAATACCAAGTACATAACTCTTTCAAAAGAGCCCTAAAATGAGCAGGTAGGTTTAAATAGTTCTCTTTAAAGCTAGAGTTACCGTGTTTAGGGCACTGAAAATGCGTGTGTTAGATCCACAGTTAAGAAAATCTCTCTTTCTGAGAGGTGCTATCATTTCTATAGTATGTTTGCAAGAATTTTAATATCTAGAAGGGAGTTGGCCCACAGTATAGAAATCTGTTCAGAGAACAACATGCTAGTTTCCTTCTGCAGCTTTGAGTCCTAAGCCTATTTTTTGAAAGTCTATAAAAATTCCAGGAGTCAGAGCAAGACAGTAAGATATTAAGTAAAAAAAAACAAACAACCCACCAAAGCAAAACAAAGCAAAACATAATAAAATAAAAGTCAGCATAAAATGCAAGGCTGGATTTAGAAGTTGGTTAGCATAGAATCATAGAAGTAGGGTCGGAAGAGACTTTGTAGATCTCCAAGTCTGACCCCCTGCCTGGGCAGGAGGAAAACTGGGCTCAAATGATCCCAGCCAGGTAGGCATCAAGCCACTTTTTAAAGATCCGCAGGGTAGGAGCCAGCACCACTTCCCTCTGAAGTTGGTTCCAGATCTTAGCCGCCCTAACTGTGAAGTAGTTCCTACAGATGTCTAATCTAAACCTACTCTCCAACAACTTGTGGATGTTATTTCTTGTTATCCAGGGGGCGCTAGGGGAAACAAGGTCTCCCCCAAACCCTTCTGGTCTCCCCTAGTGAGTTTATAGATAGTCACAAGGTCCCCCCTCAGCCTTCTCTTGTGAAGTCTGAACAGGTTCAGGTCCCGTAGTCTCTCCTTGTAGGGTCTGCCCTGCTGTCCCCGGATCATGTGGGTGGCCCTTCTCTGGATCCTCTCAATGCTGTCCACATCCCTCTTGAAGTGCAGCACCCAGAACTGGACACAGTACTCCAGCTGTGGCCTGACCAGTGTCACATAGAGAGGGAGGATCACCTCCTTGGCCCTACTTGAGATGCACCTGTGGATGCACGATAGGGTCTGGTTAGCTCTGCCAACCGTGACCTCGCATTGTTGCCCCATGTTCATCTCGGGGTCAATAATGACTCCAAGATCCCTTTTTGCCTCCATGCTCTCAAGAAGGGAGTTTCCCACCTTATAAGTGTGCTGCTGGTTATTACTGCCCAAGTGCAGCACCAGCTCTTATGATAAAGGGATGTTCATTACCTGCTTTTCTTGGACATGAAGGAAAACAAAAACCGTTCATAAAAAGCAGCAGCTAATAAGAATACAATAATGATCTGATCATATTAGCTTCTGTGCCTAGTTGAATTTTGTAGTGTCTCTTGACTTCAACAATTAAAAAACTGAAACTGAAAACCACCCCCGTTGGTGAGCAGAAAGCCAGTATTCCAGAAAATACAAATGTTATCATTGTCTAGATGAGAGAAACAAAAGTTTGAAACCAAGCTTATAGTCTGACACCATTTCACTTATGTGCCAGAAGTGGAAGAAAGGAAACCATATCTAATAACAACTCCAGCATCTGGGAATTGAGTGAAATAGTGTTTTATTTTTAGGTGATCTTGCAGCAGAAATACAAATCGTTTGTGTAAAAATATATGCTCAAAAACATTTGTGCTCAACCCCTAGCCCATCGGCCAGCTCCAGTCCTTGGTGTCAAGTAATTTGGCCTGTGGAGCTTCTGATGTGGAACCTGGTAGGCTGTGACCATGCGTGCTATAGAAGGTGTGCAGGGTGTTGTGGGGCCCAATCCCAACATGTGGGGCAGGACAGTGGTAGTACAAGGCCTTAGTCCCAGCATGCAGGGCTGGGTAGAGCAGCATAGGGCCCCAGCAGCCCAGTTCTGGCAAGCAGGACTGCATAGAGATGATGCAGGGCTCTGGGGCCCCATCCTAGCATGCAGGATTGGAAGGGGGCTGTGCAGGGTGCTGGGCCCCCCGATTCCAGCATGTAGTGCTGGGCAAGGGTAGCATGAGGTCCCAAAACTGTACAGAAGCAGCATGGCACCCAGTGGGGGCAGATCCCAGAAGGCGTGGGGCCTGAGCTGAGTGTGAGGATCTGTTTCTGGCATGCAGGACTGGCCCTTCATAAGTCTTTTGGCTCACCCTTATTAACACTCGTTAAAATATAAAGAAATGCATCTTATCAATGGATTTCATACCGGTATGTGAAGGACTCTTCCTTTTTTTCCTTTAAAATAAAAAAGAATAGAAGTGCTTGTAAAGTTTCTATTTATAAATAAAATTAAATGATAAATTAGTAGGATGAGAAAAGATCAATATGACTGTCATTGACTTTGCTGTTTGCGGTCCTTTGGTTTGAGCAATCACTTTACTTTAATTTGCTTTTTTGACTCAAATAATTCAATTCCTCTTTCAATCTCTGTTTGGTTCTGTCTCTTGCTCTTTCTCTTCCCTCTCCCCCCACCCCAGTACCTCCCCACTCTTTTTTATTGCTTCATATTTTTGCCACAAGCCCTTCTGAGTGTCTTTTGTGAGATTCTGACTAATATATCCTTAGAAAACCTATAGCTTCTACCTATGTCTTTCTCCTTTGATAGACTATCATGTTTACTCACTCTTGTATTCCCTCATTTTACTTCATTTAGGAAGCAATTCTGAAAATATACAGTAAGCTTTGCAAAGGCAAGTTCATTTTTTACATCTTGCTGTGAGCAGGCTATTAGCCATATCAGAGGGTGCTCAGGGGGTGCACATGTACCCCCCGTGCACCCTGCTACGCATCACCACTGCTTGAAAGCTAGTTTCTTATAAAGAAAATATACCTTCCCCAAATGCCATTCTCATTAAAAAACTTGCTGAAATTCTTCATTCATTTGTCCAGCAGTGATAGTCCCCCTGCTCCCACTGAATTGCACTGAATTGCCCCTAAACCTGATAGACTGTATAGAGTTTTTGTGTCTCCAGTTTTTGCTCAATAGCACATTCTTCCACAAAAACCTGCACTGTCTCTAGGTTGCTGAGAGATTCCCTTCCCAACCAAAGGAAACATATGCTAGAACTTCAAAGGCCTTACTATGCCAGGTGGTAACTTCCAGCATGCTACACTGTAGTTCCAGAAGGCCTTCCTCCCATACCAAAAGTGGTGGAGCTATGTCTGTGCAACACTCTGGTGGGCTAAATATCATAGACAGGTTAATTATTAGGAGGCAGGCTAACTGACAGTGTCACTCTGAAGTGCTGTTAATCCCACCAAAAGCACTGCAGATATGACTATCTTGGTATGGTTTAGGAAGAAGCTGGTGTGGAATAGCACAATGCGTGTGAGGGTATAAACACAGGCTGGCAGGATCTATCTGCTAATTACTGCTGTAACACCCAAAGTCTAGGTCCCAAATACATATTGAGGAATTTTGTGATTTTATTTTTGCAATTTTTTTCCTTTAAAAGAACACTTTACATTATTTTCTGATTTTTCCTATTTTTTTGGAAATGGGAGGATAACACTTTTTCTCATGCGTGTTATTTTTATGTATTTGAAAAAGAGTAGGGAAGGAAACATGCAGAAGTAAAGCTGAGTAAAGCAACTCTCAGATTTAGCCCAATGGAATAAAATTGTGAGTAAAAATTCTCCAAAAATTATATATATTTTGAGTATTTTTTTAATAAAAATTTTCATTTTTGTCAAAACCACATTTTTGCTTTGCTGTATACAATAAAGGTAAGGTACAGAGGGATACTAGTAATATTTCTTATTTCCAGAAACAACTTTCAAACATTAGATGGAGTTACAAAAGTCACACGGCTGAGTGTAGTGACTGCTGTAACACTGCTCATTCTATGTATCCATCCTGAGTGTGTGTCTTGGGCTGGAGATAAAATAGGATTAGTGTTAGTGCATAGGCCGGATTTCAAAGACTCTTTTTTTGTCCTCTCCAGTAGCACTGACTTTCATGAGTTTGATTTCTTTGAATGATTTCAGTATCTACACAGTCCCTTAATAACATCAGCTGGAGATATGGCCATTGTAACAGCTGCAGGACTGCCCCCCAAACTGTTTCTTGCTCACTTCTTACAGACAACCATGATGTAAATCATGGTTTTGAGGTAAGAGCAGCAGCGGGGAATTAGAAGCTATCCCTTCTCCATGGAAACCCTCTAACTAGTTTAAGATTAGGGCCAAACTTTCTACTCCAGAGGTGCTCAACCTCTGGCCCATGGGCCAAATGCAGCCTGAAGAGCCATTGCATCTGGCCTATGGGACTCATAGGGACAGGTTGGGAAATTTGGTGGTGAGGGAAGGATGGCCATTTATACAGCTACCCCTCGCCAAATTCCCAAACCCCAAGCCCTGCATGCCCAGTTGGTGCCATATGCCCTTCCCCCACCATAGGGCAAGGCTACACCCCCTTTTCCTTGTGGGCCTGGGTTGGGGACAGGTCATGCCTCCTTTTCCCCATGGGTTGTGTTGAGGCTGGGCCATGCCCCCTTTCTCTCCTGCCTGGCCATATCATGCCATGTCACCTTTTCTCCTACAGGTCCTGGTTAGGGTCAGGCCATGGGCCTGGGCTTAGACCAGGCTGCCCCTTGCCCCTCTTTGTGTGCCCAGATGGTGCCTGCCATGCTGGCCCTGTACACTCGACTATCCAGCCTGCAGTCAGACCAGGCACTGCCCATCTAGTCTGCTGGGGAAAAAAGGTTGACCACCATTGTTCTATTCCATTAGGAGCTAGTTCCCTGTGCAAATATTTTGGAGGTTGATCATCCCTAAGAGTCTGAGCTGCAACCAAGTTGGATCTTGACAGCTTAGTAATGGAGGCATTGCAGTTAGACAGACTCATTGAAATTATAATGGAAATGTATCCTGCATGTCACCTTGACCTGTGGCACTTATGCAAGGCTGGTCTGTCTGTAGATCTCAGATGTGGTCAGACTGAACCACCATAATGACAAGTGGACCTAGCATGAACCTAAATTATGATGGTATGTGCTTCAGCCTGTATTTTAGTCATAATCAGTAGCATGGAAAAATTAATAAAGTCCACTAAGCAAAGCCATGAGTACTAGACTAGGCCAGGTGAAAAGAATTGCTTTTTGGAAAACATGAATGGCAGCTAGGGGTAGCATATGTAATAACTTGATGTTTTTATCTTTTGATGAGAAGAACTTAATTATGTGTAACTAGTTTTAATCCCATTACAAGATATTGTGTTTTTTAGTTGACTGAATGTGGTAAGGCGAAAATGTATAATCAGTTGTTACCAGTGTAGATCACTTTCAAGGGGCTAAAGCTACAAAGTGTGACTAAAGCAGAAGTCCCCAAAGCCAGTTTCAGAGTGACTGTAGAATGAAACTTTGCAGAAATGACATCCAGCTGGGTCAGCAAAGTAAAGGAAGTAACCAACATGTCCAGCTAAACCAGTAGTGAAATCCAATTAGAGTACAAGAACGATGTTAAACATTCCAAATGTATCTTATCATGACTTTATCTTAAAATGTTAGTGGTAGTGATTGATGTAACCAAATGTGCAAGGTGCCTGCAAGATGCTGTTTTGCTGCAATAGATATATTTATTAAGATTCTTAGATAAACTGTAAAAATGAAGCAGCCTTGTCAGTGATGACTGTAGCCAAAATGAAGAACCAGGATGGTGTAGAAGAGCATTTCACAATGGCAAAGGGAAGAAGACAGGAATCTCCCCTCCAGAAGTATAACTTTCACAGGAGCATAAACCCTGAGTAATTGATGTCATCTAAGTCAGTTCCAAATGCTTCAGTGAATCAAAGAAATGTAAATAAAACAAATAAGAGAAGAGTTATTAGACTATTATAGTAAGCCTTCTATAAATATAGTGTACAGGCTAGAGGGAAACTATGGGGAACTTCGTAAATCAAAGAAGACCTGTTGCCAATCTCCCTTCCCTGTCGCTGCTCCTGTCACTGCCCCTGCCTCCCCGGCTGCTGAGAATCTGTAGCATGCTTTAGTATTTTATGGGGTAGCTAAATGGGCACTGGAGTAAGTGTTTGTTCTTGTGCTTTTGAGATCTGACAGTAATGGATAAGGCTGTGATTTTTTGTTTGCATCTTTTCTGATTGGGTGGTGATAAGGGAGTTGCAACTGTATCTTAATTTTGTGCTTAAAGGGAAATCATTAAAGGAATTGTAATTGTACCTTAATTTTGTGTCTAAGTTTGCAGAAGAGGTCCTGGTCATAGATGGACTGTAGTCTTGTCTCTCTAGAGGGTGTACAGTAATGAGTTTTGGGTAACACATTCTATGGACAGAGTAGACATTTGTCCTGGGCAGCCATAATTGGAGAAGAGGCATTTGTACAGCTGATTTATTATCAGCAGCTTCTAGCAGTTGCCTAAAGTGGCAGATTTTAGAGCTGATGATGATCAGTAATTTCTGACCAGTCACAGTGGCTATTTATCTGAATGGGAGGCAACAGAAAAATGTATTTTGTCTGGAACAGAAAAATAGGGTTGGCCCTGCCCTCATGGCCTATTCTTTACTACCATAGCTTTGCTGTGGTTGATTCACTATATATTAGTTGCAGCCACATGAAAGCTGCCAAAGTTTTATTCATGAGTCTGCCTGTAACAGATGAGAGTAAACAAAAAAGAATATAGTTCGCATTTTTATGAATACATAAAATCATATCAGATCCAACTGAGGAAGATCACTGTAGTCTTGGACAACTAATGCCTTGCTTCTGTGATGGAGAGGAAAATAAATTTTGTCTTTCATCTCTAAACAGTATGTGTGCATTTTTTATCAGTTGCGCTTTTCAACAGCAGTGACTAGCAGCTATCATTGTTCACTAAGATTATATTTCAGGAGCTGGATATACAGCAGCTTGGATACTGTAGCTTGATTGTGTGAATATTTCTAAGCTTATAAATTGGAATAGAGGATGCCTTGAGCCATAGACTTCCTCTGAAAGAGACCATTCTATTGTAATTGCTCCTGAAGGGTGGAGGCAAAGGAAAGGGTGGAATATAAGTGAGAAAATATCAAAATATTGTTGATAAAAAATATGAATCCAGTTCTTCAAAGAGAACTGTACAGATGAGCATTTGTGTGGTCTTCTTTTCTTTTCAGGCTCAGGGCCCATGTTATTAGTAAAGGTACAGAGAAACACCAAAGATGATCAAGCGTATGGAGCAGCTTTTTTGTGGGAAAAAATTGAAATGACTTGGAACATTTCAGCTTGGAAAGGAGACTACTAAAGAAGGTTATGATAAAGTCTTTGCAGTTATAAAGAGTGTGGACAAAGTGACAGTGAACCATAATTCACCATCTCATGAAACAAGGACTAGGGCTACCTGTATAAAAGTATGAGGCAGTAGGTTTAAAACATACAAAAGGAAGTATTGTACTTCCTTTACACACTGCCTCATTAACACTTGGAATTCATTGCCACAGGATATTGTGGAGACCAGTAGTATACAAAGATCAAAAAGAAATTGGATAGATTTAGAGAGGATATGTTCATCTGGCACAATTAGACATAATGGTCAGGAATGCAACTTCAGAGTCAGGACATCCTTAAACCTATGATTGCTGGCAACTGGGAAGGTGTGACGAATGTCTGTACATATGCCCTATTTCTTATATTCTTCCTTTAAAGCATCTACTACTTACTACAGTTGACAGGATACCAGACTAGATGCACTTCTTGTCTGACCTAAAACAGGAATTGTTAGGGTCTTATATTTTTACATTCACTGGAAATTATTGATATTTGCATTAGATTTCTTGCTTGCAGCAAGTGTATCCAAAGGAGCTGGTTATCTTTTGCTTCAGAGTTGTGTACTTCAGTATTCAGACACAATACACAAGCAAGTTCTGAGTACTGTTTATACATATATAATGCAATGGTTGCTTAGAAATGTAAGATCCTCTGTGCCTGTGCTTGACCCCTGCCACATATCCTCACTCTGTGCCTGTCACCCCGCTTCGCACTCTGTCCTGCCATTTACTTTTTGCTGCTCTGCTTTGCTTTGACTCCTGGGCAGTCAGTGGCAGTGGCCCTGGCCTGGGCCTGCCCTGCCCAGCCAGGCAGCAGCAGCAGCTTTGGGTCTTGCTGGATTGGGGCTGGAGGAGCCAAAGCCAGAGCAGAATATAAGTGATGGAGGAGATGGGGACAGGATTGAGACAGGCATGGTCTCCTCAATATTTCTCCCAATCTTCCCCTACAGGTCTCCCCTCTACTGCCCTCCACTCCCACAATTCACAGTGTCCCCCACACTCCCCTGGATGCAGGCTCCCCATCCCCCCCAACCACCCTGGTTTGGGCTCTGCTCTGGCTTTGGCTCTGAGCCCAGGGAGAAAGCTGGAGATGAGCTGCCACCTGCACCTGGCTGGTACTCAAATCTAGGACAAGGCTCCTCCCCCACTTCTGTGTTGTTTGGGGAGAAAGAAGGAAACCTCATCTTGGATTTGAGTAAATGTGGTACTTTTGTTCTCAATCAGGGTCAGGTTTAACAGGAAGCTTTAAAAAGAGAACATCCTTGCTGGAGAGTAGTATAGTAAATTGGTTCTTGCTTTACCATCTTTTGAAAGTACAATAATTCCCTGAGATAATAAACTCATTCACTTCCAAGCAGATGCTATGATAATAAATAGTTAACAAAAACCTTAACAGACCCAAAGCATTCTTTTTACATAATAGAAAATATCTTTCATTTATCTGTCAAAGAGCTAATATATATATATTTCCAGAGAAAGTGCCATACAGCTTAATAGAAAATTATGTCCTTTCTGTAGAATTTATAAACTAACTTCTAGAACCTAAGGAAGGAATGTTATATCTTCCATGGAATTCTTCTTGATAATTTAAATAAATCTGCAGAAGTGAGACAAATAGATATGACAAGTGAGTATGGAAAAAGGACAGTAGAGTCTAAACTACATCCTACCACAATGTCTAAGATGCACGTCTTCCATATAACCCACAGAACATGAGTCAGCTAACTGACCCAGTCAAAGACTAAGCAAAACTCAAATTTAGAAGCAGAGGACTGATTCTGACTCTCCATCTTTCAGATATATTCTATCCTTCTTGTAGCATACGTAACCTAAATTGGGCTCCTGTAAGTCCAAGGTGATTCAAACCAATTTAAAAGTGTGTGGGATCCTAGGTGGGTGGGTTGGTGGGGGCTTCTTTGAGTGGCAGAAATTAATGTATTTGTGTATGTGATCTAATAATAGATGTGTGTTTAAAGGTTGTAAGGTACAATGACAGAAAAGGTTCATTGGGTACATATGTTATCTTTTATTAGACCAACTAAAAGATATTACATTTGCCCAAAGAACCTTGTTTGCTTATGTCCTTAGATCAACATGGCTACAGCCAATACCCCCGAAACATGGAAGATAAAGTTCAATGAATAACTTAACTGCTTACACGTTATTTCCTTTAATTAGTGGCTCTTATTCAATTCTAAATGTTGCTCTTAGAATTTTCTATTACTAAAAATAATTCACTTCTATTTGCCTGTCTCACATGCTTCTACTACACATGGTTGTGCTGCTATTAACATAAGAAATCAGTGATGTGAAGTCTGTATCCTTAGTGCAGCTTATTTATTTACACTATATCCACCAGTATTTAGCCACACAAAGTAGTGAACAGCAGGAAGACTATTGCTCTTTCAGGAATCCCAGCCCAACACTAATGCCTGATTCACAGTCAAGAATTGATTCTAGGTAGAGAGAGTTAATCAGAAAGCAAAGCCTTTAACTATTTTCCCAAGCTCCCCACAAAAATATGTATCACAAAATTGGCAACAATACAGCATTTTTTTCCAGATTGTACACTTCACTCACATTGAGAGAGAGCATTTGTAAAGCTGTGTGTAATGGTACCATCTGGTGACTCCCTCCATAACCATATCAATGTGACACATGAAGATTCTTCAGGAGTTGTCTCGAAACCAGGACTTCCAGCATCCTCTGCTTAATAAGCATCTTGTTTACTTGGCGCTTTGACAAACGAAAATCTTGCCTCATTAACATACCATCTGTTTACAGCACATGGGATTTCTGTCAAAGGTCCTTATGATTTTTTTTAACCATTTTAGATTCTCACTTTGTTGGAATTTCTCATGCCTTTTGCAGTCAGCTATTTAGTTCGCTTAGGCAGAACAGTGAATATCTCATAATAACTTGTGCAGGCAGTTTCTAAAGCATCTCATTTTGAACAATAGACTGTTTAAAGAGACTAGGCAATGAAGGGAAGTCAAGAGAGTCCTTTCATGCTCTGGCTAACCTAGTCTTGTGACACAGATCTTGATAGAACTGCTTGAGCTTAATGTTATCCTGATTTTTAAAATGTTACAGCACATGTTTGAGGAGCTGGGGAGAGATTCAGTAAACTGTAATTTTAGGTCAAGAATGGTATGAGCTACTCTTTGTTAAATTTGTTGAATTGCTTAGACAGCTCTGAGTTTTAGGTATTTCTATAAGGCTCCCTGCCACTGCAAGGGGATTCATGCATTTGAGCACGTACTGCCCATTCATTCCTGATCGCATGCTTCATACCCAGAAACAGCAGTGTTGAAGCCTCTTTGGGCATCCCTCTGTGGCAATTCTTGAGACCTCAGTCTCTGGCATGCTAACCTAGTAGTCACAGGGGACATCCCTGGAGTGACCTCACTACTATGTGTCTAGATTTAGTGTATGTGAGCAGGAACAAGTAGGTGAAGCATGCTAAGAAGAAAATTTTGACTCTATGCCACTGGCTCAGATTAATCTGAAGTAGTAACTGAAAACTGTTGTTCCTTGGATGTTCACTGATGATTTAGTGTAGGTACTAATGAGAGTCCTCTACATCAGTGACATATTTTCATTGATACCATTATTGGCAGTCTCAGCAATACTTGCTGGCCTGGATCTACAGTCTCACCTCTATCAAATGTCCCTCCAATTCAAGCGTGTGGTGCAGTGGCAAGCATGTGTGGGAAACTTGCCCTGCTTCTGCTCATGATACTTTGGGTCTTGTTCTAGGACTATGAAAAATACTAACTCACTTGAAAGTTGCATTTAATTTAGCACTGGAAAAAATATGAAATGAAACTTTTTCTCCTCTCTTCATTCTCCTTTTTCTATCTTACAGTTGAAAAAGAAGTGTGGATATGATTTAGCTACATTTCACCAACACTTGAACAATGAACAAGCATTTCAAACAGGGAAAAGGAGAAATATTAGTTTGTCAAACCTTCAACTAAATTGCCCTTGACAAAATTCTTTTAGTTTCATGCTTTCAAACAGTAGTTGCATTTTTATTGCACATTCTGGTCAACTAGAAGCTGAGCCAACATGAACAGTAATGATCTGATTGAATTCTCCCAGAAAGAGAAAAAGAGAAACCCAATATTACTCCCTTTGCTAATGTACAACGAATCAGAGTTTATGTGGAAGAAGTGATGATATTCATGCATACATACTTTCGTATCCTGCCTATTTTATACTTGTTAACTTATTCTTTAGATAAAAGGGGCCTTGATTCTGATGACCTATAGCTGTTTGAAATTTCTCTGAGAATGCTTGGAGTAAATGCACAGAAGGAGATTTTCAAGAAAGAATTAGGTAGTTTTTCAATTGCCTAAGTTACTTTAAAAGAATGAATACATGATTGGACTCTGGACAATGCTTGGCATAAAATGCAGTGATTCAAAGTCATTCATAATATCATTAGCCTCTGCTAACAGACTGCATTAAAAAAACATTGTGTAGCCTCACACTGGCTTTCTTTCACTGATGCACACATCAAATGTTCTCACCATCCGAGTAAAATATACATTTGTTTGTTTTGAATGCATTTTCCTGAAGCTCATACTGGTACGTGAAAAACATGTTAGTTTCTGTTCTGGATCACTCACTGCTAGTGATGTTAAGAGTGGATTAGATATACAGCAGTGTCCAGTCTTTCTTTACCATGTTAAAGTCACAGTGAAATCCTAAGGAAATCAAGTCCCATATAAGCAACACTTTGATTAGGAGTTTCACTGAGAGGATTTCGTAGTATTCAATACAGAATTTCCTATTCTGTCCCCTTGGTAGGTTTGATTTTGAGTTAGAGATAACATGAAGACCTGGAGATAATGGCAATATTTGTAAGTTAAAAGTGCAGCCTCAATCCTGATACAGATTTAGTTTCTCAGTAACACCTACAAAGGAACAAACCATAATGCAGATATCTGCCTCTTAGGAAGTAGATCAAGACCCCTGCTCATTTCACAGAGAGCTAATAAGCTGAACAGCTGTTTTAATTTAACAACTCTCATTTAATTCCAACTGGTAGACATTCAGTCTGATGAAGTCAATGCATTTATGTGATATTTCAAAACCCTTTTTGAGATTATGCCTTCAATAACATATTTTAATTTTTTTAAGTTAACCATTTTGGAAAAGCATGTTTAAATGTTGATTTGTGACCCAAATTCTAAAATCATTTACTCTTCCTTACAAAATATTACATGATCAATTGTATCTATTTAGCATAACCTTGCCTTGGGGACTACATCATTTTCTAAATGTTGTTTTGCCTTTTGGTCCAGATAACGTTGTTATATTTAAGATTTCTATTTTCCCATCTGCAATACCGTGGCCTACAGCCAATCACGATACTCCACATTGAAATGGCAAGGATATGCAGTAATTACCTCCCTAACAAAGAACTTGATTACATCTAAATTCCAGGATTTCTGAAGGCAATTTTTCATAGCATCAGCCTTTCTGTTTCTGGATGATTACCCTCTTAGCTTTGCTGACCTTTCACTCCCTTGTACCATTGACTTCATATAACAATGCTTAAAACCAAGTGAATACTAATTAAGGAAACAAAGTCTTGAAAGATACAGTTCAATATTTTGTAAAATACTTGGCATTTGATGAGCATACCCTAATAATACTGATCCATATAAACCCCATTGCAATAGTGAAGATACTTTAGGCAGTTCAATTTTAAATACAGTGCCTATATACATACATGCATAGATACATATAAGGGCTGTGTGAAGCTTCAGGTGCTGATTCTATTCAGAGGAAATTTGGCCCGGTTTGCTGGCCGAATCTCTGAATCCAAATTGAATCAGGAGACCAATAAAAGGTCCGAATTGATTAGAAGCTCTCTGAATTGATTTGAAAAAGATTCAGAGAGCTTTGTAGATTTGGGCGGTCCACACTTGCCACCGAAGGGAGCTGAACCCGGACTCCATGCTGGTAAGTAAGGGGGTGGAGGAGGGTGGGCTGGAGGAGGGGGAAGAGGACCATGGGGGGATCCCTGTCAGGTCCCATCCCCTGCCTGCTCCCCCAGCCCCCCAAGCACCCCCCAACCCCTGCCTGCTCTCCTAGCCACCCCTGTGGCTACCACGCCCAGCCCCAGTTCCTGGCTCTTAACAAAAACCCAACAACCTTCCCCTCCCCCCCAACTCACTGGCTCCTGCCAGGTGGGGGGGTGATCCCAGCTGCCCCGTGCTGCCCCCCACTATGAGGGGGCTCTGTCATGATCCCACCATCCCTCACCCACTCTCGCAACCCCCCCATGGCTGCCCCACCTGCCCCAGCTCCTGGTGCTTTAAAACAACAAAAAAAGCCCCCCTCACCGGCTGCTGCAGCAGTAGTGGGGGCAGCAGGGATTGCCCCCTGCCTGGCAGGAGCCGGTGAGTCTGGGCTTTTTTTTTTAAAGAGCGGGGAGCTGGGGCTAGGTGGGGCAGGCATTGACGGCGGTGGGAGAGTGGGTGGAGGATGGGGCCTGTTTGATTTGGAGATTCAGCCGATTTGACAGCAGCTGAATCTCTGAATCAGATTTGGACAAATCAATTCTGGACAGTGATTCGAATAACTGAATCGAATCACCGCCCCCCGAATCAGCCAAATCTGAAGCAAATACTAGTTGCTTCGCACAGGCCTAACACATATACATATATACATATACATATACCTCATCTACTTGTTTTTCCATTTCAAACTGAGTTCTTGTTTTATAGAAAATCCTGGGCGCTGGCAATGAAATGTAAAAATCAGGACATAATCAAAAAGTGCCAAAATGTGTGTTGGCCTTCTGTCCAAGTATGCATTTCATGAGAGAACATCATTGCTTCAGACTCTGGTATTAGTGTTCACTTTCCCAAGCAGTTAAGACAAAATTAAAGCCAACACACAGGAAGTCAGCAGAGACAAAGAATGCTTTTTATTATTCTGAGTTGCAAAGAAGTAAATGTGTGAAGATGGGGGTAGAGAGAAGAAGAGGTGGCTTTAAACTATTTTTTAATTCCCTTATACTAAGAACAGCCAAACACCTTCCTAGTCCATGGCATTAGTAAGGACACTGTCAGGGCAGGTTTTGCTTGCTAGGTACAGACCAAAAAAATTGGAGAATAGCATGCTCTTGCCATGTCAGCTTGCTTCTCTTTCTCATCAGTGACAATCCTGTACCAGCTGAAATGAAAGTAAAAATGGTCAAGAAGATCAAAGCAGAAGTGCTCTAAGTTTTCAAGCTTTATTCTAAGTGCCCCCATTTATGTGAAGAGGAAGCACAACATATTTTAGCCTTCATGGGGGTTGGAGAGAGGAGGCTCAGAGCTTGCCTGCCTGCCTTCCTGCACAGCCCAAGCCTGGTATGTAGGATGTTATGTCCAGTAATGTTAAATTGGGCCTTGTATCTGGTATTAAACACAAGATTGGAACACGGTTACTCCTTAACCAATAACAATTTTATTAAGCCTTTAGCAGTTACAATTCTAATACTGTGGTTAGTCAAAAAGCAATATATAACATGCTTACCACCCCAAAGTATACAATGAACTTGACAACATTAGCTGATCAGTCCATGAAGTCTTGTTCATAGGCTCCTGGCTCCTACACTTGGTGTCTACGCAGAGTGGGATTTTCTTGGATAGCTGTCAGTGTCTCTTCAGGATGGGCTCCAAAGTTTGAGGGTTTTTTTTACCTATATGCCACATTTCCTATCACATAATTAGCTTAAGTTACTCCCTGAAATGCATAAGTCTATTTCCACTTACCGTATATGATTCATCTTAACTAAATTTCCTGATTTTAGATGCTTATTTCATTCTTATGTGGGGCTCAGTTTCATTGCTGATTGTTCCTCCTTTCCCAAGCCAAATATCCTTATTTTGTTCAGTCCACTTCTTGTTTTCACTTTGGTCATCCAGACAAGATATCTTCAAACTTTTTTTTCTATGCCAAGAACAGATCAAAGCCAAAGTAACCCTCATGTCAGCTCTCATTGCTGAGTTACAGCTTTGTAGCTCAGCTGAAACCAAGGTTAAATTAGCCAACCTGGCAACACATGCTAAGCAAAGTTAAGAGAAGGCAAACCTAGGCCCACAGACCTCTGAGTCCCAACAAGTCCCCAGTATGCCCTGCAGGCTCCCCAGGCTGCCAAAGACTCCTGAGTACAGCCGAATGACTAAGCCACCCCGATTGACTGGCAGGGCATCACGGACACCCACCTAGATGCCCCCCTCCCTCCCTACAAACACACACAGGACCCAGGCAACCTGGACACACACACATGTATGCACGCGCGCACGTGCGCACACACACACACACAGAATCACTAGCACAGAATCCAGGTGTCTGGGGCATGACTGGGCCACTGACTTTCATATGGCCAATGAGGACGATGCCCACCTTTTGCACAACTCCCCATTCCCTGGGGTGATGGAGAGTAAGTGCTACACTCCCAGGGCTCCCGATTTCATCATCAGCAACATCATCGCCCCCACCCCCCAATCCTCATTGGGGCTAGGGACAGAAATTATACATAAACCAGTATAAGTGATCAGAAACCAGTTCAAATCTGTAACACAACAGAAATTCAGTGCACATACCCTACTTTCAAAATGGCTGAAACCAGTTTAAGATAAACCTGGATGGATTTAGTATCAGACTTAACTGATTTAGGTTAAATTGGTTTATTGAATTTCTCTCCCAGCTCCTTTCCAGATTCAAGTTAAGACACAGACCCCCAGCATCTCAGGGTGCTTTGCAAACCCCACTTCACAGGCTGAGTGGACTAGGCTTGGCCCAAGCTGTCTGCTCTTGCCAAGCAGGGAGGCATGCTTTAGTGACCCTGGCTTCAAGCCTGGGTCACTGCAGGCATGTAGCTGCATTTCTGGAATCAAAAGTGGATATGTATTCACTTGCTTATTGGTTCAGTGTTCACAGCTTAGACTAACCTGTGAAGATTGAATTGATTCAGCCTCAAGCTTTTTTGACTATCTGTGCTTAGCCTGCCTGAGAGCTCAGCCTACTCTTTCCTGCCCTGACTCATGACACCTTATGTGGGGGCAGCTGGATCATCAGAAGGAGCACCTCAACTATGGACCTGGCCTGTCACCGCAAGCACACTTGGCTCCAGGATGGGGGACAGGACAAGCCCCTTACCAGTGTATGTAGCTCTAGCCCTGCAAAATGAGGCCCTGGCCACCTGCCTCCTCACCCAGGTAGACTGGGAGCCCTTCCTTGATGAGTAGGGCCTGAGGGCTTCAAGTGTCCATGCCCTGGCACTGGGCCATAAGTTCCTGCCATAGTCTTCTCTGGCCCTGACTCACAGGCAGCACTGCCTAAAGCCCAGGCTGCCTGGGTACCATTGCCCTTCCCCTCCCCATTCCCAGCCTCTCCCATGGTCAAATGCTGGGGGACCAGGGCAATGTGGTGTGATAAAGAGACTCGCGCCTCATTTTAATCAAATGTTGAAGTTTCCAAACTGTTAATGTATTTATTAAACAAGAACTGTGCAACATTACCTGCTCAAGAACTTAGAACTTTCTTTTCAGTTAACACTGAGAAAGTGGGGAAAGACCCTTCCCGCACCATGCAGTTACACTGTTGAGGGAGGGAGGGGGGCCAACAGCTGCAGGGGGCTCAGCTTAACAAACACAAAACCTGGGGCAGCAGGGGGAATTCCATATGTGAAACTGCCACCCCTCAACTTAATTAAATGCATCAGCTGCCAAACTTTTCATGTGCCTAATAACAAAAAACCTGTGGAACGCTGCCTGCTCTGGAACTTGGGCAAGAGCCAAGGGGCTGCCATTCCCTACAGTGGGACCTGGGCCTGCAGTGGCCTGGCCCAATAGGCTGGTGGGATGATCCACCTATGCCCCACTCTGTTTGGGGCTCTGTGCATACACCAGTGACCACTAGCAGCCGGGCATAGCAAGTTGGTGCTAGAAGGTGAACTGAGTAAATGCCAGCCCTGCTACTGGGTCTTGGGCAGCCAGATTCCCCTGCCCTTCTGCACTGCTGCTCCTCACAGTGGAACCTGCCAGACACCTTCCTGGCTCCTCAGAACACAGGTCAATAGCTCTCGTACACCATATCTCTTGTCCCACGGCTCCCCCCCGGCATAGATTGTCATCCTTTTGTCTGCAAGAGATGGTGGATATTGCAGCCTATGGTGTAGATAGTTTGCAGTCTCATGTGACTGAATAGTCCAATGCAGGATTTGCATGATCTGTGGCAGTGGTTGCAAGTGTATGTGTCATGCTTGGGTGGTTTGGGAGCTACTTGCTTCCTACAGACACTTTTCTCTTCAAGCTGTTGAAACCAATTCCTGTCATGGACTGTAATGTCCTAGTGGAGACGGTGATGCCACTTGCCAATCGCTTGCCAGGGTTTCCCATTGATCAGGATCAGTTTCAAACACCTTCATATCTCACTTGCATCTGTCTTTGTAGCAAAGCTTGGGACATCCTGTTGTCCTTGTTCCCTCTGATAGTTCCCTGTATAGCATGTGTTTGGATATATGTCCATCTTTCAATCTGCTCAGATGGCCTAGCCAATGCAGTCATCTCAGTTTGAGTAGAGCTGTCACACTTAGTAAATTTGCTCTTTGAAGAACGGTTGCATTGGTAACTTTATCTTGCCATTTGGTGTTGACTATGCAGCGCAAACAGTGTACGTGTAAGCTGTTTAACCTTTTCTATTGTTGTGCATAAGTTGTCCATGTTTCCCCATTCCTGGCATCCCCCAATCAATGTTCAGTGTGCAGCATTTCCCCAGGCTGCCTTCTAGGGCACCCCCTATGGGACTTTCAGGCATGTTGCCCTAGAGAGCAGTCCCTTGAGTGGGGCTCTCCATAGCACTGGGAGGGGCTGGGCAGCAGCCTGCCCCAACACTCTGGCCCAGCGGGGGCAATGGTCTCCCCATGGAAGGAGGCACTGATGCCACTCATGGATGTTGTAGCTGAATCCCAAGCAGTCTTTGACCCTGTGCATAAACTCCTTATCCTGGCACTGTGACTCTTTCAGCTCCATAGCAGTGCATGTGGCCTTCCTCAGAGAGCAGCTGGCCTTCTGTAGACCTCATTCTTGGACCTTTACAGTGAGTTCCTAGTCCCAGACAGCTTGTTCAAGTGCTGAAGCACAACGAGTGCAAGCAATCACCAGCCCCTTACATCAGTGTTCCCGTTTGGTTCTCAAGTTGCTGGCACCATCTATGTACACATTTCTGGTGCTCTGCAGGTATCCAGCTGACCAACCTGAACCATTCAGAAAGCAAATAGAAGGCAAAACCTAACTTCCTTTGGAAAATATTTTCAGAAAGACTTTTAAGGCTTTAGAACTCCCCAGTTTTTGTCCAGTTTCTCCCAGAATTATTTTGAGGAGATTATTGTTATAGAAAAGCTTTTTCTAGGTGTGGTTTTGATGTGCCACTTGCTTCAGCTGTTTTTTGCCTTCAATACTATCAGCTTAGTTGCACTTTTCCTGTTCTGGAAAAACTCTAGCTCCCATGACATTTTTTAAATGACCTCTGTGTGTGGTGAATGTGCCAAATTCTAAGTTCATAACAGAGTTAACAGCCTTTAGTCAGAAGCTGAAAAACCCGAAAGCAGCAATTAACCTTACCCCATACCTCTGGAAAAAGTACAACTAGTAATGTGAGGCTGAGGGGCAGCTGGGGATAAACCTGACAGCACAGAAATCAGGAAACACTAATAAATAGATGAAAAATGAACAGGGCTACGTGAATACTTAACTTTTTGTGCTCAGTTGCTTTAATTAAAATAAATAAATAAATAAATAAAAACACTTGTCTTGAACTAAACTGAATTTCATATTATTTTATTCTTTCCAAAATAAAAAAGCCAAAAAGCTTTCTTATGTTTCATCGAATGACCCCAAATTATATGTTTCATTGTGCACACTCAGTTTAAGTGGTGGCTCTCACTTTTACACAGCTCTGGGATAAGAGCACTTAATCGGGATACAAAAGATTGATGTATAGGGATCCAGGTTTTGCTTTCATGCAGAAAAAAGTGTAAAAACATGGATTTTCTCCTTTAGTGGAAAAAAATGTGGATTTTCTTCTTTAAAGGAGAAACCAATAGATTTTTCCTTTAAAGGAGAGAACTGTGGGAAACCATGGCTTTCCCCTTGCAGGCTGGCAGAGTTCCAGCCCATTGAGGGCATAGAAATCTGGGCGGCATATGCCTCTCCCATCCCCTGCCACATTGCCTGTACCTCCTCCCACCCCCCATGTATCACTGATGCCCACAACCTACCCTCACTATACACCCACTTTCTTCCTCACTCATCAGGGAGTTGGGGGTGTGGGGCAGCAAGTGGGAAGTGAGGGACTAGGGGCCTCATGGGCTGGGAGTTAGGGGCACTGGCAGGGCTGTGGGCTGGGGGTCAGGAGTGAGGGTCACCAGCAGAAATTGGAAAATATATAGGCATTTAGAATTTCTTTTATTCTAATTATTGAGTCACTGGTAGGCTTCCAAATGGCTTTAAAATTGTAAATATATCAATAAAACATCAACAAAACTAATTTAATAGATGTCATATATGTTTAGATTATAAATGTATATAAAGTGGCATTCCATTGTAATAATGGATTTTGGATCAGAGAATTTGAGATTTTGAAACAGAGAAAACCTGGATCCCTAGTGATGTGTAATGTCTCCCTTGACTTGATGGGATTTGAACCCACATGTCCCATCTCTAAGAAGAGTAGGCTAAGTGGTGGGTTATTGGCTACTTGGTAGTGAATGTGCATTCAATTCCCTATTTTTGAGATTATTCCACTTTGCAGAAATAATTAAATGTTCATTGGCATGTAGGTATCCTAACAAGTAGGTTGGAGAGCCTTCCTTATGTGCTGCCTCAATACCTGTAGTAGCGTTCACAGACAAAAATGAGAGAAACCCATTACTTGACTACACTGGTTTTGGTTGTGAAATTATAATATGTAGAGGAACAAAGTGAGTTTGATGGTGCCACTCTTGGACACAGTGTTGGCAGTCTAGACATGATCTTAGGCTCCTAAAATATTGGTACTATGCTCAGAACTGCCACCAGTCAGAGTTGTATCTAGCCTGTCTAAACCAATGATACTGGATGCCAAGTAATGAATAGGGGATAGGTCACTCTAGATATACCCAATCCAATGCTGTCCCTCTAAAACATCCACCCCTGTCACTGTTGGAGAAAGGATACTGAACTAGATGGACCATTGGTCTGACCAAGTATGGCAGTTCTTATGTTCTTATCTAGACTGGCCCAGAAGTTTGGGCACCTACATTTTACCAAAGTCCATTTAGAAATCACCTACTAAGCATCCCCATATTTAAATCACCATAGGCCTGGTAGTTGTGAAAGTGATCTCTTGCTTAATGGCCTGATAATTACAGAACTCATTCAGGAAGCTGAAGACACAGAGTTTAGATACCCTCCTTCTCTTTACCATTCCTATTAGCTGGATTAGGCATTCTGCCCCCTAGATGCACTAGGTGTTGTGAAGCTCAGTCTTCAACACCTAGCTCTCTTTGTTATAGTGTAAGAAACCTAAATGTTTAGCATGGGTTTGTGGAGTTTGTGCCTAGCACTTTAAAGCTCAGCATCACATGCCTGTTTGAATCTGGACCAAAGTCATGTAGGAGCTTCAAGTCAGATCTCATTGGTGCAATACCAAAAACAATGGACTTAGTCAGCAGTACTCATTTACAATTTAGTCTTTTCCCACCCACTTTAATAAGTGATTTCCACAGTCCTAGTGCAGTCATGGAATTTTGATGCAACTGGGATAACAGAGACTTTGTGGGATAGATTGTACAACTGGAGTATGGTCATTGAAGGGTAGGACTTATTTAGGAAGAGCAGGCAGGGGAACAATGAGGTGATGTTTCAGTATAGAAGAGATACAATTGTTCCGAGGGACACAATGCCTAAAAGACATCTCACTGCAGCACCATCAGTATGAATTCAAGCCTTACTCCAGGCTCATGGCAATGGCTGTCCCCACTCACCATAAATAGCTTCCTGATCTTTTGGGTTGGGGAAGGATGGGGATATGATACTAGAAATTGATGCACCTTAGCCACATTAGCCTGATAGGATTCTGAGCATGGATAGACTTTGAATTTACCTTTAGGCATGTGAGAAATCTCTTACATATTATTGGAATCACTCTAAGGTGCTTAATGGTAAGCACACGCTTATATGTTTAGATGGTTCTCATCTAGATTGTTCAACACTTGATTGCGCTCTTGGTTTCATTTCACATTACATTAAACCTTGTGTTGTTTAGGAGACCTGTGCCTTGGAACGTATGAGTGTTGCAGTGGAAGGATTTATGTGTTTATGTATTATTTAACAGAAAAGCCATCTGAATAATTCTGACCAGGCAGGATGCTACCAGTGAAACAATATTAAACTCTTGACCTGTACTAGATCCTTGGAGTTTCTATTATACCATTTTTATGCAGCTACAATTATGTTGTCTTGTACATAAGGGACAACAGCTTCATTTTGGCTATGCACTACATTAGCCCAAAGAGCAGGTGGGCAGTTTCCATTATAGAAAACACAAAATATCCTATATGTAGGCAAGAAAACTATGACACACATGTTGAGAAGCTTTTATTTAAATATCACAATACTTTGGATTAGTTACACTATGGCTTTGAAATATCACTATATAAATTCGTTGTTTTCCTCATGAAAGAAAATTTAAAATAAAAGGAGCATAATGTGTGGAGCTTTGCTTATTGAATTAAGCTGGGTTTCTAGAGCCAGTTCTGGTCTGATGTAGAGCTGGAATTTCCTCACGCTTTCTCATAGACTCTAGTGCAGACGACGCCTTTCATAACACATTCCTAAGACATAAAATGAAGGTTAATTGAATGAAGGGAAAAAGATGAATTATAGATCATATTTTCTTGCATACAACATACATGTTTCCCCCCACTCCCCTAAAAAAAAAACCCCAAGAAGTTGGAAATTGTAGTTTGCATTCTATGTAAGAAATACATTAAGAGCAGTTTCTGCTACTTACTGGCCAAGTTCAAAAGCCTTCATGTGTGTCTGGGTCAGGAGCAAACTGAGCCAAACAGGAGCAGCCTAGTCCAGGGCTGCTCCTGCCTTGCTGTGCCCCCTGCATCAGAGAGAGCTCCAGGCTCCCCCAGGTACCAGCCCTTGGCTGGCAGGGGGCACTGGGGGAAATCCTGGGCTGGCAAAGAGCTATGGGGTCAGGCCCCAGGCTGGTAGGATGCACAGAAGATTAGTCCCAAGATCCAGGGGGTGAGAATGAGCTGTCCCCAGTTTTGCGCAGCTCAGAACTGCCCCCGGAGCCAGGGACAACTTCTCCTCCAACCCCTGGAGGTCAGGGTTAAGCCAAGCAGCAGCTGTGGCCCCTGCTACCTGGGCTGACGCAGGAGCAATTTGCTCCTGGGTCAGCATCTACACATGCACTTAGGTGCATTAGGTTAAAGTGCCATTTTCTAGTACCTGTATCTGTTGGTACTAGCAAACAGCATTTTAAATTAATCTACTACACAGTAATTCCTGTGTACATGTAGACAGTGATGCTTTACTATATATTAGATTAGTCTAATGTGCAGTAAAGCTCAAATGTAGATTGCCCAGAAATATCTCTTTTTTTTCATTCTGCCTTTCTAATACAAGGTATGTATAAGGAGTTATTTTCAGTACCATGAACCTTTTAGGAATACTAAGTGAAAAGAGCACTTTATAAAATTAGGCACAAAGTAGAAGGTATTTACCTATTTAAATTTCTTCCCAACTTCCAAGAACATCTTTGCCTACATGGGTATTGATGCAATGACAGAAACATCAGCTAAGGCAAGCTTTGGTAAAGTTCAAAGGACAACTTGTTTCCTAGTGTGGCCAATCTAGGGTCAAAAGGGAACTGTCCTTGCAAGGGGATGAAGAAGGCTACTTGGCCACATGGGGTTCTGGGGTAACCTAAAGAGCTTCTTAAAGCTGTTATAGGAACAATCCTTCCTGTTCCTTATAGCTCCCTCATGTCCCTCTTATTAAAGAATTGAGAATCAATGTATTCTACCTGTTTAGTTTTAAAAAAAAAAGGTTGAGGTTTGGCTTGATTGCAGTCTATAACAATTGATAATAGAGCGCTCTTTATTCTACCAAGTGACAGTATAACAAGATCCAATGTCTGGAAGCTGAAGCTAGACAAATTCAAGTTAGAAATAAGATGTGGGTGTTTCACTATTATAATGGCTTGACAAGCCTATGGGAGATTTTAAAAAAGATTGGGTGTTTTGTGAAAAATATGTACAGTCCAACTACAGCTATTAGATTCACAGCAGGAATTTATTCACAGAAATCATATTGCCTGTGTTATGCAAGAGGTCAGTCTAAATAATCAAAATGTTTTGTTTTGTCCTAAAACATCTAAACACTGTTAATGAAAAGTTCATAGACCACTTCCTCCTATCTTCAAGATCAATGAAGCTCACTAGCAAAAGGCCAAGGGGACTGGGAGGATAGAGAATGACAAACACCAACACCTTTTGCCTCAAAAGGTGTAGAATAGGTAAGGCCCTGCCCTAAAAAGACCTTAGGATGAGCTTAATTGAGGATCCTTTCCTGTAGACCTCAGAAAGCCAGAAGGAAGAGAAAACCTTCCTCTCCACAAAACATCCTTAATTTCCCAGCACAATAAAAGGACTCTAATGCATCCTTCTTGCATGACAGATAACTCCCACAGGAAATTATTCAATTTAAGGTCATAAGCACGCGTTTGTAGTTTGTATCTGTTATGAACAATGGAGTTGGAAAACAAAAATATTCCTTCATTATAAACTCTGGCCTTACAGAATCACTAGTACTCTTTTCCAACATGTTATCCAAATTACTTTAGTTCTGGCCCTTAACCATCTGAGGAACAATGCTTTATTTATCCAAAACACCTTTTTGGTGACAACAAACTAAAATGACTTAAGATTATAAACTTGTGGGTCTAACTGTCCTCTGGCTTGTGTTATGATCCTGCATGCTTCTTGCAAGAAGAATTTTGCAAAATCTTGATCAGGCAGACTGACTGAGAGAAATCATTCCACAACATGCATTAAAAACCTAGTTCTGTGGATATGGTGGGCACACATGTAAGGCTGTTCAGTCCCCAAACCTGGTTTTCTGATTCCACATGGCAATCTATCATCCAAATGTAATTAGGTACATTACTAAAGTGTTTTCATCTATAAACCTCAAACACTTCATTCATGCTATTGGAATACTTATATTGAAACAGACAGAGTAGGTATGTTAATTAATTGGAAATGAAGATATATTTATGAAAAGTATATATAACCAATATTGTGAGGTGCACTATTTTTACATGGACAAAAAGGAAGATACCAGGCTAAGATCATTAGAGTAATAGAATTAGGAGAGTTTAAGTGAATTATTTGAGAAATGCAACTTTATCCCTGTATCCCCTGGGTTTCTAACATTTAAGAGTTTTGGGTTTTTTAATTATAATGTTTTTGAAAGGTAATATTCTTTCAGTTCATTGCAAGCCTGCCAATATTGTCAACTTAATTATTTTTTGTTTGGAAAATAACATTTGCGTTTTCTCTCCCTTGCTCCCTAAGGTTATTTCCCATTCTCTCCCCCTCTATTTCTAAAAAATTCTGAAACCAAAGAGAAGAAAAAATTGACAATATAATTACAATTAATTTGTAGCCATTACATCATTCAGTGATTAACAATCAGATACATGCTAATCACTTACCACAACCATTTTTCCATCCACCAGCTTTCTCCTTATTGTAGTCTCTTTACCATTCCACTTCTGCACGTGAACCAATGATCCTTTCTCTAAGGTTATGACACTCTGCGAGGAACCAAACATAATTCAAAATGTGACTATTTTAACTAGGTGCTTTTAAAAGCAGCAAAAATTTATACTACTTTCATCAAGTTCCATGTTTTCTGTATGCTACACATTCAGCATCACTGAGTTTCAGTCCAACCTTTTTTTTTTCTTATTGGGATGCTTTACAGTAATGATTTGCAGTTTTCTTAGTGCTTTATACAAGATAAAAAATACTATTGCCTGTTTTCCAGCACATCAGAAATATTCTGAAGGCAATCATTAACACTCACCTTGACTTTTCTGTCATCTGCTGTGGTTTCTTCAAACTCCTGGCCCAGTTTGAAAGAAAACTCTGTATTTTTGAAGGTGCTTTCAGTCCTAATGGTAACCATATCACCTTTCATGCTGATGATCACATTGGGTTTAGCCAGGCCACCTATTTTCCTTGTGGCTAAGCCCACACCTACAGGCCAGAGATAAAAATCCATTACATTCTAGAGAGCAGGACATCCTTACCTTACAGAATTTCAATGCAAAGTAAGGAGCAATTTCTTTGTGAATACTATACCATTTGTTTCAAATGTGACTCTGATTCTTCAGATGTAGAAACTACACGTAATATTGCTTTTCCAAATAAGTGCATCTTTCTTTTTGCAAACTAGGCTATATTTGATGATGCAGTTCTTGTGTCGTTTTAGTAAGCAAGAAACACAGGGAGATGTAACTCTGTGCTGCCCCAGAGAATAGTGTGGGTCAAAAACAAGGGACTACTTTCTCAAAAAAGCTGTGAAGAAATTGTTCCTTACATTTCTTTCCTTGAGATTTTGTCAGAATTTGACAGCAGCTTAACTGGAGGAAGTGGGGTTATGGACAGGGCAGCAGTCCCCAGCACCACTCTGGGGGGACATAAAAGCAGACACTGCCACAGTGGCAGTTGACTATGTTGCCATAATGGGCAAGGCGGGAGTTGGCACTGCCCCATGCATCAGTAGCTGCCCTGGGCACAGACCTGTCCTGTTGTGCTCTGAAACTTGAAATTTTCAGTAATCCATAGTGGAGAATTTAGGGATCAAGCCATTCATGCATTGCTGCCTATTCTTTACAACATCACATATAAAGACTAAATGAATTGCTCGTAAGCAGTGTATTCTACTGCAGAAGGCAAATGACACTGAATATTTCTGGATTATCTAAATGCAAGTGAAAAATAGAAGGACCACATAGAGAAAATTCAGATAGAAGAATAAAGGGAAGCAGAAAGTCTTCTCCAAGGATCTATTTACATGGCCTGGTTAATACATAGGGCCATATCATGGTCAGCTAGTTTAAGGAGATATCAATGACTAGTTAGAGCAAAGATCCTTGGTTTACAGTGCTTTAATTTCTTCAATGAAAAATAGTGTTAATAATAGTCACCACCTTTGTAAATGCTATAATATGGTCAAATGAAAGGTGGCATGTGCAACGACAACAAAGTATTTCTGAAGTGTAACGTTTGTTGTTGTAAATATTCACTACTGAAAAAAAATTCTTAAGACCTTCAGAAAAAACCTCAGGAGATGAATTTATACTTCATATGTGCTCAAACTAACTAGAACGTATCTATTACCCAGTTTAATTCTTCCAAGAAACAAAATTAAAGGCTTGGTGAATCATTTATATAGCAACAGTAACACTGAGACTGACTGTACAGTTATTATAAAGTAATGGGGCAAATATGACACTAAAACAATGCCTAGTTTGTTATATTCCCAGAATTTTTCAGTAATAGATTCATTCCCAGGATTTTGGCTTTAGAAAGCTGAGTGTGTGGAGAGAACAGCACCATCACAAGCTGATTGAATATTGTAAATTATTGCAAGTTGCACATTTAGTTGGGCACTCAAAACACACAGAAGTGTCCTTTCTGAGATGTTATAAGAAATTGGAACTGACATTCTTCTTTTTCAAGTTAAGATGCAGAAACTAAACTATAAGTAAATTATGCTATAGAACTAACTGGAATGAGGAGCACCCAATGCCACAAAGAGGACATTATCCAGAAGCAAAGCACAAGAAACATTTTAAAATACAAATGACAAAAAAATAGCAATTCTCACCCAATTCTTTCATATAATCATCAAAGTTTTCACTGGAGACAAGTTTCCAGGTTCCCACAAATCGGTTACACATTGTAATTATTGGCTTTGTGAGGCAGTACCCCTCAAGAGAAAGACAGCAACAGCAACAGCAGAGCTCTCAGTGGGAGGCAGAAAGATTGTATGAGCTACACAAGTGTGAATAGCTTCTTTTTAAAGATGGCCTGAACTTGTAATTCTCAGAGCGGACCAATCAGAAAGGGTAATGTCAGGGCAAGACAATGTGTACCTTGTCCAAAGCCACTTGTGCTAGTACCAAGACTCAGTGTTGCGCCTGCTGCTGCTTCCTCCACTGAATAAAGCAGAACACATAGGGACCAGGATGTGAGGTTACTGATCCAATGTCTGAGCCAAGCACAGCAGTATGATGAACATCAGTGCTCACATTCGTCCCAGTACAACATCTTCCACTGTCACCATCTTCACTGCTGTCATGAAGGTCTAGAGTGAATATTTTTGCGGATGCTTTTAGACAAATTGTTGCCTGTAAACTTAGGGATTGGATCTGATGGCCTGGGATGCCCCTTCCAGTTCCATGTTCCTGCCTTCCTAAGTATTTGATCGTTTGACAATGTAATTTTTTTATTTTGTGTTGTCTTCCATCTTTCTGCCAGGAGCTGTTGTCACAAACAGTGGAATGCCCTTTTCATGTAGTCCACATTACATTATAAAGAAAAGAGTCTGTGCCTCCTCGCTTCCCTGCTAACCTGCAACTACTCTCTCTCCTTCCTTCCTAACAAGAAAACAGACCAAGAAGGGAGGTGGTCTTTGATATGGTTACCTTCAGGACTGAAGGCATCTTCAAAAATACAGAGATTTCCTTCAAACTGGGGCAGGCATTTGAAGAAACCATAGCAGATGATAGGAAAGTCAAAGTGAGTGTTAATGCTTGCCTTCAGAATATTTCTGATCTGTTGGAAGACAGACATGAACGGAGGTAAGGCATTCCGAAACCAGGAAGTAGTGGTTTGAGAAGATGTCATAGAATTCCTTTCCTTGCCTTGGCAGTGAAAGAGACATTAGTCACGTGACATAGAATTCCTCAATATATTTGTTTCTAGAAATAAATAAATAAACAACTCCTAAAACTCCTAAAAAACAAACTTCATTTACAACTCCAGTGTTTCAGTAAATAAAAATCAAGTCCACCTATGTCTGAAATTCAGGAATTCAGAAAATTGAAGTTCTGAAAAATACAAAAAGTTTAGAGCTATGAAGTATAAGCATCAATGCCAACAGGTATTCTGTTTCTCTCTTTCCTAAATGATCCTTACGAGTGGGAGAACCCCACTAGATGCATTATGGAACTTCCTGATGTGCATAATATAAGAATACTACTACATTTATTCAAGAAATTGAAGGTGAGAAAAATTGTCAGAGTAGATCAGTTTACACTGCAGTACCAGTACCATTAAGAACAATAGTGACAGTACTTTAATTATACAGACAAAAAGCAAGTCTTAAACTGCTCAAGCAACATGAACATTACTACCATCAATCGTTGTCTCCCAAGAAGAAGCAGCAGTTTCATTCCCAAGATTTATAATCCAGATAGAAGAAAAGCATGCACCATAGGACATAATACCAGAGTATCTGGAAGCCCAGTCTCATCTTCCTATGCATAGTTAAAGAAAGAGAGGGTGATTCTGAGCTTAGATGAGTGGTAGGGAAAAGGAGCTTTATTTTAAACACTGTTTAAGAGCAGAGTAAAAATTCATTTGCCTCACTGGCTTAATTATAGAGTGGAACCAATTCTAATATTATAGAATGAGATAGCATTCTATTCTGAGTGAAGTATCTGGGAAGTCCCCATGGGACATCCTATAAGCATGAAAGAAAGCAAATGTGAGAAATTTAAAAACAGAAAAGTGATCTAGGCACATATAATCCAGTAACTTTAATGACATTTTCTCATGGAATAACAAACATTTACTAAAAATATAAAATACTAGAAACAGAAAATAGAAATAAAAATGGATTTTAACCATTGACTCTGCTGGATGCAGGATTGTACCTGTAGGCCACGTCTAGACATGCAGGCACGTGTGGTTTGTAGCTCCGCAAACTTCTTTGCAACATCATGAACTGCACATAGTGCATATTAAATTGTGCCCAAAATGTGCCCAAAATTTGCTACCAGGAAATCCTGGTATAAAAAAAAATGCACAGAAAAAAGCAGCGCGGCACACACTACAATAGCATGCACTGGAAAGAATGGAAGCTTGGACCTCCAGGGAGATGCTCTGGCTGCCAACCAGAGATGTCTCTGCTATTACACTTGTACCCCAGCTGCTCCAATATGCTGGGAGCTGGGAAAGGGCAGTTTGTCTGAAGCAGGGCAGTTTGTCCCTCACTGAAATGCACATGCAGGAGCATGCACTGCAGCACAAAATTAGTGGCACACGTTTGTGCAACTATTTGTGCTGCATCAAGCACATACCCCTGACCATCTGGATGCACCCCATGGACTCTTATATGAGCTCTCTGGTCACATCCCAATGAGAGCATACATGCAGGGGCATGTATTTTCCACAGGACAAATAACAGTGGCATATATTTGTGCCACTACTATTTGACCCCAGGAACATCCCTGCATGCACACTTCGGCATCGGGAAAAGTGACCTGGGTGGAGTAAGAGAAGCTGGGGCAAGTATCTGTGCTGGCTCCAGCAGCTTTACTTGGGAGCCTCCCAGGTCAGCAGTGGCACCAAGCCAGCCACTCAGAGCCTGGCCAGAAGCCAAAGTATGGCTCTGGCTGGCCAGGCTCCATTTCTGGTTGCCACGTGCATGATGCTACTTTTTGTAGTGGCAATATCTCTTTGACACCAGAATCTCACACTGTCAAAAAATCCCACTACTGTGCTAATTAGCTGCATGGCAAATGGGTGCACATATGCCACATGTGGTTTGTGGTACCTCAAACTGCTTAGAGGCACTGCAAACCGCACATGCAGGCTTGTCAGGACATGCTGTTTGGCTGTGTCCAGATGAACAGGGTTGTGCAATTTGTGGCACCTCAAACTTCTTTGGGGTGCCACAAATTGCATGTAGAGAACATTAAAACATGCTCTGCACTGCAAATTTGCAGGGTGGGGCCAAAATGTGCTACTGGGAAATCCCAGTAGCAAACAAAATGCCAGGGGAAAAGGAGGTGTGGCACATGCAACAGGAATGTGCGCCGGAAGACGTGGAGGCTTGGTCCTCCCAGGAGACACTCTGACAGCCAGCCAAAGTATTTCCACTCTTTCAGTTGTGCCTGGGCTCCTCCAGCATGCCAGGAGCCAGAAGGAGGTGGGTAAGACCAGTTTGCCTGAAGCAGGAAAATTTGTCCCTCACCAAAGTGTGTAATGCACTGGGGAGTGCATTACACCAAAAAGTAGCAGCAGAAATTTGCACCGCTACTATTTTTTCCAGTGCAAGTGCATGCCTCTGCACATCTGGACACAGCTCTGAAAATTAAAACATCATATGCAATAAAGAGCATTCACATATTTCAAACAATTTCTTCCCAATGTAGATTTTTTTATATAGAATAACAAAATGTATGAAAGAAATGCAGCTAATGTGATATTTTGGTCAAATATTTGCTACAGTTGCAACTGGTTTCCCATTCTTTTTGATTGGTGTAAATTCTAGTGATATTAGTGGAATTACTTCTGCTTTAACTGATGTCAGAATCAACACTTAAGGAAAGGTCCAATATTTTTAAAGCATCTAGTAATTTGGGAGGCCTCCATTTAGTGTTTAGCCTTTTTGCAGCTCTTTTCAGAGAATGCTGAGCATTTGTATCAGAAAATCAGACCCATTTAAGGTTTCTTAAGTTGGACATCCAAAATTACTTGCTGCTTTTGGATACTTATTCTAGTAAGACTAAATGTTTGCCAACATTTTGTAGGGGGTGAGGGGGGAAGAAGGGAATTTCAGGAGAAAATTAGCCTCATTCTTTCTGTTTACCCCTTGTTGCCTTTTATGTAATTAAAATCTGAGCTAATATCTTGTTTACCAAGCCAGTATACAAAGCCACAAAAGAACTAGAAAAGTCAAAACATCTAGTGTGAGTCTATGAGCAACAGTGAAGTTGTAATGACAATCTAAATCAAGAACACATTTAAAAATATTGAATTTCCTTTGAATTGAGCAAAGCATGTAAAAAATATAAAGCACATGACAAAAAAAAATCAAGGGAAAGAATAAATGTCTTTTACCATTTTCTTAAACTACTGGATATCTGTGAAGATAGGAGGCTTTTTCTTAGTATCACTTACTAAGAAATCTGCAAATAGTGAGTGAGTATAATAGAAAAATATCCTCTTACTGGAACTCAAAGGTCCCATGGTCTACAAATCAAGAGATTTACTAGAAACTGTGTGACCAGGCTCATTTTTAAAATAGAATTTGATAGCCACTGTTTCCAGCTCTGCATATTTCAGATAGTTGCAACCTTAGAAAGTAGTTCATTAGTTCAAGGACTGAACTGAAATGGAAATGAAATGGAACTGGACTGAAATGAGATAGAGATGATTATAAACAAGAAATTGGCAGGTAGGGACAATTTATACCAGCAATTTTGTTTCTCAGTAAACACTCTGTGTGTTTCAGAGATATCTAAATGTTGCTGAGCTTTTTAATGTGAATTTAAATTTTGTGTAGTTAAGCTTACAACTGAAGCTTAGCACTCAGACAAAGGAAAACACTCTGAAAAGGAAGGAAGAAATAGATGGTGAGGGTAAAAAAAATGGAAGAGCCTTGATAAAATGACAACACTAGCCACCGTGTTGCTTCTGATCGAGATTGAAAGAAAATAGATGACTGAACCAGCACTTACTTTAGAAATGGTGTAGAGCTCACTGGCATGCCGCTTGCTGCTCCCTGCCCACTTCTCTTGGGACTGCTGGCTGCTGGAGCAGAGGCTGCATCCGCACTGCTTACCCAGGGGCATGTTCCCCATGGGGAAAGCTGTAGTGGTTTGATGCTGTGCCAGTGGGGGTGTGGATCATGGATGATTGAATGTGGTTTCAGAGGATTGGATGTGGCTCCCGGGTGAGTAACTCTGGTCACCCCTGGTGTAGAGCTACACAGCTTGGACCTCAGCATTCTCAGCCAAGCTTTATGTTCTGGATAGTCTCTAATGAACCTCACTAAGTTTATGTCTTAGCATGTACTCAACAATAAGATCCAAGACAAAGTGTTTTGATTTTTAATCCTAAGGACTTTCTACCCATCAGATTCAAATCTATTGTGATATTTTTTTAAAAGATTCAAGTAATCCTTCTTTTGTCTTCTAGCAACATATTTCCATCCAGGCCACAGCATAGAAGTCAATGCCCTCTTTAGCCCAAAAAAGAACCAGCTCAGCATAGTAAAGAAAGCTCTATTTTGCTTCCTCTTTCTTCAAAAATCCCCCACTTTTGTACATAACCATGTTTTTTAAAAAGCACCACTTATATAAACAGTTGTGATGGTCTAACATGGGGGTGGCCAGAGTTATTCACCGTGGGAGTCGCATCTGATCCTCCACTGAAATTCAAGAGCTGGAGAGCGAGAGGGGGCTGGGTGACCTGGCAAGAAACCAGGAGTAGGGGATGCTGAGCAACCCAGAGTGGAGGTGACCACCTCCACCACTGCAGCATTGAGCCACTCTGGTTTTCCCATGGGGAGCTTGCCCTGGGGTAAGTGGCATGGCTGCAGCCCCTGACCCGGCAGCCCAGTGCCTGAGCCAGCAGTCCCAGGAGAAGTGGGCAGGCAGCTGCAAGTACCATGCTGGTGAGCCACATGCAGCTTGCGAGCTGCACTGTGGCCACTGTGGGTCTAACAAAAACTTACGAATACAATGCCAGTTAAAGGGAGTTGTTTAAGGTATAAACTGGCTTGTCCTGCTGAAAAAGATTGCTGCCAAAGGCCTGTGCTTCTGTTTTAGTAACAAAGAGACCTCTGTATATAGGCCACTAAGCTCTTCAGAAAATTTGGCCATATAGGTCACAATTGTAACAGCTGGGATTCAGCATTTTTTAAAATCCAGCAATTTTTTTAGAGGCCTATGAGAATTTGAGATCTCTTGAAAGTCAGATACCAACTGTGGGTGTGACTCAGAGGAATTTGTCCACCTCATAACTGAACCATGTTCATGCTATCCGAAGGGCAATGCTGTATATCTAATTCCAACATAATCTTTGATATTTATATACTTTCTGCTTGAAGTTGGTGCTCCTACCTTTAAGGACATTGTTCCTGTTTCAACGTTTAGTATTTCTGATTGGAAACTATTTTGTTTGTCAAAAGTGTAAGCTATGCCTTCTGGTCCAAAAGATTTAAATTTTAAGGAGTATTGAGCACAAGGTTAAATTTAATATTATATTCAAGGAGTATGACTGACTATGATTTTGGATATTTCACTTAAGTTCCCATTTTTTATCATGATTTTATCAATCTGCCCTATAAACCTGCATGAGGAGTACAAAAACAGAGTGATTAAGGCAGCTTCTTATCAAGAGATATCAGTGAGAGCTTTTGCTGGCTCTGGACATGCGCTGAATGCTGCCTCTGCTTGTACCTGGCCATTGCAGCTGGAGAGTCAAAACTGTCTGGATATGATGGACATAATTCCTTTGGTGTCTTCAACATACTAGCCTGCTGGGCTCAAGTTCTGTCAAAGTATCTTGCAGCAGCCACGCATAAAGCTAGTGTTGTCTATGTGGCCCTTTGAACAAACTATATTTATTTCTACACTGAGAAGATTTCTGACAGCTGAATTATCAAATTATCTTCATCAATACTCATATTATCCTTTGGTTCTCAAGTAAGTATGTCTGAAGTGTAAGTATTAGAAATATTCCTTTTCTAAGAAGGTATTAGTGTTGTACTGAGAATCTGATTTCCTTTTCCTAAGGTTCTGGCTACATGAACAAGTCACAGCAAAATGTGCTGGAATATGACCTTACAGCACATCCACTTCTTTGTGGAAAGGGTTTGTATGGACTTGCTTGCTCTGTGCTAAGGGTGAGGCAGCGTACCTGCAGTGGAAGTGAAGTAAGCTACCCCTTCCCTGACAAAGAGAAGAATTTTTTTCCATCCCTTTTATGACAGCTTCTCTGGTCTTAAAAGTTGCCATTGTTGCCTCTTAATCTTTTGCTTCAGGCTAAACATATCTACTTCCTTCAGCCTTTCCTCATATGATTTGCATTCCAACTCTGTCATCATCATTTGCCTGTAAGTACTTTTCAGTTTCTCAACTGCTTCTGTAAAATACAGTGCCCCAAACTGGAGGCCTAACCGGCACCAAGAGAGTGCTAAGACCTCCTAATTTTTTATCTAATGCCTCTGTCAACACAATCCAACATTGCATTTTTTGGCAGCATCACACTGCTGCCACACATGGAGTCTGCAGTTCACCACAGCTCCCAGATACATCCCACCCAAGATAGTTATTCTCCGCTTTGGTTGATGTAGCATTTAACAACTGCCTTTGGATCTCATTTCAATATTTATATCCCATTTCATGACATTATCAAGGTCTTTTTATGTTTTAGCTTTCCATCAAAGATCATTGTAACCCCACCCAGTTTTGTGTCATTTGCCTGCTTGATCAATATAGGCTCAATTCCTGCATCCAAGCCTTATGGAAAATGGGAAATACAACCGGGCCCAGAACAGGCCACTGAGGAGCACATTGTGAAACCTCCGGCCAATCTGACAACTTTGTTGAAGGTTACTGTTTATTGGGAGTCATCCAAACAATTATGTACAATATTTCTGTAGTTATTTCTGTTCTGTTACTTCTAACAGTAGTTCCATTTAGTGCACATTTCTGAGAATATGTGAATGCATCAAAAGTCTTTCTGAAGTCCAAGTATACCAAAGCCACTGCATTCACCTTAACCATATATCTTCTCAAAGAAAAGAATCAAGTTAGCTTGTTCTTAACAAAGTCCTGGTAACCATTAGTGACCAACCCGTCAATCACCAGATTTTACAAGTCACCCGATCCTAAGGTTCCCCTTCTTTCTCCTGATCATCAGACTCTGAATCAGTCTTGGGTTCAGAGCAGGAAGGATTTAGGGCCTCAGGAGGGGATGAGGTAGCATCATTTTCTGAGGGTCCTTCCCCCTTAATGGGTTCTCTGAGGTTTTTTGAACTCAGCTCGCTTATGGGCCACATTTTCCTGGGTCAAACCTTCTGCGTCTCAGCTTCGTTTCCGGCGTGAACCCCTGGGAGCTGGGTTGAAAGGGGTTTTGGTTGCCCAACATCAGCTACCTCGGGGGTTGGGAGGGGGGTGGGAATCCTTTGACAATTATGGGTCAGATGAGGCAGGTTTTCCCTACTCTCAGGATTTAGGTCCAGCAGTAAGAATTAGGATGTCTCTTGAGTAGATGAGAGTCCAACTTCCTACTGCCTGTAGCCCCAGCAGAGGCAGGGTTTCACTTTGTAGGAGACTCAGTTCCCCCTTTTCATTCCTCACCCTGGGTTCACACAGTTGTCTCCCTGCATGAATGAGGTTGTCCTTACAGCAGCCTGCTTCTTTACTGGGACCTGAACAGCCAGGAGAGTTGGGCTGCTGCAGTGAAAACATGCAGTCTCTTTTGTGGCAAAGTATCATATCCGAGCCTGCTTTCAGGGCAGGTGATGTGGCTGACCACCCAAGGAACTATGGTCAGACACCAAACACACACACCACAGACCATGCACCATATGTGTGAATGGCCTGCACTCACAGCAGTGCTCTCCTCTGCACCCTGCCCTGCCCCAGGCTGGAGAAGTAGTGCCCAGCCCAACCCCTGACTCCAGCTCTGCTCAGGAAGAGTTGAGCCAGGCACATGCAGGCAGGGTGGCACCTGCTCCAGTCCACCTGCCTTGCTTCTGCACAGCAGCAGTGGTGCCCAGCTACGTGCCTGGCGTACCATGCTGGTCTACCTATTTGCCAGACTGTGCCCCTGAACTTCTGACCACCTGCCTCCAGCAGTGCCACTGAAAGTCCACCAACATACAAGTTTGCCCAGGGTGCCATTTTCCCTAAGGCTGGCTCTGTATACCACGTACTGCTGCTCAGCCAGTGAGTATTGCAGAATGGTTTTCAAAGATATCCCCTCATCCTTCGGAATCATAAAGACAGGATGTGCTTCAGTTCAGGGGCTTTACAGCCAAGCAAGATTTGATAAATGGGGTTTGTTATCTCGTCATGGTGAGCCAGATTCTCAGCTAGTTCATCATAGCCGAGATAAAGGGGAAAAATGGGAGCAGTATGTCTTTTAACTTTGGACAACCTGGTTGTAAAACAAAACCACCCCTGATTATGATGCTTTGTTGCACCATCTTCTTTGCAAGCTTGGGAAAAACTGATCACCTGGGAAGTGTATCTGCCAGACAATATTCCTCCATTCTGACAGTCGGAGGCAAGGAGCCACAGGCTATGGGCTCTTCAGAAATTTGGAAAAAAAAAATCTCTGATGGTTAGAGCTGGACGTCCTGGCCTGGAAAGGATTAAACACGAATGGTCCCTCCCCTAAAGCAGTAGCCAGAGAACTATTGAGCGGGGGCTGGGAAGGGGGAACAGTATGAGAAATGAAAGTAGAGGAGTGGATAAAGTTGTAAAAATAATAAAAAGGCATAAAGGAGGAGAGCAATAAAGGACCACAAAAATCCTAAAATAAAGAGGTGGAAGGAAAGATTGGGGCAGAGAGGAAGCTGCCAAAGCTTTTAGTTTTGGCTTAGAGGGGCAGGCCTATTATACACATGGAAAGCAGCAGGCCTAGGCTCATCAGAACTATGGGCTTCTCTGTTAGGGAGGTCACTCAGTAAGGGGGATGTGTGTGGAGAAAGGGACAGAGAGAAGACACAGATTTAAAAAAAGAGACAGAATTAAGCTCAGGAGGGGTTTAGATAACCAGAAAAGTGCAAAGGGCAACAGGAAGCAAGGCAGTTTTGAAAGTTATCTTGCCAAGTATTTCAGCATAGCTAGCAGGCATCAAGAAACAGAGACAGGGGTTAAGAAGTTGCCTCAGAGGCCAGCTCTGTTAAGGGAACAGAAGACACAAGTTTTGGTTTGTAGTTTGACAGTAAATGACTCAACTGGTTTCTAGTCAAGTTGTTCAGCAGTGAGGTGGACCAGTGTTTCGATACCATACACTGCCATGTTGAACTCCTCCCCCTCCTCTGCGAGACCCATTCTGTAGCTTAGACCATACTGGACAAACTCTAAGATGCTTTTTCAAAACAGCTGAATTATTTTATTATTATTCTAAAGGCACAGCAGTTACAATAATCTATTTTGTTTGGAGTAGATCTGTAAACCAGTTTGAAAAGCAGCCAATTTGTGGAGCTCTGCTCCTTAAAAACAACTTGGTACTCTACAACTCTGTCTGGTGTGAAGATGGTTGGGAGTTCATGAAGAAACCTTCTCATAAACTCTGGTGCTGATAACATGGTTCATGGAGCACTCCTAGAAGGAAGACATATTGCAGTTATTAGACAAATTGAGAAGCCTTGTACCAGGATTTAGATAAGTGCATTTCTGTTCACTTCAAGCAATTACTAGCTAAATGCCATTTAAGAGATGCATGCTTTTTTCTTCAGAGTTCCAAGTATAGGACCAAGGAAAGAGGCTAAAGAGGGACCCAAGAAGCTAGGTCAAGCCCTTCTATCAAGACAGTTTCCTTATATAAAAAACCCCTCTAACAACTTTCTTAAAAAGCCTCCAGAGATGGACATCTCAGTACCTTTTGGCAGCTTCTTTTTGTATTTTCACTCCTTACATTTTACCCCTTGTATACTTCACACCCAGCCTAGATCTTTTGTTAGGGGAGGCAGATTTCCTGTTCCTTCTCCAGTCTCATATCAGCTTCCTTTGCATGCCAGAAGATTATTTGGACAGCAAGGGGCAGGGGTGAGAAGGGAGGAGGAGGAGGAACTGCAGGCTTTCCCCACGGAGTTGTCTTTTCCAGACTAAAAAGGCAATTCCATCAGCTTTTCCTCATAATAATTATTCTTACTACAGTTTAAATGTTCCAATTTGTCATCTTTTTAAGTGCGGTTCCCAAAATTGGACATTATTAATGCTGATGCTTCAGCTACAGTACAGTCTCAGAACAGGTTTTTCCTCTCTCCCCTCCCCAGCCTACTCACAAAATTAGTTCGTTAGCATTTGGTGCACAGGTTGCAGTAGCCTGACTTACAATAGAAGTTGCCAGTACATTTTTAATTCTAGTGCTGGATTTAGAGTTACCAAAAACTTTCATTTTCTAGCAGGGAATTAAAACAAACAAACAAAAACAATCAAAGGAAAACTGCAGAGAATCACCATCACAATCACAAGCCAGTGACAGATCATGTATCACCAAAGTCAGCTTATTGTAATGCTGAATCATGAAGCAAACTTGCTAATCATTGCAATGTTAGGTTATCCCTGTGGTGAAAGTGATTCTGAGAGTATTGTGGGAAGCCATCCTGGCTTTACAGTATTATTAGAGAGACTGTCAGTTTTAATGAGTTCTTGTGTCAAAATTTTGAATATCTTTAGATCAGTGAGGGGCCAGCCCTTGTCCTGTTCAGATTCCCCCTGCTTTCTCTTTTCCATGTTAGTTTGAGGTACAGTGTAAGCCACAAAACACTGCATTTTTCTGTGGAACAATGTAGTATATTGGAAATTGTTGTTAACACACCCCTTCTTCCTTTTCCTTCCTAAAAGGTATACCTCCCATGTTAATGTTATACCTGAACATGCCAGTTTCTCATGATTTTAGTAAAGAATTCAATTGAGTACCATTTCTCACTCCAAAATGAACATTGTTGAAACCCAGGGGAGCGGAAAAGAGTTTTATTCTGTGCCCAAGTTTAGAAAGTTTAACTTGGTCCCAATGTAGACCAAGGGAAGGTCAAGTGCTGGGGATTTCACTGTGTGTGGAAAATTGCTTTCTTTGCCTATTCTTTTTACAAGATGAATGCAGACATCTTTGAAAATTTTCCAGTGCCAACAGGGCTGAGTTCTGCATTACCTCTTACTTTACTGGGGGCCAGGGTTTCCTTCTCCCTGCCCTCCAGCATTAGCAATCCAATGACAGTTTACCATGTCATGCTACAAATAATAGCACACTCACCACCAGTAAGTTTCCATCAGCCAGTTTTCTCTTTATTGTGGTCTCCTTTCCATCCCATTTCTGTAACTGCTTCAGCACGCCACCCTCTAGTATTATGATGCTCTGCAGAGACAAATAAGATGCCCCTTTTTATCCAGGATCCAATAGGAAAAAAGAGATTTGCATACAAGACCCACAGTAACTTAACTCATTTGACTAGGTACATTTGTAACTTTGCAAAGCACTTGTGCTGCTAACCTAAATTGTGATTCAAATTCTCTCTCATCCCATAGTCTTAGAAATATTTGCACTTACCCTGACTCTTCTGTCATCTGCTGTAGTTTCCTCAAATTCTTCACCCAGCCTGAAGGAAATTTCTGTATTTTTGAAGGTGCTCTCTGTTTTGATAGTTATCACATCCCCATTGATGCTTATGATTACATTTGGTTTGGCTACACCTGCCATTTTCCTGGTAGCAAATCCAACACCTGTAAATTGGACAAGACACCAAATTAATTACTCCCTTCCAAAGCATCCTCTTACCTAGTATTGCATTTCCATCAATGAATGGGACAGAGGTCAGAAATTACATTTCCACCCCAAAACTGCTTCTTGTACTCTTCACAGAAGCAGTCATTAAACAGTTGACTGTCAGAGAGAGTCTGAAACCAATCTGTGCAGTATGAGGTCAGGATATTATCTGCAATACTATTAACAATAGCAAAGCACTTTTCTAAAGCCTAGTAGGAGACTAATACTGAGGGCTCAGACTTTTGTTTGCATATGCCAAAAACCCTGATAACTACAGTCAGTTTCACCAAGTTATACTATATTTATAACATAATAATATGTAAGCACCAGAGCTTTTCAAAAGCTATTCAGCACAAATAGGTCTGTAGTATGTATCTTAACAGTTTGAACTGGAGGCGATCCTCCCCCTCTATGAGGCACTGGTCAGGCCATAGTTGGAGTACTGCCTCCAGTTCTGGGCGCTGCACTTCAGGAGGGGTGTGGACAACTTGGAGAGGGTCCACAGGAGGACCAGCCGCATGATCAGGGGGCAGCAGGGCAGGCCCTACGAGGAGACGCTAAGGGACCTGAACCTGTTCAGCCTCCACAAGAGAAGGCTGAGAGGGGATCTGGTGGCCATTTACAAACTAGTCAGAGGGGACCAGCAGGCATTGGGGAGTCCCTGTTCCCCGAGCACTCCTAGGAGCGACTAGAAATAATGGTCACAAGCTGGCAGAGGGTAGATTCAGACTAGACATCAGAAGGTGCTACTTCACTGCCAGGTTGGCTAGGATCTGGGACCAACTTCCAAGAGACGTGGTGCTGGCTTCTACCCTGGGGGGTTTAAGAGGAGGTTAGATGAACACCTCACTGGGGTCATTTGACCCCAGTACTTTTTCCTGCCCATGGCAGGGGGTCGGACTTGATGATCTGCTCAGGTCCCTTCTGACCCTGCCAACTATGAAACTGATGAAGAGAAGCCAGCAATATGTGCCCCCCCAACACCTCCCCTGAATATATAGGGTAAAACTTTGAGAGTCTCACTAAGAGCATTAACACCGAGTCTCACTTCAAAGTTTTACCTCACCTTGTATACAAAAGGCTGATTTGTTAGTTTGTGCTGAGCTGCTCAAGATGTGCTACCTGCATTCAGTTGGTAGGCATACTTTTTAACCATTTTACCTGGAGTCTGTAACTTTAAAGAAACATATTACCCATCTCATTCACAGCTCTCTAGAATCCATGCAATTAATTATGACAATACATACCAGACAGCCACTCTCAAGTTTAAATGGAGTTTCTTGTATTTTGGTAATTAAGAGAACCACAAGGTCCAGTACTCCACTTTCAGCCTTAAGATGTTTAATTTGAGTGCTGTCTCTTTTCCAGAGTGCAAAGCTGAGCTCCTATCCTATTTTACTATAGAGACATTGGAAATACAAAAAGGTAGGCAGAAAGCATGTTCTGCTCCCCTCACAAATAAAAATAAAATAAAAGAGCATTAGCTAGTGTTTCTAGGTGGGAGGTATGTCTAAAAGCTACAGTTCAACAGTTTCTTCCAGTCCATTTCTTCCTACAGCACAAAAGCCTGACCTCACTAAGCAGGCAGTTACATTTCCCACAAGCTTCATAGTTTAGGACAGTCCAATTAAGCATATATCCTGTGCAGCAAAGTTCTAAAATCAGAGCAAGGATAACTGGAGTAAAGTGCACACTCAACATTCCTTACCTAAGGAGCTCCAAAAAAAGCCAAATACAACCCCAAAAAACATTACTTACCCAGCTCTTTCATGTAGTCCTCAAAGTTCTCACTGGAAACCAGTTTCCAGGTTCCTACAAACTGCTCACACATTCTGCTAAGCAAGCTGGGGTGGGTACTTCCCCACCAAAAGAAAATCAATTAACAGAAGACAGGAGAATGGTATAAAGTGAAACAGGCCTGCCAATTTAAAAAGGAGGTCTGGCCATGCCACCCTCTGGGTTGACCAATGGTGAGACAGCTCCAGTTAACCAGGATTTCACTCCCCCCCCACCCCACCCCACAAGTAGGTCAGAATGCTATTATTCATTCATTTATACTCACTAGCACAAAGATCATGGTCTCGTTAGTATTTCATTGGTTTTTCGTTCAAAAATATTCTGCATTGGAAGACAAATAATTGTACAGCTTTGTGCTCAGGAAGGTTTTCAGCCACAGAGAATTATTCTCTCTCCCCTTTCTCTTTTCTTTATTGAACAAACATATTTAGAGTCTTGGATTTAAAGGTCATAAAGGACCTTTATAGTCATTTAGTTTGACCTCCTGCAAAACTCAAGTCACTGAGTTCATAAAGAATATCTAGACTCCATGGAAGTAATGAATTTTTATGAGACAGAAGAGAAGGTATCCAGTGCACCTGGGGAGACAGGAGGGGTACAGGTCTAGAGAAACTTCCGTAATGAAATACTCCCCCTTTGAAGCCAGTACTGCCTGAGTGCATTTGTTAGCAGATCTTTGTTCTAGGGAAGACTGGCTATGGGAAATACTGGTTTTCTTAGGCGGAAATGGGATAATGTAGCTCTATTCACTGGGTAATTTCTGCATCTCTAGGGGGGTAGCTGAGGGATCGTCAGGGATACAGGTTATGGATATTCCATTTCCCATGGAAAAACAGAGAAAAACATAGATTTTCCCTTTTACCTGAGAAAAATGTGGATTTTTCATTTTTGCAAAGACCTCTTTGCAGGCTGGCAGAGTTTCAGCCAGCAAGGGGCTGGAGAGAGTGGGAGGAAGGCAGTCAAGCAGGGAGCACCATGTGCATGTATATGTTGGCCCTGTCTGGGGACGGGGGAGGATTAAGGTCCTCATAGGGAAGGAGGCAGTGAGTTGGGAAGGGCTGGGGTTGCTGCCCAGCTGGGCACTGCCTGGGGCATGGGGCCCGGGGCTGGAATGCATGGGTACAGGGCCCTGGCAGGGAGCAGGATGGGGGCCACTGGCAACTATTCCAGGGGGTAGGGGGTGTAGGCCTGGCTCCCTGCCACTGTGCACACTTCTGGGGGGTCTCCTAGATCCATGTATGGGGTGGTGGCAGGCTGGTTGCTGTGGGCTCAGGCTCCCTGCCATGCTGCCCCCTCCTGGGGGCCTCCACAGCCCAACGGGCGAGACCCAGTGCGGCAGGGCAGAGCAAGGGCTGGTGGCCAAACCCTTTGCTGCTGCAACCCTTATGCCACCCTGGCGACATGCCCCCTGCCCACCCGGCAGCAGAACAGGCAGCCGCATGTGGTTGTGCCCCTTGTTGCTATGGGGTGTATCGCCAGGGCAGCACAGAGCTTGCAGAGACAAGGAGCTTCCCACTTGGCTCCACTCTGTCCTGCCACACCAAGTCCCGCCTGTTGGGCTGCAGAGGCCCCAAGGGAGGGCAGCAGGGTGGAGAGCCCAAGCTCGCAGCAGGCAGCCCATCCTCACCATAGGCTCTGCTTCAGCTGTGCTGCCCATGGGAGAGGGGGAGCCAGGCTTCACGCTCCACTACATTGCAGTAGCTGCTGCTTCCCATGGGCAGCAGTCAGGGCTCAGGAGTTGCTGCAGGGGGATGCAGACCTAGGTCCCTGGCCCCATAGCCCTGGCAGCTGGGTGCCCACTCCAACAGGGCTGGTGAGGTCAGGGGGCTGTGGGCAGGGGACAAGAGGCACCAGCAGGACTGGGGAGCTGAGGGGTATGTGAGGTACACCAGCAGGGCCAGGGGGCTGTAGTGTGGGGGTGGGGAGGGAGGGGCCTGGACCTGCATTCTGTGAGCTAAGGGGGCAGAGGGAGGCAATTGCCAAAATCTATAGGTATTTAGATTTTTTTTTATTATAGTGCTTGAGGCATGGGTAGGTTTCCAAATTGCTTTAAAACTGTAAATATATCAATAAAACATCATGTTCAGTTGATAGAGAGATAGATATAGTGGCACTTCATTTTAATCGTGGATTTGGGGGTTTATCAGAGAATTTGCGATTTTTTATCAAAGAATTTGGTGTGTGTGGGGTGGTGGAGGATATCAGAGAAAACTAGGATCCCTAGTGCTCATCCTAGCAAAGCTCTTGCTGCTTTAAGCCCAGATCCTATTATGGGGATCCAAGAAAATCCATGTTGGACTAGATGTTTTCCTGACTTCATACCCAAACTGCACTCTTCAAACAACAAGTGTTCCAGCTCCTATTCTCATTATTCAGGGCCTGGAGTTCTACCAAGTCTATATCATTTGCGACTTGTAAAGGAAGCAGCAGCAAACCACATCTTCAGACTGGCCATTGCAGTGAAGATCTTTACAGCTGCCCAGCATTCCAATAGGGCAATAGCTCTCAAGTTTGTTAGACTTCAGACATCCCTTGGAAAATGAGAGTTTTAGTTTTCACTCATTTTTTGACCATGGAAAAATAATAGAGCAATTCTTCTTTTGCAAAGAATTAAAAAAGACCACAACAGATTAGAATATATTTAGCACTATAGGTTCCTATTTGAATCTTCTAGGTTTATCTTGTGAATTATGTCTGCACACCAAAAAATGCTAACATTGCCTGGCACTCTGTGGCACCCTTAAAAGGGTCTCAAAGCCACAACACCTTGGTTATGTATCAATGCTATAAGTAACAGTCTGCTTTATAATATTTTAGACATAGACTGGGCCACTAGAACCCACCAGAATACAACAAATATTTAAGAGTAACTTTTAGCAAGTTAGAAGTGGAAGCTGCCATTTGCAGTTTCAGTGGCACAAAGTATTTATTTAGACGAGGGTTAGGCAACATTTTTTGGCCAGAGTGCCGAAAAAATCCACAATGCCTACCTTGGAAGGTGCTGTAGTGCCGGCATGCCAGAAAAAACAAAACAAGGGCAGGGAATACATAGCAAGATGCCCTGCTTGTGCCCCTTGCCCCCCACCCAAAGCCCCTGCCTCCCAGCCCTGCTTCATGCCCTTGCCCCCCAGCTTACTCGGGCCACTGCTCCGCAGCCCTGCTGCCCCTTGCCTCCCACCCAAAGCCCCAGCCCCCCAGCCCAGGCTCCATGGCTATCAGCAGCTACCCAGAACCTGGACCAGCTGCAGCCAGGAGGCTACAAACAGCTGCTGCCTCCTTGCTCCCAGCCCCAGTTGTCCCCTGGCCCCAGGCTCTGGGAAGGCAGCAGCTGCCAGCACTGCACCCATTATGGCTGACCTGGGGTGGGGCAGGGAGGCAGAAGCTGTTTGTAGCTTCCTGGCTGTAACTAGCTGAGGCTCTAGGGTAGCTGCTGCTAGCCCTGGTGCCTGGGCTACTCCCAGCAGGGCTTGCAGCCTCTTAGCCACCTGCTGGGAGCAGCCTGGGCTCCCGGCTGGCAGCAGCTACCCCAGAGCCAGGGCTTGCTGCAGCTGGGAGGCTGAAAACAGCTGCTGCCTCCCAGCTCCAGCACGTGCTGAGGAAAATGGCCTCATGTGCCATGCTCAGCACGCATGCCAGGGGTTGCCAACCCCTGATTTAGGCAATGGTTCCAAATGCTACCAGTGAGAAAGCTGGTTGTTGTAGAGCCAGCATAGCAGTAGAAGATAAGCAGCATGTGACTCCAGGTATACTGGTGATAAGCACTGGCTTTATAAAAAAAAAAATGGTTAAGTAATATTATGATTACTTGAGGCAATTGCATTGTTTAACTAGTAACTGTGCCTTAAAGACTTTGCTGCCATTATTTGGGAAGGGTGACTTGTCTGTTTTAATAGATGCTGTTTTCAGTTTTACTGTATATCCTAGCTTTGGGTTTGGCACACAAGAAATACAACTGAAAGTCTGAGTACTTGATGTCTTTTCTGATTAGCCTTCTCTGAGAGTCACATGTTCAGGTCATCTTTCAAAGGAAATTTTCAGGGGCTTTGCAGTTTATGCTGTTTGTCTGGTCTTCTTTTGAGAATGGCTTGCTCTGTGACTACTGAATCATGTGTGGTGTGTTTATAGGAACTTGAAAGCTCAGCTCCAGTAAAAAACTTGATGACTATATGAAAGAGTTGGTTGAGACATACTAAATGTGTGTGTCAGGGAAAGAGCTGCAAAAAATATGCTTCAGATAAACTTTGTTCCTGCATTTAGTAGTATTGTCCTTGGGGAGCTGTATGCTTTGTTCCTTATTTTGGAGTGGATGTAAGTCAAAACTATATATGGAAATGGGAGAGAGAGGCTCTGTGATGTAAGCATATCTGTAGCCTTTCAACTACTTCTAGTGAAGAACTGGGATAAAGTTGGCTTTGTAAGATGACAGAGCCAGGATGATATATCAGTATCCAATGTGCTTGTTTATGGTTAAAGTGTATTAAATACAGTAAGAGTTGACTTTCTGAGGTTTTTTTCATGAACTAGTTTAGAGCTTATTTTGCTAATAGAACTGATTACATAGGGGCTGTGGAGTCTTTAAACTCTGGAATTTAACAGCTGGTGAGATTAAGTAGTTGAATGAGGTGGTTAAGTAGAATTCTTCACTAGATGACCTCCTGAGGTCCCTTATAGCCTTTTTTCATATATTTAATTAAAAAAAATACAATGCTTGGACAAAGAATTCACCCTGCCTCTCTGGAGAGCTGAGTTACAGTAGTTATTTTGTGTTCAAAACTTGACCACAAAATGAATGTTCAAAAGTGCCTATTCATATCCCATGTAGCTTTTAATTGAAATCTAGAGGAAATAGAGCTCCTTTTTAAGCTAGTTTTAAACTAAAACTAGCTTTCTTCTGTTTTGACCTACAAATAGCTTGCATGTGAAACCTACTCCCTGATGCAAAACTTCTATTATAGTTTGGGAACTAGGACACTGGTTCTAGACTTCACCTCCATAAGGAAGAATGACTTGTGCTTTTTCTGTGCCTTCTCCTACACCAGTTTTCTCCAAGAGATAATGCACTTGTAATGCTGCTCTTATTCTCTAATATTTCTGATATAGAAATCCCTGTTTTCCCTGAAACAGGGTGTAATTAACATAGTAACCAGCCTCTTTAGAAGAGCTCTGAGGTAAAGAAAAAACCAAATCTACTCTTCCTCTTTTCAATGACTCATGACCTAGACACAAATAAGAATAAAATGCAAGAGCTTGCCTGACTTGTAGGTGTGGGTTTAGCCACCCTAAAACTAGGCAGCCTGACAAAACCCAGTGTGATCATCAGCACTGATGGAAATGTGATAACCATCAAGACAAAGAGCACTTTCAAAAATACTGAGATTTCCTTCAAAGTGGGACAGGAGTTTGAGGAAACCATAGTGGATAATAGAAAAGACACGGTAAGGAGTTTGGGAGGAGAGAGGAAGAGGTGGAGGTTAAAGTGATGTTTGCTATACTACAACAACAACCACTACTACCACCATCAATCCTTCCTATTCTCCCCTGCCCAGCAAACTGAAAGCTGTTAGTTGAATTGCTTCTAATCTGGAAAGAGTGGGTTCAGCACCTTAATTTACCATATTTTTGTGCATATATCCTGTGGGGTATATGCAATTTTACAAAAAAAATGGATGGGTGAGAGCTATACGGAAATGCCGGCTATCCACAGACTTTTTTCCCCCGCAGGGCCAGGGCTGGGGCCCAGCTGCGCCACCGCTGCCACTGCTGTGGGGGCTGGGGCCAGCTGCACCACCACAGGAGGATGGGGCCGGGGCCAGGGTGGGCCGGGCTACGCCACACCGCTCCCTGCTGGGCCTAGGCAGGCTGGGCTGTGCCACCAGTGCTGCCGGGGCCATTGAGGGGGCTGGGGCCAGGGCTGCACTGCCTCCTCACTGGGCTCAGGCAGGCCGGGCTGCACTGCTGCTGCTGTGGGGGCTGGGGCCATGGAGGGCTGGGCTGCATAGCCTCCCCACTGGGCCTGGGCTGTACCGCTGCTGCTGGGGCAGGCTTGGCTGCACCACCTCTCCGTGTATACGCTGCCGTGGAGAATACACGGGTGCAGCGTATACATGGATTTATTTACAAAAATACAATTTTCCATGGATTATACATGGGTGGGGTTTATACCCGTGGGCAGGGCATATATGTGAAAATATGGTACTTGGTCTCTTGCAGGGTCTTGTGACCTTGGATGAGGGCTCATTGATTCAGGTGCAAAAGTGGGATGGAAAAGAGACTACAATGAAAAGGAAAATAATGGATGAGCAAGTGGTGATGGAGAGTTCTTTCTTGATACTAGATTACTAAAACAAATGGGTCTTCAGTAACCTTTTTAGCATTCCTCATCTAGCAAAGACCAATAGCAACTCTCTTGTAATCAGAAGGAAAACATCAGTGGTGAGGAAACCTCTAATACTGATGTTGCAATGTTGCTAGAGACCATTTTGAAGCCCTTTGTGGCAATATTCATCCATCTGCGTATGGAAATATTTCTTGATTTGTGCTGTAGTAACCTTTCTCCTCCTCTTTCTCTTAGGAATGTACCATGAACAATATCAGCTGCACTACAGTATATGTATATGAGAAAGTGAGAGCCTGCTAATTCCTACATACTGACCTGAAAGCTTCCCCTGAGAGAGCTCTGTGCCATCTTCTGTTCTCTCAAGCCCTTCTCAAAATAGTATATTCAAGTAACTTATTAAGCTTTGAAACACTGAATTGTGAAGTCTGTATACATGCTATGGATATCTTGCTTACAAAATCATAACATGGCTACCTCTTTTTAAACTGAGGAATAACTCAATACAATATTTCTCTTCCAATTTAGGAAAGATTTAGTGGAAGTCTCTTCCTCCCTCATCCTTCCATAATGCTCTAATATACTTCCTAAAAGTTCTGCCCAACTTCTGAGAGGGTATAACTATGAAGCTTTTATCTTGAATATGAACAGGTTCCCCAAGTCAGTTCCTGTAATGGTGTCAACTTGTATCTCATTAAAATGAAATTACTTTGGCACGGCACCATCTTATTATCATCTGCATAACTGTAAATGACCACTGTGCAGGCAAGGCAAGGCAAGGATTGCAGGGACTGTCTTTGTAATGCTGTAGCTTCCTCTGTACAAATTGGTGTGGGGGCATGGAGCAATGCTTCATGTCCCAGTCACTTGCTATAGAAAAGAATGGAAAACTGCAATAGGGGTGCCTCTTATTTAGATCACATCCCTGAAAAAATAAGAGCTCTCCTGCCATAAAAAAAAGAAAGGTGGTAAAGAAAACAAGAGCATTGTCCCCAGTCCTTTACAGCAGTATGTTTTGAAGCTAACTTCTAATCTTTCTTCTCGAACAGTGGTTCTCAATCCCTTTAGACTTGAGGCACCCCTCAGAAAAAGCCGGGTCCTAGTTTTCACTCCAGTTTTGACTAAGGAAAAACAATAGGAGAATTGTCCCTTGGAAAGACTGAGAGGCACAATATTTTTAACACTATGGATTTCTATTTGAGATCTCTGGATTACCTAGTGAATTCTGTCTGCCTGCCTAGCAGTGATTACAGTGCCTGGCACCCCTGTAGTATCCTTGAAAGTATCTCCAGGTCCCTCAGGATGCTGCATCACCTTGGTTGAGAATCATTGCTCTAGAAGGAAGCTTTACTCTAGCACCCCTTTCTCCTCCCAGAGTTTGGTAGGCCTCTTCTTTCCTGCAATATAAGTGAAGGGAGATGCTACCTGGATTCCTCTGCTCTGTACAACAAAGGCTATAATAGTTGGGCAACATGCCCATTCAAATGTACTTTGCACTCAAATGTACTTCATTCCTGATACTTGAGGCAGGATGATAGAGTCCCTGCAAGCCAAGAAAAGGGAGGATTTAGGACATCTTGGAAACATGCTGATTTAGCATGTCTCACTACTCCCACCCATGGTCAATATAATATTGTGCTCCTACTGGTGCAAAGTAGTATGTATGCAACGTGCACCCAGCAGCCCATCTGGGGGTGGGCGAGGCCGGGGGGTTGTGTGTGAGTAAAATGGTGCTCCTCTATCTGCTGGGGGTTTTTTTTCTCACAATAGGCTCAGCCCTGTGTCCAGTAGCATATCTGGGGAGGGGAGAACAGCCCTCTAGGGGTGATTTCCAGGGAGCTCATGCCATGGGACTCCTGTGCTGGATTCTCTCTCCCTCTCTGCCATTGATGCTCAAGCTGTCTGCACACGGAAGGCAGCAGCAGTTGTTTTCCCCATGCCAAGAACCCAGGAAGGTAAGACTTTCCTTCCTTTTCCACTCCATCCTACCTGCTGTACAGCAGGTGGCATATGCCCTCCCATTGGCCTGGGAACTGAATGACCTCACTATGCCTCTTTAGACAAGCTACCTTTAAAAACTTCAGTGTGTGGAGTGGGGAGAGTGAGATGAAAGGGGGATTCTCACTCTCTCATTTCTTGAATTATTATGGGATCTGATCCTAATGGTCTCACTTGTCTTCTTCCTCTGGGGGCCTGCTAGCTGCAAAGAATAGGGTATAAGATATTACATCTGTTGAGTGAAGATGGCAATATCTGGCTCAAAATTTGGATCTGACTGTTTGATGTTGGTTACTACTGCTAACTGAACAGGGTACCCTTAGATAAAATAAATAAGTAGTGCTGATCCCAAGGAATCCAAACATGGGTTTGCAGTATTTGTCCACACCCCTGGTACAGACTCTGAGTTGGGGACGGAGCACCTGTGCTAGCAACTGCACCTTCAAATATTAGGGTGATGGAATGCAGTTATGTGATTTTACTTACAAAATTAGAGAATCTCTGTTCCTGTGTCATGATCTGAAGCTGTGAATCAAAGCCCTTCCTCCCAAATGTGTGTAGGCACTAGTGTGGCTTTATAAAAACCTGACTGATATAGATCAGTAAGCTGCATAATCATTTAGCAAGTTGTATTGACTATACCTTGGTTGCTCAGGGTTGCAGGGGGGTGGTCAGGAAGGCCAAGGTGGAGATGGAACTGAGACTAGCCACCTGGATTAAGGACAACAAGAAGTCCTTTTTTAAATACATAGAGGGCAAAAAAAAGACACCTGGTAATGTGAGGCCTCTGCAAGACATGATAGGAAATCCGGTGGTTGCACCAGATGACAAGGCTAACCTATTTAACGATTTCTTTGCCTCCATTTTCCTGAGCAGGGACCAGATCACCCCATCTGCCGGGATACCCTCAGGCCCTGGGGCAGGCGCACCCAGGCCTAGGGTCAATGAGGACCTAGGCAGGGAACTTCTGGAGGGACTGGATGTATTTAAATCAGCAAGTCCTGATGATTCCCACCCCAGAGTGCTGAGAGAATTAGCAGAGGTCATTGTGGGACCCCTGGCATGGCTCTAGGAGCACTCGTGGTGCTCTGGCCAGGTGCCAGAGGACCGGAAAAGGGCCAATGTGGTTCCCATTTTCAAAACGGGAGGAAAGAGAACCCAGGAAACTATAGGCCAGTTAGTCTTACCTCGATCCTGGATAAGCTTTCTGAGAGAATTATCCTGGCGCATGTCCACGAGGGCCAGCAGTGGAGATTATGCTTAGGGGCAACCAACATGGGTTCATTAGAGGCAGGTCCTGTCAGACCAACCTGGTGGCCTTCTATGACCAAGTCACAAAATCCTTAGATGCAG
>JAGPOW010000261.1:48046012-48061300 GCA_030014935.1 Caiman crocodilus | reverse complement strand
TCCCATCTTATAAGTGTGCTGCTGGTTACTACTGCCCAAGTGCAGCACCCTGCACTTGTCAGTATTGAAAAGCATCCTGTTTTTGTTAGCCCACCCCTGTAACCTATCCAGGTCTTGCTGCAGTTTTTTCCTCTGTACTAGTGTGCCCACCTCACCCCAAATTTTGGTATCATCAGCAAATTTAAACAGGTTGCTTTTCACCCTGTCAGCCAAATTACTGATCAAGAAATTGAACAGTATGGACAATTTGAACAACTTGCAATCCATCTGACCATGTAGGCATCAATGCCAAAGTTGCCTAGTTCTTTAATGAGGCTAGGGTGGTCGACAGTGTCAAAGGCCTTGCTGAAGTCCAGAAAGACTACATCCACGGTGATACCTGCATCCAATGCTTTTGTGACCTGATCATAAAAGGCAATCAAGTTGGTTTGACATGACCTGCCCCTAATGAAACCGTGCTGGTTGCGCTTGAGCATCATTCCCAATGCCGGCCCATCGCAGATGTGCTCTTTGATGATCTTCTCAAAGAGTTTCCCCAGGACTGAGGTAAGACTGATGGGCCTATAGTTGCATGGGTCCTCCCTTCTCCCTTTTTTAAAGATGGGGACCATATTGGCTATCTTCCAATCATCTGGCACCTGGTCTGAGCACCACGAGCACTCATAAAGCTGTGCCAAGGGCCCTGCAATAACCCCTGCTAGTTTCCTCAAAACCCTGGGGTGGAGAGCATCTGGACCTGCTGATTTGAACACGTCCAGCCCTGCCAGAAGCACTCTAATCCGGTCTGCCTCAATAATTATGGTATTGAGCAATTATAAAAAAAGAATGCAGGTATATTATGAAATCAAAGTCCCAGAGGAGTAGAGGGATTTTGAGTATAACTAGTATTTTCTGTTTGTTTGTTTAAAAATTTTCTTGAATTTGTTTTCATTTGTTCTGAGGTTGTGCCAATCTGTTCTGAGGTCACATTTCCAGCTTTGGTTCTCACAGGTGCCAGAGCAGTCAGCCAGCCAGCACAGCAAGAATATCACTGCAGCTCACTCAGCAGCCTTTCAGGTTCTCTAGTGGCCTGTAGGTGTTGGGGAGGAATGTTGCTGACCATGTCTTCCTAGAAAAGGTAGGCAAGATGATGGGAGTAATGAATGGCTCTGGTTGACCCAGACAATCAAATTCATCAAAGAAAAGGACAGCAAAAAGGCAGCAAGAAGTTTAGTGTTAAGACTGATATTGCAGTGAGGAGTTAAAGTTAAATCTCCTTAAGACTTCTCCATTTTCATCAAAAACTTAAATTGCACAATATTTAAAGACTAAACAGAAGTAGCATATATGTGCTTCCAGCTCTAGATGCAAGATTGGTACATAGCACAGCAGCATGGCTTAATACCCTCAATTCATCAACCTGTCCAAAACTCTGACAATGACAAAGGTAAAAAAAGAGATGCTCAAATAAATTGAAGAATTATGAATAAAAAAGAAAAACAAAACTAGATTGTAACCCACAAATTCTGGAAGAAATCCAGAATAATGTTTGACAGCAATACTGACAAAAGAACAAAAGTCCATTTCTATGGCAAGATAGTTCATGGAGACAAATGTGCTAAATTTAGAAAGGCAGTACCATGATCCAGGAAGCAGCAGACCAATGAAACTTACTTCGTTATCTTGTAAATTAATTGGAACAATAATTAGAGATAAAGCTGTAAAAGCCATAGTTGAATGTGATGGGAAAAGACCCAGATGCTTTTGAAAAGGAAATTTGAGAGTATCACTTAAGTAGCTAGAGACAAGAGCTGACTTGTCCTTCAAGGTGGGGAGGAGAAAGAAAAAGCTTTTGATCAAGTGACTATTGAGAACAGTATTTGGTCTTATTAGCATTTATAACTGCTAGAGGGGGAATTATCTAGGCTGTAGGAATATTACAAGTGGAATTCCCTGAGGGTTTTAAGATGGTCATTAACATATTTAACAATCCTGAAGAAGGTTTTAGTAATGCAGCAAGTTATACCATCACTTTAGAAGTTATTCAGGTGAGTTTTGATTAAGATAAGTAGCTAACTCATTAGTTTCCCACAAAACTAGACATATGAGCATCATAAAGGCAGGCAAATTTCAATGTCAATTACAAGGAATAATTTGGGTTACTGATACATTTCACAGAACACAAAGTCTACAGTAACCAGGCCAGAGAGCTGGAAAAAATGGAAGAATTTATACATTAGTTAGAAAACAACTTACTGTCCTGTTATCTATTATAGCTTCCTCAAACCCTTGGCCCAGCCTGAAGGATATTTCTAATGGAGCTTTCAGGTGTGTTGTTATCACATTCTTTGTCTGTACTGATGATCAAACTGAGCTTGGGTAGGCTGCCTGGTTTCCTCATGGCAAGCCCCAGAAGCATAACTAAGACCCTTTGCACCCTGAGTAGAGGTGAGAAGGGGCAACGAGGGTACCAAATGTCATAGAAGCCACACACTTCCCTGCAAATGAGATGTTATTGTTGTTGTTGCTGCTGTGTTGTGGGCTACTGCTGTTGTGGCACAGGCATCCCCTTTAAATTAGCACCTGGGCTGATGCCCTGATCACCCACTCCTAGTCATGCTGCTGGCAAACCTGTGCCTGAGAAGCAGTGAAGTCATCTAGGATCTCAGTTTTAAAGTGAAACATGAGTTCTTGTTGGCAATGGAAGATGGGTGGCTTAGGAGCATATGATGGAGCAAGTAGGAAGACATAGAGACAAGACAAACTCTGGTTCTAAAAACAGAAAACTATATCTCTAGTCACTTACATCAGAGAAAGAAGTTACTTTGTTTTCCAAAGGCCTTTCTAGGTTTTTTAAAAAAGATATTTTCTCTACATTACACTAGAGTGGGAGGTCAGGAAAGCACAAGCATGCTTAAGTGTTATAACATGGGAACTTCTGACATTTTAGCATAAGCATACAGTAGTTGGAGCAGGTTTCTCTCTAAGCTTAGCTCAACCACTCTGTCTTCATGACAGGTCTGTTGCATAGCCTAGTTTTGAATTGTGTTCCAGTGTTTGTGCATAATTTATATTTCAGTCAAAATTCCTCATAAGGCACTGGACAGGTTTGCCTTGATGACAGCTATATCACAGAATTGAAGAGAGGTTTAAGTTAGATGAGTTTATCCCAAAGTACTTCAATTACACATGAAGTTGTACTTTGTCATGCAGCTGAGCAGTCTGCTTCTTGTGTGCTGTCATAACTCCTGCATTAGTGACAGAAGTCAGCTGTCACTGAAGCACTTCTTTTTATGTCTGTTAATGGGGAGAAAGGTTCTGTTCCAGGCTGGGCACACAGGATTGTTTTTAGGAGATTGTTCAACAGGATTGTTCTCACAGATGCACTTGTGCCAGCCCATCAGCTGAAGGGAATTACACAGCAGTCACAGAGCTTAAGTTGACCCTCAAAACCTTTGTCATTGAGAACGTTGCACAAGATGCAAAAAGTATGCAATTATGTTGTTCTCGGAAGCCATGACGCTGCCTGAAGAGGAGGGGAAATTATCTTTTTATTAAGCTCCATTTCTAATGTACTTGTCTTACATTAGTAATGTTAGTGATGTAACTTCACAACAGTGTTTAACCCCTAGCAGTATACTTTAAGCTTGTCATTTTCAGACAATGTTATTATAAAAGCCATATTAGCTGATAAAGTGACAGCGTGGTATATACTAGCACTTTACCATATATATCTGAATATCATAGAGGCATTCACAGACATTATTTTTCAGCAACCAAATATCAATGCAATCCAGTACAGCATATTGTAAGAGAAAGTGAAGCAGATGACAGTTCATGGAGATAAAGCATTTCTCACCTTGTTGTTTCAAATAATCTTCAAACTTATTACTAGGAACAAGTTCCCAGCTTCCTAAAAACCAGTTGCACAACATGTACATATGCAATAACCCTCAGGCATGGGAAGGGACAACACCGCCCTCTTCCTTTTCTCACACTTTAAACAGAGGACAGGAGTGATTCAGCATAAAATACCTAACAGCTTGCTTTTAAAGATGCCTCATATGTGTTATCTGGAAATTGCCAATTGAAAGAATTCTTGTCAAACTCTCCAATCACCAGTGTTTTTTTGTATTTCTTCTAGTAACAAAGCAACATCAAGGGCTTGCAGTAAACACAGTAACAGAGCGCATGATCCAAACTTGGGCTTTGGTTCTGCAAATACAGATTAATAGAAAATAGGCTGGAAGAGATTTCAAGAGCTCAGCTATTCTTTTGTCTATTGTCTTTGCCCCTGTTCCAAGGCAGAATCAGCTGTATCTATGTACATCACTTATAGCACCAAAGTATTCCCACTGGCTTTAACGGATTATTGCCATTTACAAAATGAGCAGCTGTATAAATGTTTGCAGAAGAAGGACCTTGGTTTTCACCTTAAACCAGAGGGAATAATTAGCAAAGGAATCAAGCTTCCAAAACAACAGCTGCATAAGTCTTACAAGGACAGAGTCAACCTAGATAAACCCTAAAACACATGTATAATTTAAAGAGTAGTTTATTATATACCTACCATCTCCATGATGCCATCTATACAATATTAAGATATTTTTTGAAGCCAAACAAACTTTGCATTCTTCATGACAACAGCTGAGGCAACACAGCTGGAAGACAAACCAGGAATTGGGATTTTCCCAGTCTTTAAGTATTTATTGTGAAAGATCAGAAAACCTCCTTAGAATGACTCCTTGCAGATTGTTGGGACAGGTTAAGTGACGTGGCTATGTACCATCCCTGTGACGGTTACGCAGTTGAGTGAACACGGGGGTCCTAACCAACTGAAAGTCACCAGGGGAGCGTAGCTGGTCTAGTCCACCTGGGCTTCTAGAACCTACCCCTGCGCGAAGTCCCTGATTGGTTGGAGAGTTTATAAGAAGGGCATCACGCCTCAGAGCGAGGCCCTTCAAGCCATCCTTAGGGCTTGAGGGCGGTAGAGGACTGATCACCCTCTGCTAGGCTTGAAGTGCACCCCTAGGCCATCTTCCAGTGACCACATAGGTTCACTCTGTGACCACTGGCCGTACTCCCGAATATTATATTGCTGCAGCCATCGTATCTGTTATCTGTACCTGCTCGTCTTCGTCGTGCCGTGTCTCCACCTATGTCGTCTCTCTCCCTTCATTGCTGTAAATAGTTATCTACCTGTTCCTGCTGTTGTCATCACTCAGGTTGAAGTTACTTGTGAGTAAAGTTAAGATTATTTTTCTTCAGTTAATTCGCCTCCCCTGCACTTTATACTCTTCCCCTCCCCGTTGTTTCTGGCGGATCCCAACACACCTGGACTTGACTGCAGCACTCGGGCTTGCCTGGTGTGTACTCGGTGTTAGTTCCCATCCTTTAAGGGAAAACTACACCACATTTATAAGGGATTAGTATTTGCAGATGGAACAATAAATTGAGACAGTTCTCACACAAGGCTGAAACAGATTATTAATGTCAGAGCAGCACTCTTCACTCTTTACTCTTCACTCTCCTGCAAGATAGAAAAATATTTGAGAAAAAGTGGAAGCTAATGATCACTTCCCTCCCCAATTTGTGAACTTTCTGCTTAGCTGAAGGAGCTGGGATGTTTGGATAGCCAGGTCTAGGACTAGTAGTTGTTTACATAGTTTAGGGGAAGGACAGAACACACTGCCATCAGAAACAATCAGGGCCTGCAAGACACATGGGGTAGGTCCTTTTTGACTCTACACAGACCAACATGTCTCTTTAAAACACTTTTCCACTACTTTGAGTAAGCTGATTTCTTTTTCTTATTATGTTCCTCTACTGAAGGATAAAAAAAATACTTGATTTTAAATGGAAGCTAATTTTGGCATTAGTAACATGTATTAATCAACCTTACAAAGTACTGTCAGCTGCATAGTTCTTAGCTATAGGTTTAATTTGCAAAAGAAATTAAAATGAAAGAGAGAGGAATGCCTAGACATCACATGATCAGGGTCAGGGGTGACGTATAGGGTGTTCACATGGGTGCATGTGCACCCCCTGACTGTGGCTGCAGGTGGTTGCCACCCACCAACCCCTCCCCTCACCACCAACACTGCCAGTGGCATATGCAGGCAGTCAGCAATCATTGCTGGCTACTGCCAATGCTACCAGTGGTGTCTGTGGGTGGTTGCTGGCCCCTGGTCAGTGCTCACCACCCCCATCTCTCTGTGCTGCCAACAGCACTGGCAGCATCTGTGGGAGCTCCTGCTGTACTCTTGCTGCTACCACTGCACTCCCACCACCACCATGGCCCCCTAGCCACCGGGGGCATGCATCATTCATGATCAGGTTATCTTTAAAAGGAAGCTTTTGGGCCTTTGTATTTTAGGAGATCCTTGTAGTGTGAGAGAGAGATGCATACTGCCACAGTGTGAGTTGTAATCTGGTTTCCTTGTGGGGGCTGTCTAACCTTTAATATTGTCCCCTTAGTACCGCCTTCTAGTCCTCTTTAACGTATATAGAGGATGAGGACTCTACAATCACTTCATACCCCTCATCTTTCTTTATAATGAACATGATTACATTACAACTCATTCTAAGTAATTAACAATTAACTATAACTCCTATGTCTAATTATATTGCTAAACCAACATGATATATACATATAGAACTATACACTAAAGTCTAAAGGTCAAGTCTCTTAAGGAGGTCTGCTCATTCTTCCTGACCATGTTCTAACGTGTGTACAGCTGGCCTGTGATGTAGCTTTCCAGTAGACTCCCTTGAGGGGATTCTTTTTCATTTTCTGACCCTGTCCCTGACTTCCTTTGTTGACATGGAAGATGCTGAAGATGAACTCTGTTTCTCCAGAGAAGGGCTTTCAGACTCTCCACTAAGTAGGATCTAAGAGTAGGCACCATATTTTGAACAACTCCAGGTATGTGGGAGCTTTTGAGTGAAACTCTGTCCCCTAGCCAGCAGCTCCAATACTGCTTTTGCTCTATGCCTAGAACTTAAGATTTTTTGCTGGTGAGATTTGATTGCAGAATCTTGTTTCTTAAATTCCTTCAGGTTGGGGCATCTGTGTTGAGGAAGCTATGGGATATCTATGTTGGGGAAGCTATGGGGCTTCCGTAGCTGCACTGGGATTTCAGCAGGTCTCATCCCTGCTGCAATGCACACAGACTCTGCCAATTTGGGGACTCCTATCTTTCCACTTACTGAGGGGATTCAGCCTCAGTTGTAGTAGAGTGTGGGAAAGACATGTGCAGCCATAGCAGGTTTTGTAATCTGACTTCCCTTGCAGTGGCTGTCTGATATTTATTATTGAACCCCTTCTGGTCCTATCTAGTATGGATGGAAGACCAGGACTCTATGATCACTCCACAAGTCTGGTCCTATAGTGAGAGTGGCTTTTGTACTTAAATTGTAGGCTCAGCTAGTTTATGTAATTTATGAGTTATTTGTAAGTATCTGAAATTATTTCTAGTGCAAACTCTGAGAATGATGTGAAATAACTGTGTAAGAAAAGTACTGTTATCCACATAGGAAATTCCTGTTTCTCTTCGGCTAGGGACAGAAGTTATACACAAACTGATTTAAGTGATCAGGAACTGGTTTAAACCTGTAACAGAATGGAAGCTCAGTGCACATAAATTAGTTTCAAAATGGCTGAAACTAGTTTAAGATCAACCTGGTTGAATGTAGTATTAGACTTAACTGATTTAGGTCCAACTGGCTTATGGAATTTCTGTCCCAGACTCCTTCCTGGTTCAAATTAAATCATAGTCCCCAGCGTCCCAGCATTTTGCTGTGATGGGTTGTGCTGTCTGCTCCAGAGAACAAGGATGGTCCCAGCCCTCTGCTTCATAGCTAGAGCAGTGAGGGCTGGCTCACTGCCCCTCCCTCTCCCACCCCTCCCACATCCCCCTGCTGGGGTCTGGGGACATGGAGGGGAGTTACACCTACTTTCCCTGAGTATGGAGTTGCCCTGCCCTCCTTACTTAGTGCTGGCTGCAACTGTAAACTACAAATTTCAGAGGATCAAGTGAGCAGATTCTGATGATCTGCACCCCAGAGTGCTGAGGGAATAAGCAGAGGTCATTGCGGAATCCCTGGCATGGCTTCACGAGCACTCATGGTGCTCTGGTAAGGTGCCGGAGGACTGGAAAAGGGCCATTGTAGCCCCCATTTTCAAAAAAGGGAGGAAGGAGGACCCACAGGCCCATTAGTTTTACTTCAGTCCTGGGGAAGGTCTTTGAGAAAATTATCCAGGAGCACATCTGCAAGGGACCAACAGGGGAGATCATGCTTAGGGGCAACCAACATGGGTTCATTCAAGGCAGGTCCTGTCAGACCAACCTGGTGGCCTTCTATGACCAGGTCACAAAGTCCTTGGATGCAGGTGTTATGGTGGACGTAGTCTTTCTGAACTTTAGGAAGGCCTTCGACACTGTCTTTCACCACATTCTCATTAAGAAATGAAGTGACTGTGGCGTCAATGCCTACACAGTCAAATGGGTTGCAAATTGGCTGGAGGGCCATGCCCAGAGAGTGGTGGTGGATGGGTCTCTTTTGACCTGGAGGGATGTGGGCAATGGGGTTCCCCAGGGCTTTGTGCTCGGGCCTGCACTGTTCAATATCTTCATCAGCGACTTGGAAGAGGGGGTGAAAAGCACCTTGTTTAAATTCGCAGATGACTAAGATGTGGGGAAAAGTGGGCATGCTGGAGGAAAGGGACAGGCTGCAACTAGATCTAGACAGGTTACAGGGGTGGGTGGATGAGAACAGGATGGGATTCAATACTGACAAATGCAAGGTACTGCACCTAGGAAGGAAGAACCAGCAGCATACCTACAGGCTGGGGAACTCCCTTCTAGTCAGCAGAGGCAGAAATTCCAAAATGAATATGGGCTGCCAATGTGTGGATGCAGTCAGGAAGGCTAACCACACCTTGTCATGCACCCACAGATGCATCATAAGCAGGTCCAAGGTGGAGATCCTACCGCTCTATGTGACACTGGTCAGGCTGCAGTTGGAGTACTGCGTTCAGTTCCGGGTGCCGCACTTCACGAGGGATGTGGCCAGCACCGCCACTTGCATGATCAGTAGGCAGCAAGGCAGGCTTACAAGCGGAGGCCATGGGACCGGAACCTGTTCATCCTCCACAAGAGAAGTCTGAGAGGGGATCTGGTGGCCATCTACAAACTGGTCAAGGGGAACCAGCAGGCTATGGGAGAGTCCCTGTTCTCCCGAGCACTACCAGGAGTAACAAGGAATAACGGCCATAAGTTGACTGAGAGTTGATTCAGGCTAGATATCAGGAGGCAGTATTTCACAGTCAGGGTGGCTAGGAGCTGGAACCAACTTCCAAGAGAAGTGTTGCTCACTCCTACCTTGGGGGTCTTCAAAGGAGGCTAGATAATCACCTAGCTGGGGTTGCTTGACCCCAACGTTCTTTCCTGCCCATGGCAGGGGGTCGGACTTGCTGATCTGCTTAGGTCCCTTCCAACCCCACCTACTATGAAACTATGAAGCAGGAACCGGAAATGATGAGCAATCCTGCAGAGTCCTGCTGCTCTGATTCTGGACTGCAAATCCCAGAGACCTCAGGGGCAGCAGGAAGAGGAAGTGAACACACAGGCCATGCTGGATACATGCCAGAGACCCATGCTCTAAGTCCCCCTGGTTTCTGGCTTCACCTCAGGCATGTGTCTGCATTTCCGAATCGAAAGTGAATATCTGTCCATTTGCTTATTAGTTCAATCTTTGCAGCTTAGACTAATCTGCCTTGCGAGTTTTAACTGTCTGTATTGAGCCTTAAAGTTAAAACCCTGAGAATATAATTAGTTTCTTCCTCCAATCCTTCCGCTCTTACCCCTCTCATTTATGAAAGTTTCCGTGTGGCGTATTAATAGCTACTTGATATTTGGGGTGAACAATGCAGTTCCTAACTCTTGTTTCTTCAAATCCTAACATTATTTCTTTTCTAGTTAATAAATGGGGCTTGGGAAAAAAGTAGAGACCTCTGTATAACTGTTAATCCTCTGATAAGTACTTTTGATCATGAGCTGAATGCCTTTGTGGAGTTAGTTGGAAATCTATAGGATAATTTTAATTTTTAATCAGTAAAAGTTACAAGGTCTATTATGAAAATATCTGGTTCTTTTCCATCACACGTTTCATATCAGCCATGTTATTCTTTCTTAGGAAATCTTGGATCAGGAGTTTAAACTCCAAAACTGCGTTGTACAGCTAGCTATACTTTAGGACATGCTAACATACGAAAACTTACTGACTCTAATTTCAAAGTGGCTATGAAAAAAATGGTAGCTTTTCCCAATGCATTGGTTTCTGTAGAGTCTGCTCATCTCAGTGATATCTTTTATACTCCTGTTAGGACTGCAGAGCCTACATAGTCAACTGTGATACGGCTTCTAGCATGTCACTAGGACCACTTACCAGACTTACATCAACTATTTCCTTCCTGGATGTGTATGCAAAAGTCTGAACTGTATCTCTGTTTTAAGGAGTGGACTTTACTGGTAGGAAACTGGGCAGCCTAGCCAAGCCCCATATGATTAGTAGTGCCAATGGGGATACGATGATCATCAGCTTAGAAAGCACTTCTAAAAGCAGTGCACCAGTGCATCTGGAATCTGTTGAATTTTAGCTACTTTTTAACAGCAAATAATATAAACCTGGAGCACTAAAAGACATAAGGGAAGGTACAGTTCTGTATTAGCAGCTCCTTGCTAATTTCTTTTACCTCCTTCTAAAGTAAACAAGAATCTGTAGCTACCTATGGGTATTTGTAGATAAAACAGGAGTTTAATTCTCCCTAAATTGAAGCATTGTTTTTAAAAAAATAAAGCTTCAATTTAGTGCAAAGTAAACCCCCACATCGTGTACACCCATGTCTTTACCTGCCTCTCTGGTGATGGGGAGGGGAAAGCAAACTGCTGGCGGGCTGAGCAGTCCCTGACCTGCTGGGGGGGTGCTTCCCTCCACAGCAGTGGCAACCCCCCCAGGTATCACCCGCCCTCAGGCACCTGGCATGGGTGGTTCAGGGGGCACTGCAGCTACACAGGGAAGCACTGGGCCCCTGCAGAGCTCAGGCAGGCAGGCAGGCAGGCTCCAAGGATGAAAAAAAAAAGATCAGGCTTGCCACTTTTTCTTTTCCTTCAGTGCAGCCTGCCTCCCTGCGCTGCTGTTGGGCTGCCTGCTGGGGCTGTCTGCACAGCCCCTGAGCCACACACAACCTGGTGCTTCCCTCCATGGCTGTAAGGTAGCAAATGACAACTACTCAGAGGTGTTTTACTTTGCTGAGCCCCGAAGTCATTTAAGGTGCATTATGTCATCAAATTTGCCACCGCAGCTGAAATTAATGCACATTACACTGCCAAACTTGCAAACTTGTGCAAACAGCAATGCCATTAAAGCAGTGCTAAAGGGCATTAACCCACTTTAATGTGTTGTCTACAAATGCCCTAAGTCAGCTTTTATGGCTTCTTGTTGCACTGTGGCTACCTTCAGTTTTAAACTTCTTTTTAACATTCAGCTGGCTCAGCTATTATTGAATGTCCAGGGCTAAATACAGACAGTCAAAATGCCCAAGGCATTTTGAATTGATTCAATTGTTCCAGATTAGTGTAAACTGTATAGATTGAATTGATAAGCAAGTGAACAGACATTCACTTTTGAATCTAGAAATGCAGCCACATGCCTGCTGTGGTTCAGGCCAGAAGCAGGGAGGTGCTAGAGTATGCCTCCCTTCCTGGCTGGAGCAGATAGCTTAGGCCAAGGCTAGCTGCCCACCCTATAAGTGTGGGGGAGGGGGAGTGCTCAGGTGAGGTGCAAAGCATCTTGAGATGCTGGAGAACTGTGAATTAACTGGAATCTAGAGGGGATCTGGGACAGAGCTCAATAAACTGATTTAACTTAAATCAGTTAAATCTGATACTACATCCATCCAGATTTATCTTAAATTGGTTTCAGCCATTTAGAAAGTGGTTTATGTGCACTGAACTTCTGTTGTTTTACAGATTTGAACTGGTTTAGCCTCCTCACAATGAATCTGAACTATCTAGTAGCTGCAAAATACCTGGACAAATATTCTAAGGCAGCTAACAAGCTTTTTTACTAGCTGATGAAAAAAGGCACGATGTCAAGTACCGAACCTCTGTTAGGATCAGATTTGTCCAAGGCAGCTTCTCCACATGAGACAAATTCAGTGAAAGATTATTTTTACATTTTTTCAGAAAATCCAACCACTTACAAGTCTGTCTGCATTTGGATGCTTTTTATTAAGTACATATAATAGTTAAACATATTGTGGGTGCCAGTTTAGTAGGCTGTGAAAGAATTTCTTCACACTTTTTCATAGATCCTAGTGCAAATGACATCATTCATGGTACATTCCTAAAAGACAGGAGAAGCATTCCTTGATGAAGCTTGCACAATAATAAAAAATAAAAATGATTTGCCCACATAGGAAACTGGTGGCAGAGCAAGGTCTTGAAACCAGTTCTTCCAGGTCTTCAGTTTCTATCCCAACCAATGGCCCATTCTCACCTGGATCTTCCCAGTTCAATAATACGAATTTAATTCTAATTTCTTTTCCTTCTTCCCTGGCAGCAAATCGTATTTTTAACATATGCCACAATTTCTGAGGGGATGGAATATATAATTAAGTATGACTGGCTACGTGATCTCAACTGGTCTTTGCATTATTCCGTGGGCATAAAACAAGAATGAACTCACCACCACCATTTTCCCCTCCACCACTTTTCTTTTTATTGTAGTCTCTTTGCCATCCCAATTCTGGACCTGATTTAATGAACCATCTTCTAAGGTCACAATGCTCTGAAGAAACACAAAGTAATCAAATGTGGGTGTTATGCCCAGAAAAATTATAGTTTTTACTGCAGCAGCTCCCAGATGAGAGTCCAGGTAGGATTACTATTTATTCTAGAATCTGAACAAGCACACAGAGCCCTCACCTTGAGGAATATGTAGCCCTTTGGATTAAAGAAGTGATTTATTCTGCAGTCAGAAAATACCACCTTCTATTTTGGGGTATCTTGCTACTACTCATCACTTTAGTCTCTGAATACTTTTTACATAAGATAAAAGGCAATAGTAGCAATAGGCCCAGTCATATTCAGCATCTTCAGTGATGATCTGAGAGCAAATATAGAATCACTGCCAGTGATGGAATGGTTGGTGCAATGGCAAATCATGATGCAAAGTTTGGTACAATAGCTAATATAAGGACAGGGTAGTCCTATGCAGTAATCATAATCACTTGGTCTTGAGAGATTCCAGAATAGATAATTGTGCCAGGGAAAAATTGTTGAGCATGCATTTACAGTGCAATGAAAAAAGGGCAAATATAATCCTATAATTGGAGAGTAATGAATATGAGTCAAGAGCTGATTTGACCTCTGTATATATTGGGTGACTGGTAATGGAATACTATATCCAGTTCTGGTGTCCACATTTTTAAAAGTCACTTAAAATACTGAAGACAGTGCAGAGCTAACAAATATGATTTGCTGACTGGAAAGCATGCTTAAAAATGTTAGAGTTCAGTCAGTATGAAGACTGATGAATGCCTTGATTACAGTATAGTTATTCTGTTTCATTGGGAGAATATACTAAATATATGTAGCTCTTAGCAGAAGTGAAAGCAAGAAACAATGGCTCATGGCTGCAAGTAGAAGTCAGAAAAATTCAAGTTAAAAATAAGTCACAAACTGAACCAGTGGAACTGATGGTCAAGGGCAGTTTTGGATTGGATGCTTTTTTGGATAAGGTGATGCAGCCAAACATAAATCACTGTCCTCAACATGGGGGTAACTTATGCAAAAGTTAAAGGCCTACGAAAAACAGGAGGTCATACTAAACGATTGCATGGTCCCTTCTGCCTTAGACTCTGTAATAGCTAATGAAAAATACTATTAACAGATTTTATAAAATCTCTGGTCCTTCTCCATCCTCAGAGCATAAAAAGTCTATTTCAACTGCATCAAGCTTTCCAGATCTGAATTAATTTCAGAAATGTTCTCCCTGGTAGCTAGCGCATCTGCTAATTCCATGTTAAAATCCCCAGTTCCATAATTCCATAACCTTTTGCAGAGATTTGGAGCGCTCTGACTGAAAGTTTTAATCCTCACCTTGGTTTTCCGGTCATCTGGTGTAGTTTCATCAAACTCCTCGCCAAGCTTGAAGGAAATCTCATTATTTTTAAAAGCACTCTTCGTTTTGATGGTTATTACATCTCTCTCAGCACCGATTATCATGCTGGGCTTGGCCAGCCTACCCAATTTCCTGGTGGCTAAGCCCACTCCTATAAAAAACAGAATTTAAAACTAATCATTGGAACACACCTCCTCCCCTCCACCCCGACCCTTCCACCCAAAATAGCCCCCAAAACAAGCAGAGACAGCAACAGTCCAAAAGCAATCCAAAACAATGGATGTGATGTCTTGGAAAATAGAAAAGCAGCATTGATGGACACTAATATATATTGAAAGCATATATATATGCTTTCAAAGCTCTTAGAACATTATTTTCCTGCTGGGTGCCAGGCTGAATATACTGTCCCTTGAAACCCAATGGTCTACTGAGATCATTTAACAAACACTACAAGATTTTAGGCTTTTTTCAAGGCTAGAAGATTTTGTAGTCATAGCTAAGCCAACAGAGTATCAGTCCCTACAGCATCATTTTCAAGCTGCCATCATGATCAAGCCGCTGATCATTTTCAGCATAATTTTCAAGAATTCAAGCCGCCAGTGTCACCGGAGTGCCTGATTGGTGAGTTCAGCAGTGGCGGGTAATTCAAGCCGCCGCGTTTGTAACGGCGGTTTGAGGTAGCTTCCGGCACTTGGGTGACAGGCGCACGTGTGCCCTTCCCAACACGTGTGCCTCCTTTCGGTACCCTTAGATCAGCGGCGAGCGGAGCAGCTGAGGGGGCAGCAGCAGCTGGTCCCCCAAAGGTAAGTGGGGCTGCGGGGCCGGTGCAGCTGAGCCGGATCCGGAGGGGAAGCCCCCCGGATCCCTCTTAGCCGAGCCGGTAGGGAGCTGCGCGAACAGAGCGCGCAAACAGGCGCGGGCTGTAAGAGCGCGCCGGCGTTTGCGGCGGAGTTCACGCCGGCGGGCAGGCAGGCGGGGCCCAGAGGCTGATCCCTGCTCAGATAGTAAGGGCAGCCACTCCTGCGATGGTGTCGACACCGAGTTCTGCCAGGGCCCCTGCCCGGGGGGCGCAGCCTTCCCGGGGCTTGTCTGAGGCCTCCACCCAGACAGAGCCCTCGGGGG
>JAGPOW010000261.1:48032960-48045912 GCA_030014935.1 Caiman crocodilus | reverse complement strand
CTAGCCTGGGGATTTTTAAGAGGAAGTTAGATGAGCACCTTGCTGGGGTCATCTGACCCCAGTGCTCTTTCCTGCCAAGGCAGGGGGTCGGACTAGATGGTCTGCCCAGGTCCCTTCTGACTCTAGCTACTATGATACTATGATACTATGATTTTGAGCACTCTGTTGCTCTACTGTTGAATGTCTTGAACAAAGAGGAGTTCTATCAGATTTTGTATTCAGACATTGGTCACATCTCTGCATGTAAGAAAAAACTGACAGGTCCCTCTCCCCGCTGTTTCTATTAAAACATTAGTTTCAGTTAAGGAGAGAGAGGACATTTAAGTTTAAAAGGAAAAAGATTAAAAGCACATAACAATTCTCACCTAATTCTTTCATATATTCATCAAAATTTTCACAAGAGGTTGATTTCCAAGTTCCCAAGAGACGATCAACCATTTTTTCTGAGTCAGTGGATTGCTACCTCCAAAAGGGAAAATAAACTGGTTGAAAACCCAAAGAAATCAGTGAGAAGCTTCAAATGATTTAAGAGAGCTAGGAATTAATTCATAAGTATGTTGTGTGTCACACAGAAAATTCTATCTTTTTTAACATATCTGAATATGTGCTACCCAGGCAGGATTGACAGAGAAACGTGTCTTCAAAAAAAACCCTAGATACATTGGACTGGATTCTACTTTCCTTGTTATCAGGGTTGAATGTGTAAGAGCAGTCCCAGGACTGTTTAAACCTACACAGTCTGGAAGAGGCATCTTAATGGGTCTAGACAGTTAGAGAAATATTGAGTGAAGAAGCCTTAGAGAGGAAGGAAATGTGATTTGGAAAAGGGAATATCTTAGGTATTTGGCATTTTAGATGTGGTGCATTAGGCTTAAAGTTTGAGAACTCCTGATGTAGAAGAGAGGGGCAAGGGTCAAAGTAAGAGGTAGGAGAGAAAAGAGGCTGTGGTCTTGAGAAACAGAGTTCATACAGATGATTCAGGAAGAAATATCTGAAGGGCACAGGCAGAGGGAAGAGTTGACAGAGGGGTAGAGAGAGGTACAGGTAGTATTCAAAGCTCCAAAAACAAATGAGGTATTTAAGGGATACACTGAAGATGGGGAAGAGGAAAGGTCCCTGTGAGGCACTTGCAGAGTGAGAAAGGAAGGACATGGAGCCCCCAGAGGTGACACTGAATGAACCATCTGAGAGGTCAGAGAAAAGCCAACAAATACATAGCCACAAAAGCCCTGGGAGGAGGCAGCTAGGAGTTATCCATTCTGTTTCTGGTGTCTCCACACACTGCACAGCTATAGCTTCACATGATCCTGGGAGATACGACTGGAAACACTTAAAATGATGGGACCTGCCTGTGGCTGAACCAGTGTTCTTTGATTCAGGGGTCTGAGCAGGTTTCTTTTTCCTTGCAGCCTCCAATGGACAGGACCAGCGAAACCTGTCCACCGCACCCGCGACCAAGAGTTAGGCTAACATCCCACCTGCAAATGGCAGTTGGCACTCGTAACCGTCAGCCTGTCCAAGTCAGAGGGAGGGTTCAGCGGGACTGGTATACAGTCAGTGTTTTCAGCCAATCGCCATCTTCTAGGTCATAATGCTGCTTGTCTGCAGACTAGGCCTGGCTGCTGAGCAGGGGAGTGGTGCAGGTATAAGGATGCAATTCCTGGAGACAAACAAGCTGAAAATAAATGTCACATACAGTTACCTCTTGTAAAACCTCAGATTATTTACTTTATACTAAATCCTTCCTCAGTGTCAAAAAGAAGAGTTTCTTCCTGTTATTCGCAGATTACCACTTTTCACTGCCCTAAGCAACTGCAGTCACTTTTAAATTTGGTACGTTCCGCCTCATTACCTATTCCCACCTGGCAGTCTGTCATTGGCTACTCTAAAAGTATAAAGGTCCGTGCAGCTTCCGCCCAAGTCGGAGAGCTCTGAACACATGGCAGAGTAAACTTGGCGGACTGATCACCCACCAACAACTCCCCGTTACTGACCATTCCTGATGTACCCCTCATCCCGCTGGCTCGTTTCATTCATGAACTTGTCGTCTCATCCCGTTACCTGTAACTACTCAAGCAACTCATTACCTGTAACTACGTAAGCAATCTTATCACCTGCGTTGTGCCCACTGGCGGCATAAGTAAAGTTAAAGTAAAAGATAATTTTTACAACCAATACGCTGTGTCTCGCCTCTCCGTCCACCAGCCCACCTGACGGCTGACTAATCAGCAATCTTCCTCAAGTTGGCTCTTGCCATCTGAGACATCACTGAACCTCCAATGTACAGTACAGCCAAACAAACGTAGATGGGAAGCAAGGACTTTCACTAGAAGTGCATGTCTGGGCTAGAATGGCTGAATTTTAAATTGTGCCAAAGACTTTCCCGTTTTTAACATGTTTCATGTGTAGTGGTGGCATGCCAAAGACATTCAGGGATTTCTTATTGCTCCCCAGCTTTGCTGCCACTAAAACACAACCACGTTCCCCAACATGTTATATTTGAAAGCTGCAGTGCTGATTATAATGACGCAGGCAGCTACTATTACAGTGCTATTTTCTTGGGGCGTACATTGAAGTTTCATTCTACCATGAAATTGGCCACTAGTGTAGCGTTTTGAGTTCTCTGGAGCTATATCAACTACAAATCTGGACCACCATCCTTGAGATGTACAGATGTGCTCTATTTTGGCCTGGGGAGGTATGTTGGATGGATGATCCTATTTAGTAAACAATCTGCAATACCAATACACCACTAAGCTTATGTGCGACACTGTTAGGATCTTTAAGGGGTGATAAAAAACATAACAAAATCTTAATGTATAATGAAGGATTGTTTCCTCTTGACTCTTTGAGAGGAAACATGGGAATGTAGGTTGCATTGAACCAATCTTTGTCATATATACCGCTGTAGATATTACTGGCCAATTGTGTAGGCTAAACGTGTATTAATTTCTTGTGAGTCTGCGGTGCCTTTAAATTTCTTTAATTTTTCTTTCATTAAATCCTTCTCCTAAATATTTACTTAAGAAAATAGTGCTGAGTAGAGCAGGATTAAAATTCTGATCTTGTGAATCAGCTGAGACTGAAGTAAATAAAAATATGATTCACACATAAAAGTCATCCAGGCTTCAGATTTTCTTTTGCTGAACGGGATTAGATGGTAGAAAAACTTCCAAAACAACAGTCTACAAAGTTTTGTCTATGGTTGCCTTCTCCCACCGATGAGAGACATTCCAGAGACCTACAGAAGTCATTCAAGACTGATTTGGAATTGAGCTTTTAAAATAAACTTAATCAGCAGTCTGAGGAGTTAGGAGGAGGTGAAAATCACAAGCGGCATATGTAAACTCTGTGTGTTAGTTATTTAAGATTCTCCAAAGTTAAAAATGAGGTTCTGAGATATTACAGAAATCCTCTATGAAAGCAAAGCCCTCTAGAGAGAAATATGTTTTGTGCTTAGAAGAGCTTATTCATGGTCTGCGAAGAATTTAAAAATGAGACTCAATTTGACTGTGATAAATAAAATTCCGAGTGACTTTCCCATGCAGGATAGGACACAGATAGATAGGTCCAGGATGTACATTCATTTAGAGATCTGCTGCTGTTGAAGGTAACAAAGAATGACTTACCATGTATAAACTGGACACAGAAGCAATGGCAAATGTACAGCCTTAGCTGTCCTCGAGTTAACACAAGACTGTGTTAGAGACAGGGTATGCAGTGTGCTCCAATGAACAACTCCCATATACAGATTTCTGCTGTTGTCTTTGCTGCATTGTAACTCTTAGAAGATGATTTTTAAGAGTTAGACACATAGTATAACATCTTTCTTATGTATCTTAGCTTCTTTGTGTAAAATTATTTCTAATTAATTGGTTCTGATTAATTCCATATATGAGCACTTACTGTCCACCTTCTAAGTTACTCAGGAACAGCTACTGCATCTTGAATTCACAACATACTTTACTCCATGCTAATTTTCATAACAGACATAGAAATTGCCTCTCTCCTTGTGCGCTATCCAAGGACGTAAGATGAAATCAGATGCTCTTTTTAACAGGTTTGCATTCTCAGGACCTGGAGTTAAGGCATTATCAGTGCTTGGTCTTGAGCTCTGAAACTGGCTCCTACAATAGATAAGACAGTCACAAGTGGATAATGAACTCCTTTTGAAAATCCCACCCTTATTTTCTAGGATATAGTAATTACTGGCAGTGTGTGATGGTTAGCTGTAGGTTCAATGTCTGATCTATTAAGAACCAAAATAATGGAGTCATGATGGTGCAGACTTTGGCATCTGTCTTGTTATGTGGAAAAATGAGACTCAAAATTAATTTCAAATGATCACCACCAAGGGAAAGGATGTATTTTGTTTTTGATCTTTAAAATCACTTTCTCCCAATAATGACATTCTGCCACCTTTCATCTCTTCCTGTACTGCTGCTTTAATCTTTTTCGTACATTGTAGCTCCAGGTGTAGGGACTCAGAAAAAAATATATACATGACAAAAAAGGGTCAGGCACAGCTGTGCTCATATAGTTTATACATAAGGAATCTCATTAGGATTGGCAGGGGGAAGCGGGGGTGTTTCATGAAAAACATATTAGCCAGAAAATGCAGTTTTTATTGATCTGAAATTATTTTCAAATACATCTTACATTTGGGAAATACATTTCAGCAAAAAGAAAACAAGGGAAAATAAAATTGGAAATATTGAAACATTTTGTTTTGACACCTTCAAAATTATTTTGATTTTTTTGATAGTAGAATCTTGAGGACACTTATAAAACACTTACAAAAACAAGGAGAAAGTTGTTGGGGCACACATTTGGCAGTGGAGGTTTAGTCTTTGCTCCAGAAGACATTTACATATTTTTACAAAGTGGAATAGCTTTGATAAAAAAAGTCTAACTGAGATGCACTTCAGGATGCCCTATAACAAGGGCGAGCAATTATTTTGGACAGAGGGCTGCTTACCCCATTTTGGCGACCTGTCAAGGGCCGTATGGGTAGCCTGCCCCTTGACAGGTGCCCTGCCCCCTTGTTACCATCTTGGGACCAATGTCCCAGGGCCAGCACGGCAGAACCCAGAGCACAGCGCAGGCTGCCCAGGGTCTGTGGAGCTGGGCTGGGCTGCACCAGCAGGGAGAGCAGGGAGCTGGTCCAGCTCCATAGAGCCCCTGCTGGCTGAGATCTTGTACTCCTGCCACCCTGCTCTGGGCCCTGCTGGCGCTGGCTCTGGGACATCAGTGCAGGCCCTGTGTTCCCACTGACTCCCACACCCGCTCACTCTCAGTGCCCCCCCAAACCCCTCAGTACAGGTGGGGGGCAGCGTGGAGCCCCGGCCCTACGTTCACCAGCAGGGAAGGAGCTGGTACTGAGCATGGGGAAACGCGGCCCCTCCCTCACCCCATAGTTGGCACTCCCTGCTGAAGCTGCTCACAGCCCATGTAGGGCTGTCCTGAGCAGGCACAGGCAGCCCCACGTGGACTGTGAGCAGCTACAGTGCAGGGCACCGGCCACACAGTGGGGGAAGGGCCACTGTTCGCTGCACTCAGCACCAACTTATAACCCGCCCCCCACTGCCAGGCTGGGTCCTGAGCTAGATCCGGGCTTGCTTCCTCCTCCCCCGCCTTACCCATGGTGCAGTCACATGGCCACAGGGGGCTTCTGGCTGGGGGGGGCAGGGCCAGGCGGGCCCTGCTGTTGCAGGAGCCCACCAGAGCTTCCCCTGGGTCCTACTGCCCCTGTCTCTTGTCATTTTCAACAGGAACCAAGGACAGATAAATATTAATTTTCTAAGTTTTAGGGGCCTTGTGGCTGGATAAAATGGCCTCAGAGGCCACATCTGGCCCGCGGGCCAAATTTTGCCCACCCTTGCCCTATAAGCTGATGGTTAAGACACTGTCCTAGAAGGTTATAAAGCTTATTTCAAATCCTTGGCCTGAATCAGGCAGAAAAGTGGTTGAAAAATGGATCTCCCACAGCCTGGATGAGTGTCCTAACAATGTGCTTTTTCTTTTTTACTTTTCTTTTTTGTTTTTGTTAGTTGCCAAAAAAATTCAAAATATCTGGGCTTTGGGATAATCTACATAAAATGTTATTTTAATTTTAATTTTTTTTGGATTTGCAGCTGAAACTGAAAATTAGAAAAAAAATAAGCAGAGCAGCTGAAAAGCTAATATTTTAAAGAATTTCTGGCAAATAAAAAGAATGTTTAGTTTCCAAATTTTAATAAGACAAAGGCTATATTTACAACAGGACTTTAGAATAGAAATGCTCAGCCATCGTGCCCCTCAGATGAGTGGCACGGAGCTGGTCCGTGGGCTGGATCCTGTGGGTAGGGTCAATCCACATGCCAGACGCAGCATGGGATGGGGTGCTGGGTCAGTCTGTAGGTGTGATCTGGCTGAGGACTGACTTTGCACAATGGCCTGTCCCCACATGCCAGTTCTGCCCAGAAAGTGACACCACATGCCAGTGCAATCCAATGCATGATGCCATTCCATCTGGTCCACAGGGTTCCCCATGGGTTCATAGATTTGGCAGTGGGGGAGCACTGAAAGCATTAATTGCCGCAGCTCTGGAAGCCGTGGTAATTAATATTGCTACTGATACCCCACTACCAAATTTCCAGACCCTGTGGGCCAGATTCTGCCCGTGGGTCAAAGGTTTGGCACCACTACTTTAGACCATTTGCAGTGGGTGTGATGTTCACTATGGGCTCAGTCCCTATTTAACCAGCCCCTATTCCACCTAACAGCACCTAAGTATAATCAATTCCACCCTGTTCAAGTCTCTGAAAAATGATAATGCACCTACTGTTGTAACACACCATCATCTCAGCCTTAAGACTAAACTAAACAAGCCATCGAGGAAGAGATGAACTCATCCGCAGCTGGACCCCGAGCAGAGGGAGATGGGGCATGGTGCACTGCTGGATGCTGAGCAGTGGTAGCTGCTGCATGCAACTTCCTCCAGCCCCCATTTTTGGCCATGTGGCAGGGGAAGCTCACATATGGTGGTTGCCAAGATGTACCCCGCAGGGCCTGCTCAAGTACCCCTTGCAATGCAGGTTTACTTCACTTTATGCTGTACATGCGTTACTGGGAAATGGCGCATAACTCAAATTTGCATAAAGGGAACCCACTTCACAATGTACCAAATAGAGATACATTCCAAGATCTTAACTGTAGTGACCACCTGACCCATTTCTACCACTTTTACAGGACAATTTTGGTACTCATCAACAGCAGACAGTACACACAAGCACAGGGTGGTAGTGAATGTTACCATACTGGGAGTAGCAACTACACATGTCTCAGACAACAAGCAGGGAACACAAATCGAGACAGGAAACTAAATTTTGGTGTGTGTCACTCCCACAATGCACCGCACAAAGCAGCTGACTGCAGTCTTCCACCACACCAATTGCATAAGAGTGAATTTACCTCGCATATAAGAAACTTTTAGTATAAAAAGGGTTATCAGATAAGAGCAAATTCACACATACAGAATCTGCATAAAGTGAGGGAAACCTGTAGCACATACTATCTTATAATGCATAAATTAAAATGCAGTTCTGTTTAGCTAATTTTTCTAAAAGTGAATCATTCTATGTTTTCATAACGGGTTTTCCCACGTGTATATGGTCACAGGTTTATGGATTTAAGGTATCTTGATTTTTAAGTTATAGGCCCCAAATCATAATTTTGTCCATAGTTGGGGTTGGCAACACAGAACTTGAAGAAAAGAAAAAACTTTTTAGAGTACAACGTAACAATGGACATTGTACACTGGCCATCATCTGGATCTACTCTAGTGACAATAGCCAGGACTTCCACAGCCAGAATATGAACCTCTGTTGTTTGGCCTAAATAGTTATGAGCCAGATTCTAAGCTATTGCAAGATATCATAACTCTACTTATTTACATGTACTTACAACAGTTTACAGAAGTTGAGGGTTTGGCCTCTTGTCCTGTATTTTGCACCATCAGCAGATTTGAATCCTTTAGAGAACAGACACAGAAGGGAAGCATATACCATGGGATAATAGGTTCAGCAAACAAAGTATTGCCATGCTGTCACAGCATGGAACAGGACTAATGAACCACATTTTCCACATCTGCACTGCTATGGTTCAGTGAAGGAGTCTTCTAGCATAAATGACATCCAAGACATCCTTTTTTTATCTTGTATGTGCGTTCAGTTAGTAAATTATGCAGTCCAACTGTTTTACTGAACACTGCCCTAGGTCGCTGCAAGTTCAGGCTCAAAAGCCAGGACTCTAAATCACAGCCCCTGAATCAACTTGGAACTAACAGTACTATAATTTGAGGTCAACCACGTAATCATAAATGTTGTTAATGGTACAAAGACCCAAGAAAAGTGGAATCACTCACCTTCACTTAAGACTGTCTCCCTGACTTCTCTTCCTATTGGCTCTTTTGAACTAAGGGCCAATTTTCTCCAACCCAGACATGATGGGCCTGAGGCTTTGCTGGGCACATGTGAGCTGTAGCTTTTCTTTGGCCCTTTTCAAAAAGGCTCCCTCTAGTGCTCGGGAAGCATGACCTCCGCTGTCTACACACACGGGACACTTAAAAATATTGCCTAGGCTGGTGGAGCTTGCCTTTCAGGTTCTGAGTGAGAGACAAAAGTACATAGCCCTATTCCTAAGGTCCATATTTTTTCTACTTTGTTCATAAGAGGACATTGTGCTGTTACAAACAGGTAGGAATAATTCTTCTGTCTGGATTCTGTATCAGAAAAAATCCATTTGGTTTAGCCATCTAGACAGGGGTTCCTGGCTCTGAATCTCAAGTAGAGGGAACCATGTCCCTGCAGCCTGGAGCTAGTCACTTACACTCATGAGCAAGGTAGAGCACCCTTCTTCTCAGAATTTTTTGGTATACTGCCCTGCATAATGGTCATGGCCTTGGTAGTACCTCTTGAAGCATGCACTTATAGTTGAAGCACAAATGTAAGGACCTAAGCACCTAAGGTTAGTGATAGGAAGTCCTGTAAGAGACAGGACACCTAAGAATTAGGTGGTGATCTTTAATAGAAAATGTTGTTTCCTTAGACTATTACATTTAACCCATACAGCTTAAAAGAGAATTGTGTTGTTGCTTTAGAATTTTTCAGCATAGCTTAACATTTATTCTACGCTTTCTTCCTTCATATTGGAAAAGTCCATGTACTTCTTTGTATATGGGTTCTTCCTTAAATGGTTTACTTTGAAAAGAACAGCTCTAAATTTCTTCATCTCTCCAATTCTGAAATCCCAGCAGTGTCATCAACAGACAATGATTGTGCATATTACCAAATGAACGTTACACTGGCCAGATATGTTCTCTTTAATAGAAAGGTTTGTCTGTTTGCTCTTCTCATGAGCCACAAAACAGGGAATATGCTGGGTGCATTGTGAAATGTTTGGGCTGGGCAGCTTGTGCTGACTATGTGTGAGATCAGTACCGGTGAGAACATCTGTAAGAGTGAGATCATAAAATGGCCAGTCATGTTTCAACAAGATAACTGAAACTATTGTAGGCTTTGAGATGAGCTGTGCAAGCAACTACGAAGACATGCAACAATGGTTAAGAGGTGTAACATCTCCTAGTGAAGTAGCTGTTTCCAAATAAAATGTGTTTAACAGCTCTGAGTGACTTAGCTGGTCATACTGAAATCTGGAAAAACTTGTGGAACCCCTTAGGGTCTTCTTCAGAATACCACCCACTAGGTCAAGGACATGTTACAGTGTACCTCTTAAAGGTTCATAATTTGAGTGTGTTGCCTCAGTTCAACTGTTTGTACATAAGGGTCTGATCTGGTTGTCTTTATAGATCCAGAGCTCTCATTGATTTCTCATTGACCATTACCTACAACAAGGCTGTATAACTGGGAGCCCACAGGCCACATTCAGCCCACAGGGAGTTAATGTACAGCCCTTGAGATCCTACCAATCTGCCACCCCCTTTTTGCTCCAGCTGCTGTTGCGGCAGCTGGGGTCTAGAGGTTCCTCTTCTCTCCCTCAGTTTTCACTTCTTGTTCCTGCCGTAAAGGTCAAGGCAGCAGAGTCACAACGCCAGAAGAATCTGCTGCATGGTGCAATGAGAGAGCTGAGCTGAGAACCACCCGCCTGTGTCCTCACTAGATTTGCCTGTCACTTTGGAGTGTGCTTATTTATTAGGGATACGTTTCTAGGGTCTTTGTAATTCTATTAATGTAATTCTATTAATTCTATTAATGTGCTGCTTATGTTACTTGTGTTTCTATACAGAGCTGTATCTTTCCCTTCTGCAAGTCTTCACCCCTAAAGGAGCTATCTTGCAGGACTTGGTTTCAATGGGGCTGGGTTCCTCTAGCCACCAAATTAGTCAAATACACACACACACACACACACACACACACACACACACACACACACACACACACACACACATTAACATGACGTGCCTGACTTGGCTGGGTTGATCAGCATGTACAGGCTGACACCCTCACATGCCAGGAATCAGTTCATTAGGGTAACAATAAAATGCAATCAGACTCAAGCACACAGGTGAACAGAATCCCTCTGAATCCAGGTGGGTGTCTAGCTGACACCCTCATGGTCTGGCATTCAGTTCATTAGGGCACATCTGAGCCAAACTGGGTCAATCAGCCTGTACAAGCTGATCCCCTTATGTGTCTCAAACTCAGCACATTCCAATATTTTGCCCTATCTGTCCTAGTAGTGCTAGCCTCTTGATGAGCAGACCCCACAGTATTGGAGACTTCACAGTATTTCTGGGCTTCACAGGGATCTTTGGCTTAGATAAAAGCGTTGCTGCAGAGCAAGTGGGGAAGGAGAAGTAGAGAAGGAAAAATATACCCAGTTACCACTAGTTTGAGAATAAAAGTTATTTATTGCTAAGTATATGAAATATATAATGGTACTAGTAGTAACAGACATGCAAAGGAAAACAAACAAAAACAATTACAATACTACCCTGGTTTCATTGAATATTTGGGGAAACTTAGCTCAAGCTTAACTAATATAATTCAGGTTCAGAAATCTATGTCTAGAGAGAAAAAGAGAAAGAGAGCGAGAGCGAGAGTGACAGCTGGGATCTCACCACTCCAAGGCACTTGGGTTGTTTGCTGACAGGTAAAGTTCTCAGCACAGTTCTTGAAGGGAAATGATCTGTTTCTCCCAGCTTCTCGAGAACAACAGTGGATAGTGTCAGAGAGATTTCTCCCTCTTGAAGAGAGTGCAGCCTACTTAATGCGCAGTCCCTGGCTGCTTACAAATTGGGCAGCCCTGGTATACATGAATGATTGCAAACTGGTCCTTGGGGTCTAATCCTGGTCCCATGGTCATCAGTGGGAATTCTACCATTCTGGCCTAGCAGAAAGATATAGGAGCTGTGTGATGTAGGCAAGTCACTTCACCTTTTTGCTTCACCTCCCAGCTTTTGTCTGTTTTATATACATAGATCAGAAATTCTTCAGGTGTGTCTAAACCACCTGAAACTTATGCTAGGGAGTACTGCACTGAGGCATGGCTCACCTCCTCTGTGCAAGCTATGTCCCCAAATTAATATCATGTGGTCACCTTAGCATGGACCTGGGCACTCTTGAAAGAGAGAACTTACTGGTTCACACCCAGAACTGCACTGAGACAACTACATTTTAACAATTTTGAAGTTTTGCATGTGCTCCATGGACCTGGAATGCTTAACTGTGATCATCAGGAAGTGGAGAAAGTCTCTTGGAATAGATAGAAGAGTATGATTGAGTTCTTTAAAACAAATATCTGAATTTCCTATCGTAGCCTAATGTGCCTAGTTACATCTGACCCTGGTTTGCAGACTATAAATTCCTCAAGGCTGGGGTAGCCTTTATTTCTGCATGCTGTTCACTGGTGTGCCAGCTGTCAGTGATAAACAGACTATTATTATATAGTGTATAAGAATAAGGGGTTTGGTCATGTGGGGTATTGAGTCAGTGTGCTTGGCCCCTTGTGGAGAGCAGCCCCAAAAGTACATTTCAATTAGAGTGGGTAATTATAACTGGCTGAGCTTTTCTGTCCATTTCTTTTTTTACTTAAAATAGGAGAATTTCTCTTCCCTATTTTTGAAAAAGAATGGGTTTTTTGGGGGGTACCTCCAAAAAACCCCTTGCTTCTTGCATATGTCCTGGATGTTCATAACTATAACACTCTAACCCTACTCTCTCCAATACAACGTGAGTTTTTAAATAAACTAAGTGAAGAAGGGAGACTATGAGTGGATCCCAGATTCTATTATTAGTATGTAAGAAAAAAATTGGAAACTTACATGGGGCCATGGGGGAAAAAAATTGTTTCAGGAGAGCAGAATCATCTGGGAAGAAGATGTGAAAGGCTAGAATCCCAGGATATTCAGTAGTTGTGAAGAGTCAGGATAATTATGGCTCTGAGGGTGCTGGGATCAACCCGAGTAATCCTTATGAATATCCTGTATGCTGTGGTAGTGGTGAAATGATGTTGTAGTTGTGATGATCCAGGAAATATGTCAAAGGCAAAGTTTTGGGGGGTGTTACCTTCTATTAGGAAAATTGGGAGAGATCTGAGATAAGCTTTTGGGAACAAGGTTCTTTTTCTCTGGTCTGCAAAAGAAGCTGCATTTCCACAGGTGATAATGACCTTATCATAGTATCATAGTATGTAGGGTCAGAAGGGGCCTAGAGCAGGCCATCTAGTCTGACCCCCCGCCAATGGCAGGAATGAGTGCTGGGGTCACAGGACCCCAGCCAAGTACTTAGCTAATCTGCTCTTGAAGATGCCCAAGGAAGGAGCAAGAACAACTTTCCTAGGAAGCTGGTTCCATGTCCTAGCCACCCTAACTGTGAAGTAGTGCCTCCTAATGTCCAACCTAAACCTGCTCTCCAGTAACTTGTGACCGTTGGTCCTAGTTACCCCTGGTGGT
>JAGPOW010000261.1:48009765-48032860 GCA_030014935.1 Caiman crocodilus | reverse complement strand
CTCCAATCGTCTTGAGCTGCCCTCCAAGAGCCTTGAAATCTTCAATGATGTCCTCCGGCCGGCCTCTCGAAGCGTCGTTGGTCCCCACGTGGACTACCAGTAATGGATAGTAATCTGTGGGCCTAACAATTTTCCTGATGCACTCTGTGATGTCCTGAACCCGCGCTCCAGGCAGGCAGCAGACCTCTCAGCCCAAGGGGTCAGGATGGCAGATGGGACGCTCCGTTCCCCTCAGGATGGAGTCCCCAATGACCAGGACTCGATGCTTGCTCCTCCTTTATGATCTCTTCTTCTTTTCCACCTGTGTTGATGGTGCATGAACAGCCCCTCGAAAGGGGTTCTCCTCAGGAATCTTCTCCAGGGTGGCCAGGGCTGCATACCTGTTCCCAAGTGGCACCTCAGCTACAGGCTCTACAGCAGCATGGGCTGCCCTGGGTCCAGGGGGAACTTGCTGCCACTGAGGAGTTGCTCTTCTGGGTCTGGGGAGCTCCTCAGTAGGTTTCTGGCTCTGCAGAGAACAGAAGTACATGTCAATTTCATCCTCTGCGTCCCGGATCCCCCGTAGCCTGCTCACCTCTGCCTGGAGCTCCCACAGCCGCTCCTCCAGGGCCTGAAGATGGCCACAAGAGGGACAGCCAGGGGATGCCCCAGGCATCACCCCCACCCCCAGGAGCCCCATCCAGCCACCACCCCCAGCCAGGGGGGGAGGTGGACAGCGGGCCCCCCAGGGGCCCGGTCTGGGTGGCGGCCTCAGCAGTGCGCCGGGGGGGCAGCACCAGGGAAGAAGGAGGGGGAGGGGGAGGGGGAGGGGCCAGGCCCCTGGCAGTGGCACTGCGTGTACTTACCATGTTACTAGAAAAAGTGGTCTTCCCGCTGTCGTCGCTCTTCCTTTCCTCCAGCGCAAACGCCGACGTGCCCTTACAGAGCGTGCCTGTTCGTGCATGGCTCGGGAGTGCGTGGCTCCCTGCCAGCTTAACTATAAGTGATCCGGGAGGCTCCCCTCCAGATCAGCTGCAGCTGCCGGCAGTGCCCCACTCACTGCTTCTCCGCAGCTCCTGCTGCTGCTGCTTCTGCTGCTGCTCCTCCTTTGCTGCTAGGGCTCACGTGTGGCCGAGACCACACCTGAACCCTATCGGAGGTCTTCTTGGCTCCCTGCTCCGCTCCCAACATTCTCTTCTTCCATCCTGAATGGTCTTGCTCTTCCACATAGCAGGCTATTCTTTCTACTCCACTCTCATGGCAGACTGGGCACTTTCATGCATGCTCCAATGCGTTCTGATTAGAAGGCACCAGAGCAGACCCAATTTACATGTCTGCTGGACTAGTGGAGTCTGCTGGAGCACTCTGATCAGAGCACTCGAGCATGCTGCAGCGTCTCATATATTCAGTGTCCCTGCATTTCAAAATGGCGAACAAGCTTTAAAGTGCCCCTACCTCCTTTTTTAAATGCAGCATGCTGAATATGCAAGATGCTGCTGATGTTTTAATTAGAGTGGCTCCTGGGAGCCGCTCTAATTTTAATGCCTTCTCCCCAGCCATAGAGCATGTGTACAGACACCCAAAGTACTTACCTATGGAGATTACACAGGCTAGTTTAAGCTGACTCTACTTCTTTCTTAGATGTGAGAAAGGAAAGTTGGTCTAAGATCTCTCCCAAATAGATAGCTGGTCCAATAAAAGATATCACTCTCCCCAAATCCTTGTCTTTTGTATAAGCACTGTGAGGTCATATGCCAAGACATTCAGTGGCAGTTTGAAAAAAACTGTTCACATAAATTGGGATCGTTACTCATGGGACTGAAGACTGCTAGGACTGTACAGTTTCATTCTGACCTACTGCTCTAATTGCTGAGAATAGGAGAGATTCCACATCTAGGCTGCTGTGCTCATTGACCAAACCAGCCTTTCCTCTATGGGATCAGATTATTTAGATTGATGACTTAGAAGTTTTGTATAGGTTGCCTGTAGCCTGTAAAGTTGTGAAATGTGCTTAGAATTAAACTAAAGGCAGCGTAGACATTTAAATAAACCAGTCAGTCCAGTGAAATGCTGATAGCATTCTCTGGAGCTGTATCAAGGTATCTCTTCTCTTTTTCTCTTGAGTAACTGTTTATTTTCTGCACTTTTCTGACAAAGAAGACATTATCATTGCTTTTATGCATTTATATTTTCCAGTATGAATTATATGCTGCCTGAGCACAGGACTAAATCATGGAAATTTCTGAGTTGCTCTTCAGTACTGCTGACAGACAAACTTTTATACTAAAGCTAATACTGAAGAATGAGACTGACAATGACACAAAGCTTTGGTACCATAATCAAGCTATTATGTAAGGTAATAAATGTGTACAGGAACATATGGAGACCCAGAATCTGCATAGACAAGAGAGAGCTAAGATTGGAGAAAGGAAATATTATCCTCATTGCTTCCAGATAGAGAACTGAGGTCCAAAAATCCAGATCCTCAAATGTATTCAGATGCTTTACTTCTATTAGGAGTTGAACACCTAGGAGGCGTAGTTATATATGCAAGTTATATAAGCAAGTCCATAGGGAGAAAGGAGTATGAAATCCCCTGTCCTTACATGTGTTAATCCCCATGACCATGAGGTATCACCCTCCACACAGGATTCATAGCCCTGAACCTTATCTTGAAAGGATACACCCGGTCCATTCTTTCAAAAACAGATCAGGAATTATCTTGTCCTATACAAGTGATCAGAGATGGAGGAAAAGGTCCAACGCCCTTTTACCTAAACATGCTAAGAACATTTATCCAGGAAATGGGAGTCTCATGTTTAATTCCCTCCCATGCCTGACAGGATTCAAACCCACATCTGTATGTCTCACAACGTTTTAGCCCCAAGACAGAGGCAAAATTGAGGTGTGTTGGGTAGAGGGAAGTGTTCCATTTGGCATAAAAAGGGGAAGATCCAATGGAGAAAGATTCATTGGGCTAGGGAGACAGAATGAAAGGCAGCACAAAAGAAAGCACGATCTGCACTCTAAGGGAACATACAGACATTACACTTAGACTGGTCAAAGTGAATACAGATTGGTCTAACTGTACAGAAATTCAGGGGTATTGGTTGTAGCCATGTTGGTCTAAGGTCATAGGCAGACAAGGTTCTTTGGGTAAATGTGATATCTGTTATTAGACCAAATAGTTGGAAAAAAATTGTTCCTTGCAAGCTTTTGGGTACAAACACCCTTCTTGTACCCAAAAGCTTGCAAAAACATTTTTTCCACTATTTAGGTAGTCTAACAAAATATATCACATTTACCCAAAGAACTTTGTCTACAGAAATTCAGTGCACATACACTGGTCTAAAACCCCTCTCGCCAATGCTGCCTCCTGCCTCCAGCATCTGTCAACCTCAGGCACGTAGTGGGGAGAGGCATCTATGTCCTCTGCACAAGCCCCAGGACCTAAGTGCCTGAGTCCCTGGGCCATGCCCCACATGCCCAAAACCCCATTAAAAAGCACCCCATGATGTACATGCAGAGCCAAACACTGAGCCCAGAAGAACCCTTGTGCTCAGACAGGCCCAAGTACCCCAACCCTGGCACCCCTCACACCCAGTCAGGAACCACTTTGCCCCTGTATTTGGACAGAGCTCCCTGGACCCTGACCCTAGCACCTGCATCCCTCATGTCAGAGTCCAGAGCCAGGTACCCTGTGATATACACCACCCTGCTCCAAAGCAGGAGCCAAAGAGGGCAGCTCGCCTCTCGTCGGTTGGGGTGGCAGAGGACAGAACATCAGAACTTGACCTATGCAGAGGCAACCCTGTGCAGCTTGACCACTGCTAGCAGGTAGCCAGGCCACATGCACCTGGGGTGCTGAAAGTGTTTTTTGGCCCACAGCTACAGGATTCCAAAGTACTAGGGTTGGGATGGGAGGAGATGGGATGCCTCTGAATATTGCAGCTTGGGCAAGTAGGTGGATGCCCCTGGAAACTTCAGGAGCAGGTGGAGCATGGCCAGATGTGTTGGTGTTGCAGATAGATGAAACTGGAAATTTCCAGGCTGGCTTGTTGGACATTGTGAGAATCATGGAGTGTCTGCTGGAAGCCCCTGGGAAGTCCAAGTTTGTCTGGGTGGCCTAGCCAGTAGAGCCCTGGTCACTCTGGATCAGAGGCCACATCCAGCTGGAGTGAGACAGAGAGCCAAGTGCCACGACCTGCACCTATGCACACCTGTGATTCCTTCCACCCATCCACCTCTACATCTATCTATCTACTCCCCTGCAACTGGACCCTTACTCACCCATGAACACGGAGGTCCCATGGGCATCACTGCAGACCAAGAAATAACTGATCCTGTCTTCCTTCACTACCCAACCTTGTTCACGTAAATGGAACTAGAGGGAGATGAAGGATGTCATTGCCATTTGGGGTGAAGAGGAGACCTAGCATCAGCTCAAAGGGCACCACAACAGGGATATGTTCAAGCAGTGCCTAACAGATGCAAACATGATGCCACAAAAGGGATTGGGTGCAGTGCTGGGCCAAGAAGAATTGGATAAAGATCCAGTACAAGCATGTTCATGACATCAATATAAAGTCTGGGGCCAAGAGGCAGAGCACACCTTTCTATGAAGCTCTGTCCTGAAACCCTTCAATTGGAGGATAAAATGGAACATGGCTGTCCCATATCTTTAGTGAGTGCTCTAGTGCCTGATCTCTAGTATGAAAAGTAGTAGAGTACTTCCTCAAACAGTGTGCTTAAAATCAAGCAACAGCCTCCACTGCATTTTGTACAGTTTTATTCAGTTGCTCAAAACATAGCTAGTAAATCAAGCCTCTCAAATGAGATATGTAGAGGAATGTCTTGTTCTGGATGACATGTAGAGGAATGCCTTGTTCCTTAGGGATGAGATAAACATGCAGCTGTGAAGTCCTGTTAAAGGTCATGCACTCCATGCCCCAAAACAGACTAAGTTCCTGGGAAATGTTAACATCAAAAACTTAAATGTTTCCATGGTTAGGGAGCAACTGAGCAGGAAAGGGATGACAATTACAATTTGGGACTTACACATCTAAATCTTTTTGTGAAGCTAGATCTAATCTAAATCTTAGAGGAAATCAGAAGAAAAAATTAGGGATTAAATTTAGAGCTCCCAAGTCCTAGTGCAGTGCATTAATCACAACTATAGTCCTCCTCCCTATTGCTTTGGTAATAGTCAAAAGGCATGTTGCCTTATTTTAAAGTCTTCCTATGCTGTACTTTCAGTGTATGCCTCAGTTAATTAAAACAATCTTATTACTCTTCTCCACCAGATAACTTTCATCTGATCATGGTAGTTTACTGCTGATTTTTTCCCAGGGAGTTCCAGCATGGTTTGTTACTAGATACCTTCAATATGTTAACACCAATCATTTCTAGCTCAGATCCTCAAAATTATTTTGATGTGATGCCTAGCTCTTAAAAGTGCTAGAACTAGACTTAGTAGTAAAAACTGAATTTGTGTTACAGCCCTACAGAGTCACAACTGAAGGAAAAACAATCATTTGGGAGCCAAAAGAATGAATCTCTAGTAGGATTCCTATGGGAATTAGGCATTTGAATGTCTGTGAGGGTCTGAGCCTATCTCTATTCCTTCAAAGGCTAGCAATGTTTGTGATTTCATCTCTTAATATGTACCATGTGTCTCTGTTCTTCCTGTCAACCCTACTGATGATTGTAATGAACCTTCAACATTTCTGTCTGCAGTTGAATGTAAATCTCACTGGTCTATTATATATCAGACAGTTGCTTTGATTTATTACACATTGAGGAATAATTGAAATATTAATTAATCTCAAAAGCTTCTAATTAAAGGTTAAAATGTATAATGGAGAAGTATAAGGAGCAAGAATTGACTTTTGTAGGAGCAAAAGTGCTGATCTGACAGAAAGGGATTTAAGCTGATAAACACCGTGAACATCATTCCTATTAATGAATAAAGTAGGGGTGCATCAATAACGATTTTCATGGCCAATACTGATTATTTATCAACCAGATCAGCTGATATTGATCTGATAGCTGATTTCCAAGAGTGTAGCCTGGCAGCTTGTACAGCAGCACTGTGCCAGTAAGTTTATAAGGGGGAGGGGCATGGGAGATGGAAGGGGCAAGATGGGGTGGGGGGCAGATAGAGACCCTCGTGGTAAGGGGGAGAGGAAGTGGGCTCGTCAATGTTAATGTAATACAAAGCTTATATCAGAAATCCAGGACTCATTCATGTTGTGGCAGCATTTTTAACTTCTACTAATAAATCTTATTAATTAAAAAGTAATGCATTTGTATGTCAAGATATTTTTTAGGAGTCTTGTTTTTTCAGTGTGAAAAATTGCTTAATAGATTTTCCTATGCTGATGTTATCACTAACTATTTCTACAGATCGTAAATTTATCCACAGTTATACCAGGAAACATCTTGCAGCTATATTGCCTCTCCTTTTGTCAGTGGGCAAGTTTGTCCAAATAGTACCAACCCAAGCTGGAACTGCATGATAAAGTAATAGTTTTGTGATCCCCTGGCACTCCTTGAGAACTGCTGTGAATATGCCTGTTTTCACCAGTGAGTGAACAAAGAGATGAAAGAAACAATAGACTAAGATCCATACATAAACTTCAGTTTATCTGCCCAAGCATCATCAAAATCCTGCTATAAAAAGTCTTCACTCCTCCAGCCTGCAAGCTATCTGATGAAGTCCTATTTCTAATAGGCTTTGATCATGCACCCTCAAACCTTTTCTAATGCACTTTGGAAACATGCATTTAGATTAAGGGTCAACAATGTTTTTGTGTCGAGTGTCAAAAACCTGGCAACTTGGATTTTGAAGAAGTTGTCATGCCAAGGACAGATGGCAGGGAAGCTGCGAGGAGCCCAATCCTTGTCATGTCAGTGCCTGCCCAGTCCTTTCCCCACTGTGCTCCCTACGGAGCAGTGAGCCAGACAGGGAGACCAGACCCCAGTACAACTGCTTGCAAGCTCGCAGGTGCCTGCCACTTCTGGCCTAGGCTCTGGGCAGCTACTGCCTGGCAGGATTGCAGCCTCCCTGCTGTCTGCTGTGAGTAGCTCCAGCTCTGTGGCCAGCAGCATCTACCCAGAGCCCAGGCCAGATGTGACATGCCAAGCAAAATGGCCTTGTGTGCCATGCTCTGGCATGTGTGCCAGGGGGTTGTCAACCCTGATTTACTTATTTTTCCTGTTTTACTTTTTTAAGCTTTTGTACTCTTAGTATCACTGCAGGATTGATCCTCTATTGAAATCAATGGAACCCTGACAAAATACACAACTAAGGACTTGCCTGTGCATGTTTTAGGAGCTAAATTAGGAAATCTGTACAGATGGGTAATGTCAAAGTGGAAAAAAGATGCTAGCACAAAAAGTGACCCATGATTACAGAACATAACTGATTCTTCTTCAGCCAGGGAAAAGAATGCAAGACATTATTATATTAAGTATATAAGTTGGCCATGACATTAGGTAGTCTTTCCAGTACATGCTTATTAACTTTCATAATATGATTGCAAAGCTCACCTCTTTTATATTTTATTCCATCTTTACATGACTTTGATATCTGTCATCTTGTACTGATGTTTTCTAAAAAAATGTACAAACACCTAAAAATAATGCATCACTTGCAAATTAACAAATTATATTTTTATGTGTTTTACATATATTAACAAATATCAAGTATATGTATTGTAACTTTCCTAGGTTTCTCATCCTCTGTTCTCCATTTTTGTATGGTTCATTTTCTTCCAGTGAAGACAAAAGAAATGTGATAGTTTAAAGCATTTTCATTTCAATGTCTCCACCATCCTTACAAAAATAGTTCTCTTAATATACACATTTAAAAGCAATTTCCAGTGTTGGAGGAATGCTCTACATTCTTAAAGAAAGCCAACCAAATAAACAAACCATAAATAAAATAGAAGTAGCCTGGGAACGATAAAGCTGCATGTGAGATCTTTGTTTATTCAGGGTCTAAATGCTACAGAGATTAGTTGCTACTGGCTTCAAGGGAGCCCTGTGACATTTTGCAATATGTTAGATACACAGACTAGATAACAATACCACAAGGCCTTAGTCTTGGCATTCCTCTATATGGATGCAGAAACCACTTAAGTGGGCATTGCAGTGCCCACTGGAGGATCAGAGCTTCTAATGGCTGCCTTCTAGTAGTAGTAGTATTGTTGTTGTTGTTAATAATAAAAATAATAATGTTAATGTTTTCTAGTGCTTACTCTTACTCTATGCTCCACTTACTACAATCTTTAAAATAAAAGTTTAGCTCTTGGGGTGGGGACTATAAGTATTATATATTTGCACAGCACTGAGTGTGATGGATCTTTAGATATTACCACTATATTAATTTTAAATAGAATCAAAGCCTGAGTGATTTCATATAGACCCTGGTCTGTGAAATAAGACCTTGCACCTGCAAAAAACCTGTATGTGTACTGAATTTTAAAAAATGTGTAAAACATCTGAATTTAGTGGGAACAAACATAAATTTAAAATCAAGTACGTGCAAACATCTTAGTAGAACTGGGGTGCTGGGATTTCCTGTTGCAACTGTTTGGTCAAAGAAAAAGCTCCCATTAAGTAAAGTGCTACATTCAGGCTCCACAGTAATAAGTTCACTTCAATTCCCAGTAAACAGGTGACCCTCCCTTTAAAAAAAAGAAGACACTATCACACAGATCTTTTGCTAAATTCATTCTGTAAGACACCTGTATGCATTACACTACATGTTTGCCATAAAAGTATTTGTATGCAGCTTAGCTGCTTAGAGGAGGAAGGAAGAGGATGCAGAAAAGGCTGAAGTAATTAAAGTAATTAATGCCTTTTTCACCTCCGTCTTCACAGGCAAGGTTATCACCCAGACCACTGCACCTGGCAGCACAGTTTGCGGAGAAGGTCAGCAGCCCTCAGTGGTGAAAAAACAGGATAGGGACTTTTTAGAAAAACTGGATGTGTACAAGTCCATGGGGCTGGTTGCAGTGTATCTGAGGGTGCTGAAGAATTTGGTTGATGTGATTGCAGAGCCACTGGTGACCATTGAAAACTCATGGAGATTGGGAGAGGTTCTGGACAATTTGAACAGGGAAAATATAGTGTCCATATTTAAGAAAGCAGAAAAGAAGGATCCAGGGAACTACAGACCAGTCATCTTCACCTCAGTTGCTGGAAAAATTATGGAGCAGATCCTCAAGAGATCTATTTCTAAGCACTTGGAAAAGAAGAAGGTAATTAGGAACAGTCAGCATGGATTCACCAAGGGCAACCTGATTACTTTCTATGACAAGGTGCCTGGCTCTGTGGATACAGGGAGACCAGTGGATGTGGTGTACTTTGATTTTATCAAGGCTTTTGATATGGTCTCCCACAAGATTCTCACAGGCAAGCTAAGGAAGTACAGGTTGGATGAATGAACTGTAAGATAGATAGAAAACTAGCTGGATCATCAGGCTCAGGGGGGTAGTAGTAAATGGCTTGATGTCTAGTTGGAAGCCAACAATGGTTAGGGGGCTGCGGCACATGACTTCTGAGGAGAGGCTGATGGAATTGGGCTTATTTAGTATAGAGAAAAGGAGACAGTAGGGTTTTAATAGAAGCCTTCAGCTACCTGAAGGGGAGTTCCAAAGAAGATGGAGATAGACTTCTCAATGGTGGCAGATGACAGAACAAGGGACAATGGTCTCAAATTGAAGCAAGGGATATTTAGGTTAGATATTAGGAAAAACTTTCTCGTGAGGAGGGTAGTAAAACACTGGAACAGGCTACCCAGAGAGGCTGTGGAATCTCCATCTTTGGAAGTCTTTAAGCCCAGGGTAGATAAAGCCTTGTCTGGGAAAATATAGTTGGGGATGGTCCTGCTTTGAGCAGGGGGTTGGACTAGGTGACTTCCTGAGGTCCCTTCCAACCCTAATTTTCTATGATTCTGTGAAATCCATGTTGGCGTCTTAGACCTGATACTTTTGGCAGAAAATATATTTGATGATATTTGAAGGTATATTTAACAAACTTCCACTTAATTGATCTGTTTCCTATAAATGTTAGAATGATGGTGTTGCATCACAATGATTTACTATATCCTTTTGGGGGTGGGGGGCATAACACATTTAAAATCAGAAGACTGAGGGCCTTGCTACATGTTTTATTTTGGGTGACTCCTAGAGCTCTTAACTGCTTGTATTGTCCACACATTAACACCTTTAAGTGGTTTCAAATACGCACTAGCAGCTCAAAGTTACCTCACTCCAGGGCAGGATTATCTTTTGATCTACACTACCCAGCATCTGTTCTATTAATGTGTGGCCACTCCCCACAGATGTGCTGCTTGAGTTGACCTTGTGACTGAAAACTAGCACTAAGAAGATCAACATTTGTGCTGCTCACAGTGTAATGTGTAACAAGGTCTGGAGTCCCTAATTAATAGGAAATTATTTTGCCCATTCTGTCATTTTGCCAATCTAATGGGCAATTATTTTGACTGGAGGGCTACTTAATGAGTTTTGGGGACCCGTTGAGGGCCACATCCATCTCCCCTCCCCTCCCCTCCCTCCAGGAGCCCTGATGCTCATCTGTGGACCTGTTGGCAATGTCACAGCCGATGCTGACACCTGCCTGCTATGACAGAAGCTCCTGCCTGGGTCCACAGTTGAGCATCAAGGCTTCTGGTGAACTACAGCTTTGGCAGGGTTTTGGAGGGAGGGGTGGAAGGAGGGGGAGAGAAACAGAGAGTGATGCTGCTGCCCACCTGGTGTGGCAGCAGCTCCTGCCTGGGTCTACATCGGGTGCCACTGGCAGGTTCTGGGTGGGGGCTCCCACTGTGCCAGGAGGGCAATGGGTGAGCTGTGGATGCTGCTGTGAGGTTCTGCATCCAGGCTTCTGAACTGGCATCCACAGCTGATGCCACTGCCCATGTGCTGCAGCAGAAGCCTTAACCAAATCTACAGCTGATGCCTAATGCTGCTGGACAGCAGCAGTTCTGCCCACCCACCAGATCTAATACAGGAGTTAGATATCTAAAAGTGAGATATGGGCAAAATTTTGTGCCTGAGTCTGAAATTCTGACCCTAAAAATCTCTGCCTTACTGCTGTCTCTTCCACAAGTGCCTGGCTTTTTTACTTGAAATTTCCCATGTGCTAAAACACATGCCTCTGCATGTGTGCAAACAACTAGAACTTCCCCAGTCTGGTGACAATTGAGCAGCTGGGTGCCTTCCTCATTCCTAAAGCCATTCAAAACCCAGAAAGTAGGCCTTTCTCTGCCTAATTTCCCCAAAGGGATCTGTCCAGTAGACAGTCTCAGAGCATACCTAACACATGCTGACTTGTGGCTCCCATGACCTGGTGGTGAGGTTACTCTTCTGAGAGCTAGGTGATGTGGGCTTGGAAATAAACAGAGGCACTGAACCCAGGACTCCTACATTTTGTGCAGTGCTCTAAACACTAGATTCAAAGGTACGACTTGAAATTTTGGCACCCTGGGCAGTGTGGGGAGGGAGAATGGGTTGGAGGAAAAGTAAATATTTATCTCTCCACATACAAGGCTTGCTACAGTTGTGATGGTGGCAGAGAGTGCTGCCTTCTCAGTGCAAGCAACCTGAACAGTGGCAACAGTGTGGGCTCCCTGGAAGCTGCCATTCTGGTACTTCCTCTGAATCAGCACCTGGGGCTGGTGCTCCACTCATTCCCCTAATTACACAACTGATTAGACTGTCCTATGAAAGGGGGGAGGAGTCCTTACTCTGGTAATGGCAACTAGCACAGACTGTTACTGTGTTCATGAGTGTTGGGTATCTTTAGAGATTGCCTATTACACCAAGCCCTTTGGAGGACTTAAAGGAATGTTTAGTTTCTGGACCCTCATCATTAGGGACCTACCTAACTCATGGCGAGACAGATTTTTTTCAGGTTCCTGGTAGTGTGCAGAGATGATTTTGTGGTCTTTCCATGGTGCTGATTGGCTGAGGGGGCCCAGAAGCCCTGCCTCTCAGTGCTGATTGGCCAAGCGGCCAATCATTTAGCTTCAGACTGTAGCATTGCTGCAGCCTTGTATCTGGCTCTTTAACAGATAGTGCTGAAAGAAACCATTTTGCTTTTCTGACTGGTTCCTTCACTGAGTCTGTCTCACTAGCTCTTTCTCAAACTATGTGCTCTATGGCTGCAGGGATTTCCACACCTTCTTTTTATTCTGGTAATCTTTTATTTTTGGGGGGCCAATTCCACACAAAGTTGTGGGAAATGTATTTTTTTTGTGGTGATTGCAGAAACCACCACTTTTTACAGTCTCCCTGAATTTTGCAAAACTGTAATTTAAGTAGGTATCTACTTGTCATATTTATATATAAGGTAAATGCTGAGCTGCTCAGCACTGGCAATCTTGAGGCATGTATGGACATGTGTAGAAGGTGATCTACAAGCACCTTGGAAACTTTAGGGTCAATATAGTAAGGTGTCTGCATATGCTCAGAACTGCTCCAGTCTTGAGAGGGCAGAGAAACTTGGCACTTACCTAACACCTACATCTAGTCAGAAACTAGGCAATCATCTGCTTAACTCCCCTGAGGGGCTCGCTCCAGTAGGCACTTTCAGAGCACACAGATGTAGGTAACAGCTAAGCACAGTTTTCAGGACAGTAGTTTTGAATTTAGGTACCTAAATTCTTTCAAGTCATTTTTGGATCTGCCCCTTGAAAAGGACAAAATTTGCAACATGTGATAGCTTCCATTCCACATTTCCTGTGCTGGTTTCTGCAGATGATAGTCTTAGGTGCCTAACTCTCCTCAGTGGAGGGGGAAGGGAGCCCAAGCACTAAACTCAGGGTTGTGGATCTGCAAGAACCACAAGTCTCATCAGCTGATTTAAATTGGCACATCTCAATTGACTTCAATGGAGCTATACTGAAGGGTGAGTTCAGAATAGAACTAGGCTAGTGTTTCTGTAAGTTTCAAATGAATGTATGGACCTACCAACTACCAACACAAACAAATACCCATATGCAGGGGAACAGAAAAAAATGTTACAGATTCTCCTATCTGCTCATTTAAATACTGTGATGAAAAGATGAAAAGTGAAGTTCCCCATTAGTTAACTATATAGCTAAGATGGATGGTTGGACTAGATGACTTCCTGAGGCCCTTTCCCACCCTAATTTTCTATGATTCTATAGCAGTACAGGCTAGCAGAAAACGCATTTTCTTTTTTAAGTGACATTTGTTGGATTGAATGCCAGTGTTTTGCAATTTCCAAGATGTAAATGGTTGTTGATGGGAATCATTACATTAGTGTTTGTTCTGCCTACAACAAAAAAGAGAAATTAAGAGCAAAGTATCTCCATAATGAGGGCTTTTAACCTCTTTCTGTTATAGTACTTTGTCATTATCAATGGCATTTAAAGATACTGAGCCAATTGAAGTGCACAGGTGAAGTGGAATACAATTTGCTCCTATAGTGCTAATATATTGCTAATTACACTGGAGTAAATATTGAAGCAGGAACCTCTGACATTTTTAACAACTGTTATCTACTAAATGTTGCTTTATGAGAGTTCAAAATGGTACTCATAATTACTTGTATAATGATGCAGAAGTAAAAACAGCTTGTATTACTGCCACTTTTCAGTATGGGGGCAAGCCAACAGATACTTCTTGGTTATTTGCCCATAAGAAGTGAGTGCAAAGCTGCAGTAATAGGGAGCCTTCATTCATTTATTTTGACAGATTGTAATGGCCAGTAAAACCTTTTTGATTTATTTTCTTACCTGGTTCAGCTTTTGCCACCTCACTAATTGACATACAACTAGTAGACAGAAACTGGCCACAACTATCTACTGAATAACTTACAGCTGCTTATGGAAAGCTGGTAAGGACAGCATAGCTGCCACTTGGGCTACTTGTCACCCTCACAAATAAGGGTATGGTATATGGAAAGCTAATTGGGAAGAGAAAAGTCGTGGTAGTACCATGCTGATTCCCCATTGGCATGAGGTCAGGAGCTCTTCAGTAGTTTTAATACAGTCAGGGCTGGGCAATTAGGATCAAGGAACAGCAGCCAACTCTTTTTGGCTCTCTTCCACTCAGACACTATGGAGACATAGACTTAAGGGGCGTGTCCCCACAAGCAGGAACGTGCATTTCCCTGGGGACAAAGAGCAGTAGCATAATGTATGCCGTCCCTGGGAAACCTCCATACAGGTGTGGCACATTACCCTGGGTGGGGTAGGGGAGGCTTGGCCCAGCACCTGGGCTGGCAGCAGCAGGCTTACCTGGGATCCTGGGGGCCTTCAGGGGCTGCAGCAGGGATGATCCTGCAGCAGGGAGCTTGGCTAGCAATTGGAGCATGACTCCAGCCAGTCGCACTCCGGTTTCGGACAGTGTGCACTGTCACCATGTGCACCACCCTGCTTTTTTTACATGTGCAATTTTTTTGACATCAGAATCTCCTTTCTCATCCCCTCCCATACACACACACACACTGCAAATTAGCAGGGTGGGGAATGCCTGCACGTGTGGCATGTGTGGTGCGTGCTTGTCTGAATGGAGAAGTTTAGCATCTCCCCCTTCAATAGCTCTCAAACAGCTGCTGACAAATTCTTCCAGAAGTTGCAAGGTCGTGAACTTCTAGAGAACAGAACATAGGAAAGGGGAATAACTTGCTTTGTAGTGAGAGAGCTGACCTTAGTGACATAGTCCTGTCAGCCTCATGAGAACGAGGAAAAACAGGTACAGACAAAGTCAGTAAGCAGGGTTTACTCACTCCAGCCTAATTTGGGGTAATTATTTATCTATTGATCTCTGAACAGTTTACCATGTATGTACCTGTGAATCATTATGAACTGGGCTCTGTTTATTTTTGTATAATGTTGCAGAAATAAAAAGAGCTTATATTACTGCTACCTTTCAGTATGGGGTCAAAGGCAGCAGTTATTTTTGGGTTGTGTTATTGCTTCCAGGACCATCCTGGAGGGGGGGAGCGAATTGTGATGAGTGCCCAGGCTTGGTGCTTTGGGGGGTCCTGCGGACTGTGCCATACATACATACCCTGTCACCGCCGGCTTCTGCAGGTGGTTGCCCTCCTCCCCCTGCCACCACAGATGCCACCGCTGCCAGCTTCTGAGGGTGGTCACCACCCCATCCCCTGGCCCTGCACAGGCTGATATGCCCTGGGCCCTGCACACCCCTAGGGACGGCTCTGCCTGCTTCTATCCTGCCAGGTTTTGCTCATTCGGTGTAAATGTGAAGTGGTTCTTATTTTTAGATTAAGACTACTTGCAAATAAATATCTTTATCTTTCCAGATGTACCTTTTTAAAAGCAAATTTAAGTGGTGTTATGCTGCTGCTACAAAAGAACTATATTTTTCAGGTTTCACAGAAATACATGCAGTCCAAATGCTGAAATGTTTGAATGACTATTTCAAATGCCTGTCAGAAATGCTCTTAAATCCATTCAATACCATTGGTTCAGTACATTGGAACAGAAAATAAAACCAGTATTTGAAAACATAACCTCCTGCTTCATAGTATTTTTTCCAAGGTTCAACTGCCATCTAGTGTTCAGTCATTTAGCTGCCACTAGTGTTCAGCAAGGATCCTAGTTTTCTGTATTTCAAAATCACAAATTCTCTGATTAAACCCCCCAAATCTGTGATTAAAATGAAACATCACTATATATAGGTATCAAATGAGCACAATGTTTTATTGATACATTTACAATTTTAAAGCAAGCCTACCAATACTGCAATTATTATAATAAAATAATTTCTAAGTACCTATAAATGTTGGTATTTAATTTTAGATTTTTATCATGGAAAATCAGAGCTCCCCTTGTTCTCCTAGCTCACCAGGACACAGGTCCAGGCCACTCGCTCCCTACCCACAGCTCCCTGGGCCCTACTGGAGCCCCTCATTCCCCAACCACAGCTCCCCAGCCTTGCTGGGGCCCCTCACTCCCTAGCCACAGCCCTTGCCTCCCCCAACCCTGGCAGAGGAGGCCTTCAGATGCCAGGGCTACAGGGCCAGGAAACCAGGTCCACAGTCCCTGTCCCCACAGCAGCACCCAAGTCCCAGCTGTTGCCTGCGGGAGACAGCAGCTGCTGCGGCAGAGTGGAGTATGGATGTCGGCACCCCCTCCCCTGTGGGTAACACGGCCGGAGCGGAGCCCATGGGGGGCCAGGTGCAGGCTGCCTGCTGCAGGCTCAGGGCTCCTCTCTGTGCTGCCCTCCCCCACAAGGCCTTTGCAGCCCAGTGGGCAAGACCCAGTATGGCAGGGCAGAGTGGGGAAGCTCCTTGCCACTGCAAGCCCTGTGCCACCCTGGTGAAGCACCCCCTACCTGTTCGGCAGCAGCGAGGGGCATAACAGGCCACTGCCCCTGCTGCTGCCAGGCAAGCAGCTTCCCCACCTGACCCCACTCTGCCCCGCTGCACCAGGTCCTGCCCAGTGGGCCACAATGGCCCTGTGGGAAGAGCAACAGGGCAGGGAGTCTGAGCCCACAGTGGGCAGCCCAGCCTATATACAAATCTGGAGGGCACATCCTCCATGTTCCTTCCAGAAGTGCGTGCAGCAGTGCGGAGCCCTCTGCCCTGGCCTCCTGACAAGCTGTTTGCAGCACCATCCCGCTTCCCACCCAGGCCCTGCAGCTGTGCATCCAGGCCTAGCCCCAGCCCTGCCCAACTCCCTCCTTCCCTATGGGGGCCTCAATCCCCTCTCCTCCTTGTGCCACTCATCTGTGGGAGCTGCTTTCCAGGCTGCCTGGCAGCCACGTGTATAGTTTCATAGTTGGTAGGGTCGGAAGGGACCGGAGGAGATCATCTAGTCCGATCCCCTGCTGTGGCAGGAAACAGTACTGGGGTCAAACAACCCGAACCAGATGTTTGTCCAGCCTTTTTTTAAAGACCCCCCAGGGTTGGAGCCAGCACCACCTATTTTGGAAGTTGGTTCTAGGTCTTAGCCACCCTGACAGTGAAATAGCGCCTCCTAATGTCTAGCCTGAAACTACTGTCTGCTAGCTTGTTGTTTTTTGTAACTCCCGGGAGTGCTCGGAGGAACGGGGACTCCCCCAATGCCTGCTGGTCCCCCTTGACTAGTTTGTAGACTGCCACTAGATCCCCCCTCAGCCTTCTCTTGTGGAGGCTGAACAGGTTCAAGTCTCCTCGTAGGGCCTGCCTTGCTGCCCCCCTGATCATGTGAGTGGCCCTCCTCCGGACCCTCTCCATGTTGTCCACATCCATCCTGAAGTACGGCGCCCAGAACTGGATGCAGTACTCCAACTGCAGCCTGACTAGTGCCGCAGAGGGGGAGGATCACCTCCTTGGACCTGCTTGAGATGCATCTGTGGACGCACGACGAGGTATGGTTGGCCTCTCTGACCACGTCCCCACTTTGTATGTGTGACTATACATGGCACCCCTTCCCTGACTGCCACTCCCACTTGCAGAGAGCTCTCTGCAAATGTGGAAAATCCACATTTCTCTGTTAAAGTGAAAAGTTTGTGTTTTTCCTGGGTAAAAGGGAAAATCTGCAGTGAGAAACAGAAAACCTGGATCCCTGGTGTTCAGTCAGACTATACTCAGCATAATCTGGTCAGTCCCTATCTAATACACTGTTAAAAAGAGCGTGAATTAGCTACTGTTAAAATAAAAGATCTTGCTTGTCTTCTTCAGGTTTAAGGTGTCTTACGACAATTTAGACAAGTATCTGTTGTCTCTGAGACTACAAATCTCCAGAAGCTACACTGGCTGTCTAAATGGCACACTTAACAACTGCCTGAGGAAAGAAGAAGAAAAGGATATTTAACACAGATAGATGAGGAATAGTTATTTTTATAAATAAACATCTCAATTCCTGCATGAGGTTAAAGTAAAAGATCATCTCTGTCTTTTTCAGTTTTAAGTCATTCCATGGCCCAATCCAGAAAGGTGCCTCTGAGGCTATTTTATCATTTGAAGTATCCTTCCTTGCATTATCACAAGACAGAAGACTGGCTTCACAGACTGGGAACATTAAACTATAGCACAATGGCACTTCTTATTGTAAGGGAACTTTTTTCTCACTTTATTGTTGCTGCAGTGAGATGGTTTTTCCCTACCTCCTATACAATTGTGTTCCTCCACATCAAACATAGTATAAACTATAAATATCTGGGTAAGCCAGAGTCTACCCACACGTGGACATGCAGGCAAGTTGAGCTAATCTGCCAGTTTCCACAGTATAAATTCACACTTAACTCATATCCATAGGTTATAGGGCTTCTGGAAATGAGTTGCAGGATCCTTAGCATCTCACTGATTTAACTGTGTTTTGTGGTATACTGCAATAGTACTTTTCTGTCTTTCCCAAGCCTCCCATGGGGACAAGCTCTTAGCTTTCTAACACAGTAGTATAATGCACTTCTAGTTCAGAACACACCTCCATTTCTTGTCTTCTCCACCTGCTGCCAAACCATGGGTCCAGCCCTAGGCTGTGAACTATTCCTGTTTCTCAAAGCACTGTGATTGAAGCAAGATGTAAGAAGTAGGTACAGGACACTAACGGCAGGGTCTAATCATGAAAAGGCAGGGTGAGGATATCATGCAAGCTAATGTAACAGAGTGGAGGCAGACGATACTGAGAATTCCCTATATGCAAGGCACTGCTTCTGATGAAAACCAGAGCACAAAGCAATGGAAGAACATCATTATGCCAATCAGCAACAACACTAGAACTTCCACAGGACCAAAGCCACAATCATGGGGTTTGCATGAAGGAGCTTGACCTGCTTTTTTCAGGCACAACATGCAAAGGGACACCAATACCAATCCAGAGCAGGTGTTTCAACTGCTCATAGATGCTGACTCCATGTGTGCTCTGGAGCTCAAGCACCCACTGAAAAAACCTAGCAGGTGCTCTACAGGCATGAGGCAGAGCTGTGGCTGCTTGTAGACATTAAAAAACAAACAAATGAACCACTCTTTACCAGAAGCAGCAGCACATTACTTCAACCCGGCTCTGCAGCATCTGTAAAGATCAGCTTTCAGCAGGACTTTTTGGTGTTCGTAGTTAAAGCTGATTCAATCAGCTATTAGATAAAAGTGCCAAAAAAGCCCCAATAAAGCAACCAATCTTTACAGTTGCTGGAGATCAGGGTCGAAGTAATGTACTGTCTCTTCTGGGCAAATGTGAGGCTTGGAGCCAGGTTTATTGTAAAACATCTTTTTTTAGGGGTTTTTTACCCTTGTAAGCACCCACCAGCAAAAACCAAAGTCGCCACCTGTGCAATTGCCGGGTACTGTTGTGGTGGTTTGTGAAGTGGTTGTTGATGTTGTTTACCCAGGAATGGTAGACATAACTAATGTGTCAAGCCACATGCAGATATTCAGTATCTACTGGGAAAGTTGCAGCTTTCCCAGTAAAAACCACAAAGGATTTTTCTCCCAGAGCAAAAATGACTGGTCCAGGAGAAAAATAACCCAGGAACAACAAAAATTAAATGGCTCTTGGGAGAGCAAACTTCTGTACATATAACTTCTGAGAGAAGTCACAGCACAGACCTCTAGCATCCCAATGTGCTTTGCTCCCAGCTCTCCCAGCTCCTCATCTGGGGTCCAGGGAGACAGTATTTCTCTCTGGCTGGACTCTATGGGCATTTGTACACATGCTTGCACTTTTAAAAGCACCTGGTACTGCAGCACACTTGTTTGTATAAATGGCAAAATGCACATCAATGCTGAGAAAATGGCGGTGGTGTGCTTTAGAAGTAAAGCACATCGAAGAATCTCCAGTGCATTAGAGCAGACAAATGTATGCCCTACTGCTCCAGCCAAACAGGGAGCCCCTTCAACATCCCTTCATTGTCTGCAGGCAGTCTGGGTTAGCAAATTGGGACTGCCCTGTGTCATCTGTCATCAAGTACACTGGGGAGTTTACAAATCAGGTTGAGATGTGTGCACAGGGACCCCCTGTCTGTGCAATGGCTCAGCATTCACATATATTCAGTAAGTTTTTCAACTCAGAAAACAAACTTGGGAAAATTCTAGATCACTTGAACATGCGTATGCATCCTAAGATAACAGCTGGCTTTGAGAGAATGACAACTGATGGCACACACACACTCCTTATTTGCTTGTTACAAGGAGGCCATGAATCTTTGACCACAAAGATAGATTTACATACATCACTGTGGGATGTACAGGCAAAGTGCAGCATATGAGGAGACTGAAGAAATTTGTTGGACAAGATGTCATATTCTCTCCAAATACCAGGCTTATCAAGGGCACATCAGCAACTGCTGTTATTTTAGACAAACTGTTCTACTGGCCTATCTCATGACAATAAGAAAACAGCATAAGTGATTAACTTGTTCTCCAAGTGGTTGCAAGTTGATGGTAGAATGTCTATTGGCAAAGCCTTTTGACTCATTTGGATGCCAGCATGGTAAATACTGTCCATACTATGGTCTTTTGGTGTGTTGTGAGATCTTTGACTAGGAATGGGTTGGTTTGTAGGCCTGATACAGGTATCTAGAATGTGTACCTGTCACTGTCATCACTAGGGCTGGGTTAAGGGAAGCAAGGGAAATAAAACATGGATTATGTTCCAATCCTTGTGAATTGTAAGGTGTCATACATATAGAAATGTGATACTGGGTACTTTTCAGTTCATATCAGTTTGTTTCCTATTGGTTTTATGTGATGAAAAGCTACAGATACAATCTCACGATTCCTGACTCTCCCTCTTTCCCAGTTTCACACGTCAATGTGCAATGCTAACACACACATTAACCAAGAAAAAGACACTGAAATACCAAATCCTGTATTTAAAAAACATTACAGGCAACCCAGCTATCAATAAGTAGATTCTGTGAAAGATACAATCACATGTGCTTTGAACTGAAGTAACACCAAGTCATGCAATTTCACTGATAAAAGAATTATCTGCTGTTTACCTGTTCTCTTTATGCTTATGTTTGCTTGAGGTAGAGAAAATAGGGAACACCTGTACTTTCCAAGAGTTAAGAGATTGGTTCATAGCTCATCCAACCCCAGAGATGTTCAGTGCCTGCAGAACATAGCAGCTCAGTAGACATAGTGCAGGTCTTTAACCTGGTAATCATAAGCATAGGAAACCATTCAGTCAATTCTTTCTGCAACTTTCAGGGTACAGACACACAGAATGCTTGGGCACCTATAAGGGCATTCAGATTATGTGGTCAGCTGTCTAAGCTTGAGCACTATATCTGCAGTCAGCATTGCTGGAGGCCCCAAGAGTGCGTGCTTGCCTTAAACAGTCCAATGTCTGTTCTGAGATGGTTAAAAGCAGTCCAGCCCCTTTGGGACAGATGCCATCCTGATGGGTTGAAGCTGGTGTTGGGGATGAAGTTCTTTAGCTGCACTTCTTGTGCGGTATATTTCCTGCTCCACTGATGGGAGGTCCATGCTATGACATGCCATCTACAGATCTGATGAGCTTATTGGCCTGAGTGGAGAACAGGTTCTGAGACTTCAGGCAGTAGTTGGTTTTATGGCTTCCAGTTACCAGGCTGGAATGCAAAGAATGGTCTGGATCTCGGGCTTTAAAGCCTAGGGCCAGGATAGTAGTTTGTCTCCAGATGTAAGATGGGGAATGTCTGATAGGACTGGATAATGCTCTAATACTATTATCAGTAAAATGCTATACCAGGCTTATAAAAAGCCCAAACTGCACACCTGTGCTGAAGAGTAGGCAGGTTAAAAACTATGTTATTTCAAGCCTAGGCTGTAATCCAGGGGTGGGCAAAATGCAGTCCACATGTGGCCTGCCAAGTCAATCTATCCAGCCCATGGGGCCCCTAAAGTTTAGAAAATTAATATTTAGCTGCCCCTGGCTTCCTGTCAGGCAGCCCTCAGTGGCTTGCCAAAACTCAGTAAGCGGCCCTCCACCCAAAATAATTGCCCACCCGTTATATCCTATATCCTCAGCTGGAGAACCACTCTCAAAGCACATATAAATGGTAGTATGTTCATGGATTAAAGTAGGGTTCATGTTAAAATTTCTACAAGAACCTAGGTTGAGCCCACAGTTAAAACAGGAGCTGGTCAAAATTCAGAATTTCTGTTTTGCAGGCAATTCCTAAATATTTGGGAAATATTTCAATTTCAGACAAGGAAAAAATTCCCAATGGAAAATAATGGGGGGAGTGGAAGGGTAAAAATAAAGTTTCAAAAGAATTGCAGTGAAATTGAGGCTGCAAGCCCTAATTTCAAAATGCTTTGAAAGAAGTCCACCAAAGTGCAAATATTTTTGCAAAATATTTTGAAATCTATTTTGTCACAAAATTCAAACTAGTTCTAGTGAAAACCTGTTCTAATTCATTAGCATTATTATTTTCACTTAAGTTGTTAAGCAGGCTGTATAATATCTTAAGATTCTGCCATTTGCCAAAATGAGTTTGAATAGTTACAGTTGACTGATTAACTATGGAAGATCCTGCCCACATTAGGATGTTAATATTTGAATGAGGGGGTCTTCATGCAGCCTAGTCCTGCAGACCAGAGCATCCACAGAAAGGATGTGGTTAAATTCTTGACATCTTAGCACTGGAGGCCTAAATCAGCCAACTTCAACACCTTATATAAAAGGGGGCAGACAAATTCTACGCTTAGACAGTGTGCCAGGGAGACCAAAGAGAAAATGCCACAACATATTCAGCCTTAGGAAGCTTAGAGCACATGGGCCCAGGATATTAACATCCAAAAACTAGCCTGCTGAGCACCACTTTGTTTTAGCTTGGTTGTTTTTATTGTGAAACACTTTTATCTCCTCACATAATATTTTAATACATATCACCATGTTATATAACAAAAAATGCTTAACATTAGAATTTCTGTACAATTCATATGAAAGCCCACTGAGATAACGGGCTAGCAAAGCCTGCTAAAAAAAGTCATGTTGCTATCTCAGGTCTTGTAGAATCATAAGCCTGAATCTCAAAGAGCATTGTACTCCATGCATGCTAGGCCTTAACAGGTGATATTCAAATTCTCAAGTCCCACATCTGTGAGGGACCGGCAGGGGACCTTATGCTGAAGGGCAACCAGCACGGGTTTGTTAAGGGCAGGTCCTGTCAGACCAACC
>JAGPOW010000261.1:47935923-48009665 GCA_030014935.1 Caiman crocodilus | reverse complement strand
GGACAAGAACAGGATGGGATTCAATGTGGACAAGTGCAGGGTGATGCATCTGGGGAGAAGCAACCCCCAGCACACATACTGTCTGGGAAGCTCCCCTCTGGCTAGCAGAGAGGTAGAACGGGATCTTGGCGTCATTGTTGATGCCAGGATGAACATGAGCCGCCCATGTCAGACGGTGGCTGGGAAGGCCAACCGAACCCCGTCGTGCATCCAACGATGCATTTCGAGCTGGTCCAAGGCGGTGATTCTCCCCCTTTATGCAGCGTTGGTCAGGCCACAGATGGAGTACTGTGTTCAGTTCTGGGTGCCGTACTTCAAGAGGGATGTGGACGGCCTTGAGAGGGTCCAGAGGAGGGCCACTAGATTGATATGCAGGCAGCAGGATAGGCCTTATGAGGAGCGTCTGAGTGACCTGAACCTGTTCAGCCTCAGTAAACGGAGGCTGAGGGGGGATCTGGTGGCAGCCTATAAACTGCTGAGGGGAGATCAGCAGGAAATAGCTCTTTTTTCCCAGGCACCACCAGGGGTAACTAGGACCAATGGTCACAGCAGGTTTAGGTTGGGCATTAGGAAACACTACTTCCCAGTTAGGGTGGCTAGGATGTGGAACCAGCTTCCTAGGGAAGTTGTTCTTGCTCCTTCCTTGGGCATCTTCAAGAGTAGATTAGATAGGTACTTGGCTGAGGTCCTGTGACCCTGGCACTGATTCCTGCCGTTGGCAGGGGGGTCAGACTAGATGGCCTACTTTAGGCCCCTTCTGACCCTAGATACTATGATACTATGAAATCACCTTCTCTTTGTCATCAGCCCCGAAGGACATGTAATAATTATCTAACCAGGATTACAACTTTTAAACATGATATCACATTGGATACAACATTTATATCAAAATATTCCTGTAAAATCCTGTCAAGCATATGACCTACAGACTGGATTGGGCCTGTGAAACTTCCATTTGGTCCAGCAGTAGTCCAATAGCTACCAGAAGTTAAGTGGTGGGACTAGTGGAGTATGACCTGCTGGAGAATTCGGGGTCTCTGGGCCCCAGTGGATATAGATGTCAGGATCAGGTGGGCGTGAGAAAGGGCTATGATGATACAGCCCTCATCCTGCTACTACATGACTGTTCCTGGCATTGGCACCATGCCACTGGCGTCAGTCCCACACCAGCACTAGACCCACTGCCAGCACTAGACCTGATGCTGCTGGCCTTCCACTTCTACTCTGGGAAGAGCCCCTTGGTCAACCTTTTAGACCCAGGACAATTTTGACATTCTTGCTGTAAAGCATAGGAATAAAACTCCCAAACTGTGAGCTGGTTCAAGATCCAAGGTTTTCTATTAAGAGATCTGCTGATATTTTTATTTTAAGATAAAAGAAACTATTTCCAAGAACAAAAAGAAATGAGACCGGATGCTAAATATCTATATTTTCAGAAATTATCAATAATTAGAGATGTTTCAATTGGACACTCAAAGTTGGTCAAAACACTTCTGAAAATGTCGGCCCCAGTAGAAAAGTCAGCCCCAAAACTGACCAACTAAATAATTATTATTCTCAAATATGCAAATATTTAAAGTGCCCACTGAAATACTTATTGAAAAACAAGTTTGTATAAACTCCAAAGAACACCCCACATGAAGGTCTTATGAAATAAGACTAGCTAGTATTAGAATTTTAAATACTATTAAACTAATTAGGTATAGCTGTGTCCCTTATGTATTTGTACAGAGTGCAGCATAAGAGAATTGTGATTAACTTACCCACTAACTGTCATTTTATACTGTACTTTCTTCATGCAACAAACCCCTAAATAAAACACATGCCTCAATTTTGGAAGGGAATGTACAAAATGTTTTTTCAGAGTCTAGGTCAGCTATAGGACATACAATAAAACCTAGTGCGAGCGTCCAGAAAGTGGCACCAGGAAATTACTGGTCCCAGCTGCCTCACGCAGACTTTGTCCTGGGATGACATTTCCTGGAAACCACTGTATTTCTGGGAAGACTTAGTCACACAAGGCTGGACTCCAGACACTTGCAAGGGCAGAAACAAGACTGTTAATTCCTTACTGTAAGTAGTTCTTTATACAAGTTCTGATACATAAAGTGTTGTTTCTACAGTGCAAGGCTCATCAGGATACTACGACTAGCTCACTTGTTGCTTCAGGCGCAAGCTACAGTGCTTATCCAATAGCTATGGCTGGGAAAAGGATAACAGAGGAACCCACCATCATGGCAGCTATGTTGACAGCTGCAAGGCATGCATAGTATCTCCAAGCTTGCTGCTTTTCCAGCAAAGAAAACAGCTTCCTTACTTAAAATATTCACCTGTATTGTGGAACTGATTTTGGGGGGGAGGTGCATTTTATATACGTAAGGAAATATGGTATTCAAATATTTTACATGCTTTCAAATATGACAAACATTTGAATAATTACTAGGTTAAGGTTTGAACGACTGGATATTTGCTTTACAAAGTTATTTGAAATCTAAAAGATTTTAAATGTTTTTAGATTTTGAAGTAAATTCTCTCACCCTAGACAGCATCCAAGTAATTACGATTAAAGATTAACAGAAACTATAGCTAAACTATATGCATCAGGTACTGCGTATTCAGGAGACAAATGTCAACTGAATTAACTTACACAATATATGTTCATGTATTTTCATTTCTTTTGGACTAGTTAGCATAAAGCCATATAGTGATGGGAAGTACATGCAGATTTTATTCCCTGGGACAAATCCATTCCAAGGCATGCTAGTCAATTCTTTCTGTACTTTTAATAATATTGCAAATGAAATAAACTCAGTTCAAGTTTAAAGAATAAGTAACTTATCTAATTTTCTCCATGTAGGGAATGCTTCCTTGAGGAATTCCAGCAATACCAAGTAAAATCATTAGTGAAGAGAATAAGGAATAATGCCCCCAAATTACCAGTGACTTTTTTTAGTGAGGTCTGGAAGTGGTCTTTAATTGTTCAGAACTTCTGGAGAGGCTCACTGTACTCTAAAACTTTAGAACCATTTAATATAAAGACCAGATAAACAACATATCCTGTTTCCTGTGTATAAAATATAAGAAACACAAACAAGAAGATTGGAGTTCCTTATGGATTTACAGAATTGGATTTAACATTACTAAATTGATTGCTCTACTTTCCAGTGTACTGGTTGCAAGGACTTGCTTTTTTGTTGCATATTTCCTTCAAAGTTGCAACATGTAAAATTAAGACTTACAACAAAATTCATATATGCAATTTGAGTATGTGCAAAAGACATAATTGGAACACGTTTTATAACAACATCACACTGGTTGGATTCCAAAACCTTGATTTGAGGTAACTTCATAAGGTATTCAGTAAAATATGGAACAGCACATTACATATTTAAGTGCAACACACATTTTCTAAGTATGCAGAGTATATGACAACCATTTTACTATTGTACTTGAAGGTTAAGCATTGAGTTAATTTGTTGCATCATCCCTTTTTAGGGGGATTATCTGAAGCTCTTTGGCTATTCGCTCCCCAAGAGTTTGGCTACTTGCAGCAATTATTCTTCGTGACATCAAATCAAAAGGTCCACCTATAAAATTAAAATTTAACAATTTAATTGGTTTGTAATCTTAGAATATACATTTTGAGAAAAAGAGTATTAAGAATATTTTTTTTAAAAAAAGAGCAACTTATAGCCTAGCAAAAAGTGTGTGTGTGCATGTATATATAGCCATAGATATAGGTATCTAGAAATCTATAGCATATCAAAAAAGTTCTTTTAAATCCTAATTCTAAAGGGTAACAATGTAAAAGAAAAATCCTGTGGCTAGAAAGAGACGGAGCTCTAATTCAAGTCGCTTTACACTCAGCATCACCCAACAACAGAAACTTTCTACAGGAAAGACTGCATAAGAGAAGCTATAGGTATTTAATAAGTTACATTAGAAAATGACATCTATCTATGTTTGGAATAACAGAAGATGGATTTGGTGACAAATTATTAACATAAAAGTGAAAACACAACCACCTTATTCCTACACCATCTTTAAGACAAGTCTTCAGTCCAGTACAAATCCTGAGACCAGGCAAGCAGGATGCAGAAGAAAATTGGGTTTGGGTGAAGGGTGCTTTCCAGTGAGTTGGCAAAGAGCTATTTCACTGAGGCTGCTTCCCTAATTTGGCCCTACTCTGGAGACAAGACTAGCAGAACTCATCCCTGAGATCTGCACTATGTATGGAATAGTTACTTGCATGACAGTGCAAGTGGAGATCTATTAAATCCTACTAAACCATCCTCCATTTTCTTTGGAATTTCTTATTGTCATCATTAACCCAATTACAAAAGTGATTTACAATCTATGGCAGTCAAATAAACAACCTATTTCACTTTGGCATAAGTAAAACATAGGAATAAAACTCCCAAACCACGAGCTGGTTGGAAGCAGTCCAGGAAGTTGTGTGCTGTGGGTGGTGGTGTCTGTGCAATCAGAGCCTTCAATCAGGATCCAGTGGAGTGGGCTAGACTTTGAGCCCACTGCCTTAGTCACTGAATTTGGTTCAAATGGGATATTACCATAACCTAAATCTTTGACAGTGTTAGGATCTATATGTGTTATTCTGAGAGCAAGTAATTGGGTTAACAGAGGAGTGTAGGTTGTCCATTTCCACTGAAACAACTGTTTGAACAGCTCATGGACTAGTCATGGGAAAGAACCTACTTCCCTACCTGCTACACAACAGAAATTACTGAGAGAGCTACTGTACAGTTTCCAAGGATAGAAATCAATCTTAAATATTTAGGCTGCATCTGTGCCGTAACAGTAACAACAATTCTTCAACTATGCCCCACAGCCGCCCCCTGCTCCCCCGCAGTGCCTGGGGGCCAACCCCTGCCCTCCCCTCCCCCGAGCGCTGCCGCGGCTGCCTCTGGGGGAGAAGATGCCACCACCACCTCCCTTCATGTCCCCGGCACTTGCTCTCTGCCCACCTCCCGGCTCTGCAAATATCTGAGTTCGCAAACCTAGAGTTCACGAATAGCAAGGGTTTTCTGTATTTACAAGTACTACCCTGCTACAGAGTTAATTAGCTTCCCGAAGCCTAATAGGGCCACACATGTAGGCATGAGATGCTTATTCCACAGTAAATGACTCATGTAGATGTATCCACTGAGGAGAAAAAGTACCAACCCGTATGAACTGTCCTTACAGCCTCTCACCTGAAGCAATCTTGTCACTGGAAGCTGTGCAGCAGCACTCCCATGTCCCAGAGCAGTGGTGGCCAACCTTTTTCACTGGTGACAAATTAAACCCCACACTCTTCCTGAACTCCACAGCTATCTGATCCCCAGGCAATCTGCTGCTCTGCTTTATGCTCCCTACCTGACTGCCACATCCAGAGGCTGCCTGTGCCACATATAGCATGCAGGTTGTCCACCACGCCACTAGAGTTTCTGCCTCCTCAATAATTTTGGCTGGGTTAACACCCTTCCCAAGTTCACTGCCATTAGAAACCCAAAAAAGAGGCAGAAGTCAGGCCACAAAGTATTAACCCCCCTCCACCTAAGATACAGTAGTTCTTCTCTACATTCTCCAAACAGGATTCAGCAACCCCCTTGCAAAACTGGTATCTGATCCTAGTATAACTGGCACTGGGTGGAGAGAAAGGGAGTGGGATGAAGTTACCTATAACCTAAATGTGACTGGAGGCTGAGATTTGCCAGAGGGTTTGCTCTCAACAGGTTGTAGCAGGGCGCTAAGGTGCCTGCTAGTTGGAGAGCTGGGATAACTCCTCAGGTGCTGGCTGCTGAGGCAACTAGAGGGAACTAGTGACCCACACCTGCCTAGTCAGCTGACAAGAAGGGGCAGGGCCTGGCTCCTATATAAATCACAGGCCAAGGCCAAGAAGCAGTTCTCTGCTGGCAGACAAAGGGGGAGGAGCTCTGCCTGAGTGAGTGAGGGAAGAGCCCTGAATGCATCAGTTAAGACTGGTAAAGGATGGAGCACTCTAGGGGTGGCTGAATTAATGTTATAGTCAGATGGCTGAAGTTGGTATTGTAGCGCAGAGGCTTGTGTTTTGTTTGCTGTTTGTAACCGGCGGTTTGGGTGACACTAAGAGGGGATGGAGGAGGCCCGATAGGGGACCCGCAGCAGTGTGGGAACCCTAGCCCCAGAGAGAGGGGGCTGTGATTGAGAAGCCTGAGAACCAGAGAGGGTGCAGAGGGAGATGGGGGCCACAGACAGCCCGAGTACTGGAGAGGGTGCAGAGGGGGACTGAACAACGTCAGTTACATCTGAGGCTTGGGGTGTGGTACAGCGGTGGTTGGAGCCATGCATAGCCCATAAGGCTGGGGTGCATAGAACATCCAGAACCAGAAAAGGACGAGTGATAACAGAAGAACTGTGGCCAAGAGGATGAAGGGCAGCCTCCCTATAAAATACATATGACATCAAAGTCGTGGCAGGGGAGGATTTGAGAGTGCTTGTCAGCAACTTGGCACGGTGAAGGAGGCGGCAGGGGAGAGCACAGCGATGCTGCCTGCCGTCCTGTTACAAAGTACAAAGCAGGGAACCAGGAGTGAGTGATGTTGTGTGACATTTTCTAGTTTTGGGGTATCATTTAGGTAAATTAATGTTGTCATTTCTTGTAAACCACTCTGAGCCTTTCTGGATAGAGCACAACATAGATCTACACAACATATGTACTAGGGCAGGGGGACACACTGAAAAGTCTCACTGATCTCATTTTAGCTATATTTATTTTTCTACTAGACAAACAGAAGAAAAAAAAAGGCAGGGGGGAGGAAGGGTTCCCAAACTCCCATGAAAAAAGCATCTTTCAGTTGGCTTTGTCTTACCTGATACATCTAGCAGCATGCCACCTGCTTCAGTAATAATGATTCCAGCTCCTGCCATGTCCCAGCAATGTATGCCCATCTCATAATATGCATCAGCTCCACCAGTTGCCACAAGGCACATGTTTACAGCTGCTGTACCAACAGCTCTAATCCTAATAGACAAACAAACTATTAAAGTGAGAGTACTTTACAAAAATACTAGAATATTAACAATTTACCCACTCAGTGGACAAGGTGTATACTTATAGCAGAAAACTAGTGCTAGTGTAAAGGAATGCTGCAGTGAGAAATAAGCCAATATGTATCTGTGTTTACTTCTGCTTTAACTGTGAACAAATTTATAAGTATGCATCACTCAATTTCAGCTAAATTAGTTAAAAAGTCATAATTAAAAATATTGAACTTAGAGAAAAAAATTGCTTTCATAAATTATATTAATGAAATCAATTTTTTTTCTTTTTATGGTGAAGACAGGAAGTGGGTTAAAATAACTGAAGATAAACATGGGTATTTTTATCAATCTTAGAAAAAAGAAGTACTCTCCTTTGTTTCTTTGGTGCTAATCTGCATGCAATATGCATTACTCGCCTTGTAAGAGATTTTAACCCTCTTTCTATTTCAACCCTGGAAGCAGCTGTGACTTCTACAAAAAAAATCTAAATGTAATGCTCAATCAACTCTTTGATTGAAAAAAAATATTCCTTAGTCCAGCAAAACTATTACAGACCTTTGTTCAGACTTACAAAAATTATATTACACCATAAGACAGCCAACTTTAAATCACATTTTCCCTTTTAAAAATATGGTAAAATGGAATTAGATTAACATATTTTCCTTCCTAAAATCATGTTTGGTGCTAAGTAGAACACTAAAAAAATAAGAGCATCTTACCCATGAACAGGAATACTGAGAAGCTTTTCCATGTTAGACAGAACAATTTTTAAAACTTCTGGATCACGGTTTGATCCCAGTTCTGTTACTAGAAGTGATTTTGTAATATCTGAAAAGACAAACTGATTTGTTTCAACTGTTTTACATAAACACAATAAACAGGCATTCACAGTTATTGTAACCATTTATCTGGCATGTTGTCCTGTGTACCATATAACATGGAAGCAACACATTTTCTTAATGTGGATACTATAGGAAGAACACAGGAAAAAAAAAGACACTGCCCAGCTTCATTCTGTGTATAAAGTCACTGGGGACAGTTATCTGATAAAACACAATTCTATAAGCATTAACATATTTTCAAATCTTGAAGCCCACAGTCCAGCACAGTTAAACATGAATTGTCTTTGTTCAGGTTAATAAGCAAGTAAATAGTGAGATACTACTAAAAAAAAACAAAAGAAAAAAAGTTAAGTCCATATTTTAAATACTTTGCCAGTTAAGTTGTAATACAGTTAGTTTTTTGAGAGATTTGTTACTGTTTCTGAAAAGGACAGTTTCAAATAGGCAGAAAATAAATTCCCCAAATGGATGAATCTTATTATTTTGCAAATCTAAAGAAAACCCAGAACATAACCCCTTACCTCAGTGGTCATTTTCCTAAGATAAAACTAAATCTTTATTTGTTAAAAATCATACTATCTGTAAAACATTCACCTTTTTCAAAATGTAATTTTAAAAAATCTGTCAGTAACTGAAATGTAATCTACCATTCTTGTCACTCCAGTCTGCCAGAGAAGCTGCTCAGTACAACTTACCTTCTTGACCTGATACTTGAAGCTTCTGGCCATTGCAAAATGCACCTTTTCCTTTCCTGCCAGTGTACATTTTGTCTTCTACACAACTGTATACAATTCCAAATTCCATCTGAAAGCAGAAAAAATGAGTCTTTTTGTCTTTTTAGCTGATGTAGAAATAAAGATCTTGCATAAAGATGCTATAAATTAGATTATTTCTGTTGTACGTGAAGTAATAAAGAAAGAAAATTTACCTTTTTGTTTACACTGAAGCCAATTGAAACAGCCACAAATGGAAACCTTAAAAAAAGCATTTTACTAATTATAGTTCATTATTACTATATGTATTTACAATTTCTGTTAAATGCAGATGAAGTATAAATAAAGATGGGCAGAAACATACAAACCAGAACAGGCACTCCCAGAATTTTTCTCCTGGGACCCAAATAGACTCCCTGTCAATTACAACTGTGAATAGCTTATAGTTCAAAAGGAAGGATGGAGTACTGTTAGGTTAATAGGCTCAGGCAAATGCGTGTTTTAGTTTAATTCTGTACAGAATAGGTTATAAATTATTGGTCTCTCAAGGCTTGCCAACCACTGCTTTCATGCTGTAATCATTACACCTGAGGGAATAATACTGTGCAGAAATATGCTACTCTAGTTAAATTTGACTAGTCATGTACATGACTAGAAACAGCATTATAAGGAAGATATCCAAGATGGATTCATTGAATGCATCTATTGCACAAGAGATTTAAAACTGTTACTTCTTTACTTATTCCAGGGTCAGAAGAGGAAGTCTAGTTTGTTTACCGGTTTAGGCAGTAACTAGAAATAAATTTTAAAAAGTAGACCTGTGTACAAAATTAGTAGTTCCATCAATAGGGTCAATGATCCACGTAGGATTATCCGTCAAGGTACTGTCTTCTCCTGCTGCGACAGATTCTTCCCCAATGAAACTACAAGACAAAATACAGAAAACCCATAAACAAACTATGAAGACAAATAAATTAAGCATAGCACTTTGAACACAGTTATTTTTGAAGCAACTGACCTCTGCTATCCTTAAAAGAAAACCAGATGCAATGCCTTAATTTTCAGATTACCGGTATAAGAATTAAACAGCAATTATCAATGTGAAATTAAGGTGAAAACAAATGAATTGCAACTGGCATCTAAGGAAGCTAATGGTGACATCTGTGATCACATAAAATGCGTCTATTCTTTATTATTAGTTCAAAGTTGGAATTTTTTATACATTAGTCATTACATTTTCTCATTGAAACAGTCTTTTTCAAATAACTAGTGTCATACATAAGCAATTTGAGTAAAAGGGCACAATACTACTTATACTTAAATCTATTTAAAATGAGTTTCAGTTTATTCTGCTGTAAAGTGCTTTTTTGATTTTTACTTTTCTGAACTGCAAGACAGAATGGACAAACCAGGTGGAATTTTCTTATTACCAATCTATAGGATGTAGTTATTTTATATATAACCTTTTACCAGTGTGTAGAAATAAAACGTGTCTTGTCTACATAAGGCAGGCAGACTGCTAGTATTAGTAAAATTAAAAAAGAAAGAAAAAAAGAAAAAAAAAACAGAAAAGCCCCAAAGCCTTACCCAATACCAAATGAACAAAAATCAAATTAGGTACGTGATCCTGAGTCTAATACATACAGATTTTTAAACAGCAAAATAAAACCATCTCATTAAGCATTTACTTATTTCAACATTTTAAACAGATTTAGGTCAACAGGCAACTTAATTGCCAATACATCAAGGCTATTTTATTTAGATTATCACATTAACTCATTAAAAGAATGAGTTAATGATTAAGGATGAATAGAAAATTTTATCAAACTTATATGAAAACCATAATAAACATAAGCAATAAACCAAACTGGTATACTTGGGAGCCGAGTTAGGCAAAATATACTATTTCTTGGAATGGAAATTTTGTATCTTTCTGAAGAAGTCAGAAGGTTGATAGATAAAGGATCTGCAGAGATCATCTATATACAAGATCAGAAGGACTCATCCTACTCCAGAACTATCACTTTCACTGTACAAATGTGGTAATTATAGTTAGAAAATGAGAAAGATTTGAATAAAATTTGCACTAAGTACACTTTAGATATTTACCATACTGAAGTTCAAGTTATCCTTTAACATCCTGGCAGTCTCAGAGCTGAACTTCACTGAATACGCATTAGATTTCATATTCGATTCCAGGGGTAGGCAACATTTTTAGGCTGGAGTGCCGAAAAATCCACAATGCCTACCTTGGAAGGTGCCGGAGTGTCGGCATGCCAGAAAAACAAAATGAAGACGGGGGTACATGGGAGGATGCCCTGCTTGTGCCCCCTGCCCCTCAGCTCTGCTTATACCCCTGCTGCCCTTGCCCCCCAGCCCAGGCTCTGTGGCTACAAGCAGCTACCCAGAACCTGAACCAGCTGCAGCCAGGAGGCTGCAAACAGCTGCTGCCTCCCCGCCCCAGATGCAGCCCTAGCTGCCTCCCAGACCTGGCCTCTGGGGAAGCAGCAGATACCTCCGGCTCCAGGGAGGCAGCAGATACCAGCGATGCTCTCTGCTGTACAGCCCTTGCACATGCTGCATTCGCGGCCCTGCTGCCCTCCCCTGGGCCCTCCCAAGAGCAGCATGCGCAACCCACAGTGACGGTGCTCATAGGGACCACATAGGGAAGCTGCCTGCTGCTGCAAGCTCCGGACTGTGCACTGCCCAGGTCACACTTCCCCTGTGTCCAGGGAGCACCGTGGCCAGTACACAGGGTTGAGCCCCGCACTGCTGTCCCTGCCTGCAGGGTAAGTGTGTCCAGGGCAGCGTGGAGCTTGGAGCAACAGGCAGCTTTCTGCACTCCCTGCTGTGCCAGATTTCACACGTTGCTCTGCAGAACTGGTGGTAAGGGCAGCACAGTAGGGAGCACTGCTGGTATCTGCTGTCTCCCCAGAGCCCAGGGCTGGGAGGCAGCAGCTGTTTGCCTTCCATCCTCCCAGCCGGCTGCTCAGAGCAGCTCAGGCTCCATGGCTATCAGCAGCTACCACGAACCTGTGCTGGCTACAGCTGGGAGGCTGCAAACTGCTGCTTCCCCGCCCCAGCCCTGGCTGTCCCCAGGCCCTGGGTTCCGGGAAGACAGCAGGTGCTGGTACTGTGCTCGTTGGGGCCGTGAGCAGCGTGGGCAGGATGGGCCTGGTGGCAGCACCAGGCTGAGGCCAAGGCCATGCAGGGCTGGGGGCCATGGCGGTGCTGGCTGGTGCGAGGTCTGCACAGGGCTGGAGCCCAATGGCAGCACGTGATTGGGGCCTTCAGCAGCGCCAGGATGGGGATGGGTCTGGGTCCCATGCAGGCCCATGGCCCCGGTTCCATGCGGGCCCCTCCCAACACTGCCAACGGCCCCGACCAGGCAGTGGCACTGTGCTGGGGCCTGCAGTGGTGGCTAGAGCTGGGACCAGGCCCGCCAGCAGCTGGCACCACCACCACAGCTGGGGCTTGGGCTGGCACAGGCCCAAGCTGGCTGCCAGGGCTGTCAGCAGCGGCAGGGCCAGCACAGGCCCCGGCTCCATCCTGATGCTGCTGACAGCCCGGGCCCAGCAGCAGTACTGGGTTGGGGCTGGCAGCAGTGTTGGCAGGGGCCAGGTTTGCTGGCAGCATGTGGCTGTGGCCCTCTGCAGCACCAAAATGGGGCTGGGACCTGCGCGTGTCCACTGGCCCTGGCCCTGGGCCCATCCTGGTGCTGCAGACAGCTGCGGCACTGGGTTGGGGCGGGAGGTAGAGGTGCTGGGCAGGGCCTGGCCCGGTGGGAGCACGCGGCTGGGGTTGGGCCTGCCGACAGCGCCGGGATGGGGACCCGGCCTCGTCCCAGTGGTGCTGATCACCCCAGCCCAGGAGCAGTAGTGGAGGTGCTGACTAGGGCCAGGCCCACCAGCAGCACTGAGATGGGCCCGGACCCCAAACTTAACCTGGCACTGCAGATGGTCCTGGCTCAGCAGCAGTGCTGGGCTGGAGCGGGTGGTGGCGGTGCTGGGCAGGGCCCAGCCCTGCAGCAGCATGTGGCTGGGGCCAGGCTCACTGGCAGCGCCGGGATGAGGCCCCAGCCTTATCTCGGCGCTGTCAATCGCCCCAGCCCAGCAGTGGCAGTGGAGGTGCTGGCCAGGGCCGGGCCTGCCGGCAGCGCGTAGTACCTGGGGTTGTCAGCAACGCCGAGATGGGCCCAGGCCCCAACCTCATCCTGGCACTGCCAATGGCCCCAGTCCAGCAGCAAAGCTGGGCTGGGGCAGGCGGCAGTGGTGGGGGTGCCAGCTGGTGCTGGTCCCACCAGCAGCACGTGGCCGGGCCTGCCAGCAGCACGTGGCCAGGCCTGCCAGCAGCACCAGGATGGGGCCAGGGCCTGTACAGGTCCACAAGCCTGGGCCCTGGCCTCATCCCAGTGCTGCCAACAGCCTGGCCTGGTGGTGGCGGTAGTGCTCGCCGGCCCTGCTGTGGGGCTGTCTGTAGCGCCAGGATGGGGCCAGGGGCCGTGCAGGTCTGTGGCCCTAGCCCCATCCCAACACCACTGACGGCCCCGGCCCAGTGATGGCACTGGGCCAAAGCCTGCAGCGGTAGTGGTGCTGGCTGGGGCTGCACATGGCCAGGCCCAAGGCCCATGGCAGTGGTGGTGCCAGCTGGGGCCTGCCGGCAGCATATGGCCAGCAGTGTGGGGTTGAGACCGGAGCCATTATGAGGGGGTTAGGACTGGGGCCAGGGGCTCTTACCTGGCTGGGGTTGGGGGCATTCCAGGGTTGCAGTCCAGAGGTGGCAAGGGTCAGCAGAAGCACAAGGCTGTTCCCAGGCAGCCATGTGCTACTCAATTTGGGCACACCTCTTCCCACCTCTTGGGGCGGGAAGCAGCCTGCATGCTAATAAAAACCATGCCGTGTGTCACACTGGGTATGCATGCCATAGGTTACCAGCCCCTAATCTATTCTTTTGGTCACTACTTTCCAAGAGAGCATTTTTAATACCAACAGAAGTTATACCTGTGAGAAGGATATTTTTCTTTCACTGCAGAAATAATCATTTGTTCCACTTTTTGATCTGTAACAGTTACCAGATCTGCTGGGGAGCTTTTAGTCATAATAGATATTTCTTTTTTCAGTGCTTCACGGACAACCTGAAAAGAAAACTATTTTTTAAAATAAAACTCCTGGAAAACACTAGATATTCTATTTCCACACACAAACTCAAAACAATGATGCTTTCTTCAATTTACTATAATTTGTCTTATATGCAAAGACACAGATGAAATCAGTGACAAACCCTGAATTAGAAAACATGAACTCAGGGCTCTCCCCCCTCCAATCTACACCACAATCCTAGTAAACTTACATATGTATTTTAGGTGCTTCACAAAAATTGAGAATGAAACCTTGTGCACCTCTATTTCATTAGAATTTTTCAAAATTGACACTCTAATAATAATGTAGTGGTTTACAATAATACTACAATGCTGAATGAAAACGCTTAGACCTGTATTCCAGGGCAGACAATGTATATCTGACTGAAGCCAATGCAAGACAAGCAGGAGTAAGAATTTGTGCCTCTGGACCAAAAAAATGCATCTAAGGTCCCCGAGCAGAAATGAGACAATTAAAAAAAAGTTTAATAAGATAATTGAAGCAACTTAAGGAAATTCTGAAAACTGCGTGGCTCTTTGGGTTACAGGCGATATATACTGTAAAATCAAAGGTAATAAGTAAAGATCTGGCCATTGTTATAACTAGAGATCTGTCTCTTCTTTTATTCTACTGTAATGTCAGACTACAGTCATTTACACTAATGTTTCCAACTGGGAGACACTTCTTTCCTGAATTAAAACTGGTGGAAAATTTCACTCTTACACCCAAGAAGTTGTGTGCACTGCACTTTTTTTCCCCCTAAACATGTAACATTTCATTCCCAGGCTAGAAGACATCATACCAGTGCTGAGGAGTACTGATGAAAAAATAACTGCATTACTTTTTTGAATTTGCTTCACCACTATCAGATAAGATGTGGAGGGGGGGCCTTGAGAGTAAATGAATTGAGAATCACCACTACACCTTGTTCTTTCCACCATCTGCCCCCTGGTCTGTACTTCAGAGGGCAAGGGCAGCCTCTGCTACTAAGGCTGCTCAGGCAGGGTCTCACATGCTGGCATCCATCCACACCTATGGCCCTTTCTGCTATCCCCAGAAGCAGAGGAGGAGTGGAGGGGATAAGCCAGGCTTCAAAGCACAGCCCTTATCTGTGGGTCCTCCCACCTGCCCATTCACAGAAGAGCATGCTACTCGAAGCATGGTGGTGACCAATACAGCGGCTGTCTGGGGCTGTGGAAGGGCAGGGAAGGCAGCTGCAACAGCAGTACCTAGAGAAGCAATTGCAGGCATAGCTGAAGTAACTGGGGCAGAAGCAGGGTGCCAGGTGAGAGAAGAGAGCATTTATCTTAACACACAAGGGGATCCCATAGCATACTTCCTCTCTGCACTAATGTGCCACAGCACAACCTTTGGGAATTACTGCTCTACACTAATGGAGAGCAACTTGATAAAGAGGGATGGAAAAGAGACTTATACAACCTGTTTGCACAGGGCAAAGAGGAGAGATAAAGGGCTGTGAATGAACTTGTGGAAAGATCAGCAGCCTTTGGGCAGAAGATCAAAGTGCTGCAAGAGAAAAGTGAAAGATACTGCTTTTCTTCTTTAAAGTGCTTTTGTTGCAGGTCAGGGACAAAATACAAATCATGGCTAGACAATGACTCAAAAAGTCACATATGTTTTTCTTCTAGATTATCCCAGCTGAGAAACTGGAGAGAGAATCCAGAACTCAACACTTCACTCTGCCATGAAAGATGGATAACAATTTATATTTTTGACAAAACACAGGTAGAACATTTGGCCAGGCTTAAAAGCTAAATTTCTCCAAAAGGCCTATCTGAGTTTTCAAGAAATATTATGTAACATATATAGAGTCTCTTACCTCTCCAGCTTTTCTTGCTAAAGTGACTGCATAATCCATGCACTCTTGCCAAGGATCAGCCATCTTCTTTCAGGTAAAGAGCCTATTTGGTAGACATATAAATATAAAAACTTATTTAGAAAGTTTTGCATGTCCTCAAATTGTTGATTAATGGCCTACTGTTCTCCTTATTTTTAATTATGGCATTCCATATCTGCTGGCATTTATATGCACTAACAGTAAAAAGTTATCCTGTCTCCATCATGGAGGGACTCCTGGAAAACAGTCTAAAGATGTGCCTTGCCCATAAAATTGCTTGCTATATTTGTGGTAAAAGCAGACTAAAATAGTGCTAAAGCATTAATGGACATAGTATGCTTTTTGTAAGACACAGGACCCAAGTGCTTACTTTATGCATTGAGAACAGTCTGATTGTAGTCACTGACCTCAGGGTGACCACTCATGAGTGCGCAAATTTAAATACCCACACACATCTTTGTAGGCTGAATGCCAAACCATCGTCATGGAGACCACATCTTTAGAGACACCGTACAATTCTGAGGCTGCCAGTTAAAGATTAGGTTCTTTACGATGATTTGCTTTGGATGAAAGCTTGCTAGACAATTTAGGATATTTTTAAATCAAGTGTGGTTTTAAACTACTTTAGACATTTTAAAATTAGAGGCTAGTGAAACTAGGACTGGCCCTGATGTAGTCATTTATTCCACACCACACACGTTTTCCACAACTAAATAAGTAGCCCTGGATAAATAAACAACAAAAGGTTACTTTCACATCAGAACCTACATGATCTTCTTCAGTCTCCAGATACTTCCCTCCCTGTAAGTACATATTACTTAGTACTGTATTAGGTATATTTCTGCGCATATGAGCATTGCTGTACTATGTATTTTTGGATAAACAGTGTTTTTTTTTACTATGGCTGGTTTATGACACCCTAAAATATGTGAATGAAAGGATCCTCCTGTATTGCTGAAGGAAAGATCTTTTTTTCTTTTTTGCAAGTGGCTAAAGAAAATGACAGTGCTGATCATTCAAAGGCCCTGTGGATCATGGTGCTCAGCTTCCAGGAGCAGGCCAGATGCACACCATGAACACACTGCACCTGGCTCCCAGGACTCCCCACAGGTCAGGAAATGTGGTTGTCAGGGAAGCAGTGGCCATTAATAGTCACCCTCCTCCCTGACAAATTCCCAAACGTCAAGCCCCTCAATGCCCAGTTGGAGCCAGGTCATTTCCTTCCCCCTGTGCTACCAGGTCTTTTGCCCCTTTTTCCACCCATGGGTCTGGTTTGGGGCCAGACCACTCCCCCTCCCCTTGTCAGGCTGAGCCATGCCCCCTTCAAGCTCCCCCACACTGGGTCACCCAGCCCCGGGCTGCAGACCCCTCTCCCCAACTCAGGCCAGGCCGCCCTGCCGCTTCCTGGTAGCTGGATGGTGCCCACCCTGCGGGCCCCATGCACAGGGCTGCAGCCACCCTCTGGCCTGCCGTAGGAACAGGCCCCATTAGTGGTGGGGAGGTTGCCCCGGCCCTGTCCCCTGCACCACAGACGGCGCCGGACAGATTCTGTCCAGAAGGGGAGGATCAGATAACCCCGCCAGGCTGCGAGGCGTTGGGGCGCCGCAACACACAGACACAGCCCCCGGACACGGATAACGGGGGACGCTGCCCGGCCCCCGAGGGGGTGCCCCCCGCACGCAGCATCCCTGGGACCAATGCGCAGGCGCGGGCCGGTAACACCAACTCCTACCCAAAGTACCGACCGCGCCTTCTGGTTTCTGTCCCCCGCTCCAGCACCGGAGGACGCGCATGCGCCGCAGCCATCACTACCCCCACAGAGCTCCGGCGGGGGCGGTGCCTCAGTCATGGCTGCGGGCAGGGGCGGTGCGTAGCTGTTACGTACCAGTGATGCAATAGCGTTGCAGGGTTGAGCTGCCTGCGCCCCGGACTCTGGTGGCTACGAGCCAGTGCGTTGGCTTATTTTGCTGCCGGCGGGGGCTGGGCCAGGCCCGGGCGGACGGGGGGCGGCTTCCCCCACTTTGCCGCCCTAGGGCAGGTTTCCTTCACCTGCCTGCTGCACCCCGAGGACGTTGGTTTTTGGCTTGCTGCGAGCCTGGAAACCTCCGTGTGGGCTGCTGCCCGAGAGACCCGCAGCGCGGCTCTGGGGCGCTGGTTGCACGTGTCCCGTGGGAGCCTGAGCTGGAGAAGAGGGCACCACAGCATAGAGCCGCAGGGCAATAGGTTAGTCCGGTGGTTCTCAACCTTTTTTGGGCCAGGACCCACTTGCAAACACCAGCGGCCCGTCCGGACCCAGTGCCTTGCAGTCCTGGCCTGCTCGCCCTGCCCTGTCCTCCCCCGTGTTTTGGCCGGGGGGTGATGCCTAAGAAGCCCCTTGCAGAGTCAAGGGAAAAGCTATGGCGCTTCAGTTTTTCTCCTTTTAAAAGCAGGCCAAAAAAAAGGCAACAAAACGTTTCCCACATTTTTCTCCTTCAAAGGAGAATCCACATTTAAAGTTTGTGGATCCATTTTTAGTTTATTCATGAGGCTTTCATATATTCTTGCAACCTACTTTTGGATTGTGACCCACAGAGTGAGAAACACTGATTTAGGCACTAACCTTTGCATCTCATGCAAAACAAAGGAAGTGATACTCTCACTCTACTCTGCATTGGTGAGACTGCAGCCAGAGGACTGCGCCCAGGTTTGGGCGCCAATCTTCAACAAGGACTTGGAAGAACTTGAGAGGGTCCAGAGAAGAGGCACCTGTATGATCAGGGACTTGTAAGACAAGCCATACAAGGAGAGGCTGAGGTGAGGGACTTTGGCTTCTTCAGCCTACAGAAAGAAGGCTGAGAGGGGACTTGGTAGCAGCCTACTGCTACATCAGGGGAGCATATCAAGAACTCGGTGAACAGCTGTTCACCAGGGCACCCCTGGGGAAGACCAGGAGCAATGGATACAAACTCCTGGAAGGCTGCTTCAGGCTCAATTCCAGGAAAAACTTTCACCGTCAGGATGTCCAGGCTGTGGAATAAACTCCCTCCAGTGGTGGTGCAATCATCTACCCTGGAAATATTTAAAAGGAGACTGTACAGTCACTTTGCTGGGGTCACTTGTCCCCAGTTGTTTTTTACTGCCTGGTGCAGAGGGACTGGACTTGATGATCTACAAGGTCCCTTCCAGTCGCTAACAATCTATGAAGTCCAAGCCCCTGCCTAAGGCAGGAAGGGTCTTGTGCCCGCTATGGGGATCAGGCCTGCCACTTTAGCCTTATTCAGCTAGTGAAGATGTCCAAGAAGTGTAAGTTTGTGGTTGATGGCATTTTCAAAGTAGAGCTGAGCCAGTTTCTGATTCATGAACTGGCCACAGATGAGGTCAGAGTAAATCCACCCAGGACTGAAATGATCATCCTGGCTACCAGAACTCACAACATTCTGGATGAAAAAGGCTGCCGTGCCAGTGTGGTTTTGCTTCCTGGTAGGAAGTGTTGAGCTCTATACTGAGGTGGCCAGAAGAGATCTGTGTGCTGTTGCCCAAGGAGTTGCTGCATTACAAACTTCTGAGAGGCTTAGCAGTGCACGGAGCCTGCTGTGCTATCCGCTTCATCATGGAGAGTAGTGGTGAGTGTTGCGAGGTGGTTGTCTGGCAAACTCAGGGGCCAGTGAGCCAAGTTTGTGAAGACCCTGTAAACCACTGTCAATACAACCATGCACCACATCCTGGTGAGGCAGGGTGCATTGGGTATTAAGATCATGCTGCCTTGGGACCCAAATTGGAAGACTGGCCCCAAAAAGCCCCTGCCAGACCACGCTGGCATTGTGAAATGTGAAGTAGAGATCTTGCCCACCAGATCCATCTCAGAGCAGAAAGGTGGAAAACCAAATCAGACAGGTATACCTCAGCTAGTTCCCACAGCCTAGCAGGGTTGTCAGCACCTCTTACACACAGACTCCAGCATTTATGTGGTGAATTGTTTGGGTGCCTGCATTCCTGTTCACCTTGGATAATAGGATAATACTGGTATAACCATCTCAGTTTAACATCATGCCTTAACTTATATTGATAGAGTAAAAGTGATGGCGTAGCTGTGATGGTCCAGAAATTACACAAGAGGCAAGGATTTCTTAGGGTGATAGCTTTTATTGGACCAACATAGTTGGGATAAAGTTAGATAAGCTTACATTCAAATGACTTGATAGAGACTTGGAGGGTCTTGCATGTGAAAGTGTGTCTAACTTAAACTCAACTACATAACTGGTCCAATAAAAGATACTGCCCTAAGATATCCTTGCCTTTAGCTTATATCAGCGTGACTTGTAAAATTTGCCCTGGTATACAAATCTTGCAAAAATACTTTTATGCTAACTTTTAAGCATGTGCATGGCAAGAATCATAGCCTTATAGAAATAGGTACATTTCCCTATAGACCCACAGAATTGCCAGAAACAACGGGATTTTTTAACCTATTTAAAAATTATGTTTCTGTAATACAAATAGCAATTTGCATAAATATTAGAAACTTTGCCAACTAGATACATTTTAACAACTTTTATCAAACTTCTGCTTAACCTTCTCAATTTTGATATTTAGTTGCTAAGGGAAAGTCTAACTGAAGAGAAGAATGGCAGCAAGAGTTCCAGCATCTCATTCATGGGGTTTGCTGGTGATAGTTCTTTCCTGGGGGAAGGGTCAGAGCTTTTGGGGCAGGTGATCCAGTTGCGTAACATCAGTCTTAGAACCAGGAAAATTGAACTGGCCAAAAAAAGGGCAATTGGAAATAAGAGGGCTGTAAAGAGGAAAAAATATATAGATAGAGGAAGGTACCAGGGAGGACATAAAATTTATGATTGGTGATAGAACAGTGACATAATTTAAAATCCAAACATTGACCTACATGGGATTTTTTTTTTCTCTTTCCCTCTCTCTGCAATGAGAGACAAGTGTTTATTGTAAAGGTCAAATTCATTTAGTACGTTTCATCCAAACAGAAGCTTGCTTTTAGACAAATGTGACTGTCATGGTAAATAAAACAGAGAAATTATGACAAATGTGTTGGATTTACAGAGTGTAAGAAAATATAATTGTGTTCAGCTATGAAGCGCTTGATTTGAAATTTTATACAATACACTTACTGTGTTTTTTAATATTATATATGACAAGTTCAAAAGTATGCAAGGCATTTCCTACAAAATATGATTCTAGTGCAACTTTCTGGTAATATAAAAATAAAAGCCTTCAAGACAAGGAAACGATATATATGTAGGATCAGTTTAGCAAGACAAGCCCCAATCCTGAAAATATTTGAATCCTCATTTTAACGTTTATAAAAGATATTTACGGAACAACTGATGCAAATATTTTGAAGCAGTATTTAAACTGTTTATTTCATATTTTACTGCAAAAGATCAGATGACACATTGTTTCATATCTTGAACCTCCTTTAACTGTAACCATCAAAATATACAATAATGTAATTTGAGGTAAATTTTATTCAGTTTACTCATATAAGTAAACCTACAGAACCTAGGATAACAATAGGTATGATCCAGCTTCAACCTTATGTGGTATTCTTTATGACAGAGCATTAAAGAAGTTTAAATATTGCCATTTTAACAGTTAGCCACCAAAAAAATTATTCTTGATCCTTCCTTTTTGTTTTTATACACAACTGCTGATAGCAGTAAGTTAAAGATATCCTTCCAATTTTTAAATATCTCCAGATATATCAATTAGTACCACTAATTAAGCCACATTTTTGGATTTCTTGAAAACTCCCCAAACTTTTTAAGCTTTGGTTTTCACATGGGTACATCCAGTTAATGTTGGCACTCATCATTGGACCAATCCACTAAATTTATAGAAAAACTAGCCAATTTCCTGTCAAAGAATGACGGGGATGGGTGGGAGGGTGGGGAGAGATGGAGTCCCAGGCCCCACCCTGCCCAGACCTCGTCTGTCCGGGCCTGCTTCTCCTTCCCTCCTGCTGCTTGGGGTTGACCCACTCCCCCCGCAGCAGCCGGGAGAAGGGGGGAGCGAGCCTGGTTCTGAAGTGGGGCAGGACAAGGCCCAAGGGTAGTTAGAAGCTGGACTGCTGGGGCAGGGGGGGAGCAGTGAGCCAGGGCTGACCTGGTGGTGGTGGGGGGACAGGAAGAACAGCCTCACAGCTGAACTGGGAGTGGGGGAGGAGTGGGCCTGGGCCTGGGCCTGATGGGGAAAGGAGGCTCATTGCTCTCCTCTCCCCAGCAGCTGCTGTGTTGGGCTGGGCCAGGACAGGCAGGGCCCGCTGTCCCCCTTCCCCAACTGCCACAGTGGGCTGGCTTTTCCCCAGGTCAGGTTCACTCCCCCCACTGCATTGGACCAGGCCCAGTCCCCCCTGGCCCAACCTCACTGCTGATGCCACAATGTGCCTACTTACTCCCCCCCATGTTGGGCGGGCTCAGGGCCAATGCGGTGGAGCGGGATGGGGGAGGAGTGGACCCGGGCCTGAGATGGGGAGGGGGCCGCTCCTTCCCTTCCCCAGCCAGTGTTGTGGCCTCACTGGGCCAAGCCTGCTGTTCCCCACCCAGTGCAGTGGGTCGGCTTTTCCCCTGCTCATGCCTGCTCCCCTACCCCCCACCCTGTGTTGGGCCTGGGCCTACTCCCCCCACGTTATCTACCTCTCTGATGGGGGGGGGTGGGCAACAGAGCCCCAGGCCCCACCCAGTCTGGGCCCACTCCTCTCCCACCACAGCAGGGAGGGTAGGGGAGGAGAGGATCTGGGCCCAAGGGGGAAGGAGCCCCACTCCTTCCCTCCTCCAGCCGCTGCCACGGCCACATTGGGCTGGTCAGGCTGGGCCCACTGTTCCTCCCCCCGCTACGACAGGCTGGCTTTTCATCTGCTCGGGCAGGGTGCAGGGAGGGGCAATTGACTAGTATACCTGTGGGGGGGAGGGGCGAGGCCAGCTGAGTGGCCTCATCCCCCATCCCCACCATCATGGCAGCAGGCCACCTTCTGTCAGAACACTTCTTTGCGCTCTGATTGGCTGTTTGTCAGCCAATCAGAGTGTGAATAAAGCATTACGGACACAGACAGACAGACAGATAGATTTAGGCTTTTGTAATATTAGAATGCATATAGCTTGACAAGTTTTCTTTTTATGTAAACATAACTATAATCAAGAGCACACAGAGGACATCTAAGATAAGGATTAATTATCCCTAAAACTACCTAGCAATTCCATGTTTTCTGAGAGAGAGATCCCAGAATGAAACTAACAAACATAGGATAAACTTAATAAGATTCTGTATACAAGGTCTCAGGAAGGATTCATAATTTTCAAAAGGTGCTTGGTTCTTAAATGTCATTACAGTTCAAGTAAAGTTTAAATACAGATGGAACTAACATTAATGTGACTTTCAGAGACAGATAAGTGAAATTTAAATCAAATGGTTTCACAACAGACATAAGAAGAAATGTAATACTCAATCAATAAAATATCTTACTCAGGGGTTGTGCCAGTCACCAAAAGAAAACATTGGTTCCAAAATGTCTCGCTAGATCCATGGATGAAGGAACCATTTTCAAAATCACAATTCAAAATAAGTAATGTGTGTATCTACCAGTGGTGTCAAACTTATGTGGGGCCCTGGCCTGGATCTGAACTGCAGGGCTCCTTTTGGGTCAGATCTAGCCCAGGGAGCGAGGGCTGCCACATTGGCCAAGTGTGGGGTCCAGGAGGACGGGTCCAGGGTCAGCAGCAGTGATGAGCAAAGTTTGCTGCTGACAGCCCTGCCCAGCAGGGCCAAATGGATCCCGTTCTGTGGCAGGTCGCACTCCACAACTTCCAGTACTTGCTGGTAGCCCAGCAGATGGGATACAGAGGCTCCGCAGGACAGGCCTGTGGCTCCCACAGGCCATATGATTGACACTATATGTCAAGCACACTACTTTGAAACAAAAATAATTTTATTCTGTCTTTCCTTGCTTTAATGGCTATTTTTGAATTTAAAATTAATTATTTCCCATGTTACAGCATGTCACATATAATGCCCGAAATCTAAATAATAGAAGTCCTAAAATGAGACCATCATGTACTGGTGTATACTGCTACCTCCTTAGTGACCTCTCTCAGAAAAAAGGGCTTACAGGTAGTGGCAATCAAGGTCATTAATACTGAAACACATAGCATTAGGCCATAATGTATTTATGTACTGCTGGGACCTATACTTCTCTGAGGGAAGTATGAACAATACTGTCAATAGCCCCTTCAGTAACCATAAAGGCAAGTATTCAAAGTTTGGACCAGGGTTTTGCTGGTTTGAAAAGAAAAATTCAACAAGCCATTGAATTATTGTGTGGTCTACTTAGGACTATCACATCTGGAACTGACATGGGCTGAGCACTCTGGAGACCCTTATTTGGTAGTCGAGTCACATACTGTAGCCATGCCCCCCTCTGTCATACATTCAGAACTGATGTGATGACTTAAAAATTCTGTTTCCTTTCCCTTCCACTTAATCTTAAGTCTATACAAAGTGTCTGCAGAGTAACTCCTGATTTCTAAAAAAGCATTCCTTCAGAAACACTTCTTATTGAGTGTCATCAAGGTAGGATCAAAAGGGAAAACATGGAAAAAATGGTGAATTCCATGATTCTGAAAGGTAATAGTGAGAATACTGTAATCTGTCTGAGCAGATTGGGTGCCTCCAATTTCCAGTTAACTTACAGTTCATTCAGTTAGGCTAAAAGAATACGGATGCAAAAAATAAACTACTAAAATGTAAATTTACTTATATAAAAACGCATTAAACTTTATAACGTTAAAATATTTTAAAATAATCTTTATTGTGTTGCATAACGGCAGTAGAATAAAACAAAAAGAAAAAAATCTAATTTCCAATGTATTCTCCTTGTTGGTAGATGTTGTTTAATTTACTAGTATGTTTTTAAATGAAAGAATTTATGTTTTATAAATATTTAAATTCAACAATATCAGTGCATTACATATGCTGAACTGTTTTTAGTGAAATAAGTACAGCTTGTCCTTGTTAAAACTAAGGACTCACTTTTTAAAGGGTTCAGTTTAGTTGTCAGTTCTGCAGATATAACTCCATCCATTTGACGTGAACAGGAACTGTCTACCTGACGGCAGAATACAAGCACAAGTTGTGCTTCAATTTAGCTCAGCGTTTTTTGCCAATCTGTATTTTCCATGCAATTTACTGATCAACTACTCTAAGTATGAATCTGTGTCTTCTATGAACTGATCTTCATTATCAAGATATTCCAAAATAATGTTTCCACCATTATATAACGGACACTCTTTATTGGCCATCCAAGTTTCCAACGTGTGGTCAAATGGCAGCACTTCTCCGGATACAGTGTGACACAGACATAATTTCTGTGAGGGGGGGAAAACACAGCAAATCTTGCTGTTAAAGTCATATTTATGCAAAAAAGGAGACAATTAAAACTCATTACATGAAAACCAATATCAGTGATTTACCTTGGCTGTTGATTTGTTGTTGTTATTTTTTAGACTTGCTAGGGAAGCTGCAAAATCTACTGTTTTGCCAATACTCCACTGTCTGCAAAAGAACATGGGTTTGCTTTTTTCTTTGCTTCCCTTAGGTAAGAACACTTGGAAGTAAATTCTTTCTGTCTGCCAAAGTACAGTGAGAAACATAAATTTACATACAGATCAATTGGGGTTTTATTAGTACACACTGGCATACACATCTATTCATTTGGTGGTCTTAAATTAATTTAGGTGATTCATATAGTATTAATAATTTTATACTGAAGCAGTGCCCAAAGACTTCAACTGAGAATGGAACCATATTACACTGGATGCTATTACAAATACACACTAAATTAATGATTACTTTTTGAAGGGGAAAGAGGGAACCTAAACAGCACCATTTGGGCTCCAGTGCTGGCATTTTGTAGCAGTACAGCTTCACCCTCACAGAAAGCAAACAAAAGTCTGCTGAAAAATAGCAGTCAGCTCTAATGGAGGCCACATGCCAGCTGATTCACAAACAAACTTTCGTCTACACCAGCCGCTCAACTTTTACTCTGCTCCTCTTCCCATTAGCAACCAACATCTCTTCAGACCTCTTTGTAACAGACAAATTTATAAGACAGGATACTACTGAAATCGTCATTCCCTTAAGATGTATATTTAAACAAGGGGTAGAGACAACTTATTCTTCTGGCTGGCTTCCATTAAGAACTCAGTAAAACCACAGGAAGAACTTCTATTTTGTGTCCTACATATACACACTAGTTAGGTTGGCTTTTCCCGAGGCTTAGCTGAATTCAGTTTAAGCAAAACAAGTAATTATTTTTCCTCATTAGCTCTACTTGTGCCTCCCCTAGATAGGTCAGAACTAGCTTTCAACATAACGAATGGCTCAAAACTGGGCTTTGGCACACAGAGTGGCAATGCCTTTACTCAAGTTAGACTAGATAAAGAGTGGATATGGACTAAAACCTAGGTAAGCCTGGCTCACAAGATAACAAACTCAGTCTGTAGTATCATTCAAATGATGCTTGTTCATCATTACTTTATCATGAGTCCTCCCTGCAAGCCCAGAAAGGACAGATAAGGTCTCCCAAAATTCACTGGGGCAAAATTCACAGAGCACCCCAGTTTAGCAGCACTAGGAACCATGGATGGCCTCCAGATCTCTTGGTGCTGCACCCAACACTGTGCCAATAAGGATGGTAATTCAGGGGTTTTTAGTGGTATGGCCATATGCACTCAAGCAGAAAAGCTTGAGGAGTATTTTGTGTTACCTGTGAAGTTAGAATGCACTATGAAAAAAAGTCATGCACAGAAAAGCTACTTTTGTATCATCCTAATTCAAGTAAAAGGTCAGAAAATAGATTAGAAAAACCTAAGAGCTTGCCTAGACCAGCTTTCTGAGGTGCCAGAGGCATCCTAGGAATTCCTCGTTCAAATTCTGTCACCAAGCTGAAGGAAGAGTTGGAACAGAATGAGAAAGTGCATAATGACAGCTGGAGACAGTCTGAGGAGGGAATTAAACAGAGAGAACCTGGAGGTTGAGATTAATTGCATCTGTAATAAATTAGCCTATTATCAGTATTCTAGATGATTAAACAATTACAATCCAATTAAGCAAATGAATAATGAAAGGAATTAACAGACAGCTATTTGTGCTGCAGCCTCCAGTCTTCAGAATTAGGGAGCAGGTCTTTAATTTCCTTATAATAAAAAACAGACTTTGTACATTATGTTCTCCATTTAAAAAAATTAATCACCATCTTCACACCACAGAACTCGTACATCTATTACGGTGACATAATCTGAGAGTTTGCTAGAAGCAGAACTTCACATTATGACTGCCACCTAAGCAGAAACATCTAATTTGCAATTCAGGCATGTGATAATTTTTAGCAGAGAAAAAAGTATCCCTAACAGGATTCAGAGAGGAAGTATCTTTAGTTATTTTGCAAATAATAATTAAATCCTACTAAGTAAGACCAAGTAAGATTAAACGCAGTATATATTTTATGGTCAATATATAACATTATAAATTCCACAGTAAAGACCTAGTGTCCATATGCTACAGAATTTAAAATACATGTGAGGAATAATTAAAAATACATATATTCAAATGAACCACAAGTATTGATTTAAAATAAAAGCCTGTAAAGAGGACATGGAAAAAATATCTTTACTTGGAAAAAAGGAATGGTTGATTTGAATGGACACCACAACAAAAAACAGCAAAAAATCTGTTAAGCAATGGAGACTAGTGATGAGCTATATAAAGCTATATCTACAGAAAAAAAATAATTTTCCTATTAAACTCAAAATTCAGGCCAAATGTGAAACTGATTCATCTCAACTAGCACAAGAGAGTACTAACTGCACATTGCAGATACCAGCAAAGCAGGAAGAGCTCATTAGTACAGTACTTCCTCTGGAAGGCAAAGGGTCAGAAGACAGCTTCCAGATTTGTTGTACATGGCAATGGGTTCATGGTTAGTGATGCAAATTAATCTGCTGTTTAAATAGTACACAATATATCCATGTTCTCTCTCATTCACAATACTAGAAGATTTGCTTTCAAATACCAGATTCAAGCCCTGATCCTACTCGTGTGTATAGAGTTAAATGCCTGTATAACGGATTGTGTATCTGGGGGGGTAGTTCAGAAACAAAATTCAGTAAACGGATTCCCTTTCTTAGATTAAATACTCTTTCCCATTCTAAATGAGAAAGTAACATCAACAACAAGAGCCTAGAAAACTGCTTCTAGCTATAGGTAAAATGATTTGCTGGAGCAAATCAGAAATATGTATGCCATGACAAGGCATCTGAGTATGACTGACCTGTGACAAGGACTTGTCCCCACATGCGTGCATTTTCAGTTTCATGAGTGCCACCTTAGCTGCTGTTTCACTGCTTTTTGCTCCTTTTCGTTTCTTACTTTTTACTTCTTCCCCTTTTTTAGCATCTGAGGAAAATATAATTTCTAAATATTAGTGAGTCACATTTTGTTTCAATTAAATAAAATTTCCACTTACTCAAATTGTCACAAGATATTTGGAGATCAATGCTCTAGGCTAAATTAGATCTATACAGACTCTTTCTCTCCATGCACTTGGACAGCTATTAGTACTTTGAGAGTTTTAAGCCAGTCCTAATAAAATAGCTAACTAGGTGAAATATGCTTTTCAGAAAAATGCTGCAAAGCAGCAGAAAGTAACCATGTCCTTTACATTTATCTGAGGTGTCGAGCAGCGCCGTGGGAGCATAGGTAAAATGTCAAGAGGTAAAAATTCAAGCTTCTAAGTGTGCCAAAACACGGTATTGCCGAGGTACTATTCCACTGAGGAGATAAAATGAGTTGCGGGGCAGGAGGGGATAGTATGAGTCTCTCTCCTCTTCCCAGCATCAGTATCCCCGACAGGACCATAAAGGAATCCCCCATGTGCACAAGCTCTACTAGTATGAGGGTTACATATCTGGTGAATTACCAGCCTGGTCTGAGCCCAATCTGTATACATAAAGCCAAACCTGGATAATATCACTCCTTCTTATACCACTAAACTCCATCTATTATTACAACTTTTGTATCAATGGCTAGTTTTATTATTGTTACTATTATTAACAACAATAATAATAACAACAACAATGCAGAAAACCACTCTGGATAGTGTCACAAACTGCATAATATCAACAAATTTAGCAATCTTTGCTAGGTAAATTTCTGATTAATATTACAACTAATGAATCATGATCCAAGATCAATTCAGTGAGCAAACAATTACTGGCAGTGTTATATGTCTTGTTGAAAAACTGTATGTAAATATATAGAATAAATATATTCATTCAGAATTCATACTAATACAATCTACAGTTGACCAGATTTGACTTCATCTGTGTTCTTGTTGATGAACCAGAGATGCCATTAGATTTCCAGAATATGCTTTAAGGACACCTACTGTGTGTTTAGCCTCTACATACAACGACAGGCCCATATGTAACTGCTCACAGGCAGGGGACATCTAGCTAAAAAACCTTCATTCTGTCTTCTTTTGACTAATACAGAATTCCAAGATACTGAAGATAATAATATGAAAGGCGTCCTACTGTACTTGCCTATAATATCTTTAACTAGCTGCTGAGTGGCTGCCATCCGAGGTTTGGGAGTTTCCAGTTTCTCACACTTATGGTCTGATTGATGACGGTGCCTATGAAAAATAAAATGGGAAACTCTTATTGAGTGTTCCCCATTTTAGTGAAAGAACACCGTTTTCAATATTTTGCTGTGCTCACCTTAAGCAAAACTGTTTCTCACAGTAATGGCACACAACTGGTAAAAGCTCTTTTCCAGTACAGTCCTTATATGTGCATGGGTAAGATCTGGGTTGATCCAATTTCACATTCTCACTTTTTGTGTTCACCTAAAAATATTAAGAAACATTCGATATAAAATATACATAGTAAACAATGAAAATTAGCTAGCATCCTCATCCAACTTGTTTCTGAGCTTCAAATTTTACATTTCCAACCTCCTCCCCCCCAAAAAAAAGAAAAGAAAAAAAAGACTGTATTAGAGCACTGCCAGCTTTGAAAAACAAAAAGTTTTCCACTTGGATAATCTCAAAAGCCAGGCAATGTGAAATTTGGCATGGTACAAAGTAGTCATAAATTACCAACTTACCATAGGCAGAGGAGGAAAAATTATTTGGGGGGGGGGCTAAGCATGCGTGCATATGTGCTCCACCCCCTCCTTTCCCACCGCCCACCAGGTAAGTGTGTGGGGGAAGGGGCAGGGGGAAGGTAAAGGGCGGGGGGGGGGCAGCTCGAAGCCCCAGCAGTGAGAGAGGGAGTGGGGCAGGGGCCAGGGTGAATGGGGCCAGGACGTGCTGGGTGATGGAACAAAACGGAGCCCAAGCAGCTTATCCAGGGGGACCAGGGAGCTCCTGCCACTGTGTGCGCCCCAGCTAAGGCCCGGGGAACATGTGTCCCCTTGATCTGTGCATGGGGTGGAAACAGTTGCCACTGAGCCCCACTACTGCTGCCTTGGTAGCAGCGCAACACCATGTGCCTGCCATTGCTGGGCTGCGCCATGCTCCTGCCCACCTGGCGGTGGGATGCATGGGGTGTTGCGCCACTCCCAGGGCAGCTGCAGTTGGGTGCAAAGTGCAGCATGCAGCAGCAGCTGCCTCCACCCCACGCACAGATTGTGGGGCATGTGTCCTCCAAGCTTCTGCCGGGGTGCGCACAGTGGCATGCGCTTCCTTGCATCCCTGGACGAGCTGCCCAGGTTCTGATTGTCCCACCACCTGGCCCGGCTGGGGCCCCATTTACCCCAGCCCCTACCTCTGCCCCACTCCCGCCCTCAGTGTGGGAGTCTCGATCTGCCCCCGCTCTACACCCCCAAATCCTTTCCCCTTCAGTGTAGACTGGTACTTGCCTATCGTACTGCTAGTGATGTACTCGCCAGGCTGTGATCCTGGCTGCATGCGCGTCCCTCCTCACCCCTGCTGCAGCCGCCCAGAATCCTGGCCTAGCCCTTCTTGTTGCTCCACATTTGCGGAGGCTCGGCCCCCTTAGCCCCGGCCTTCTGCCGTCTATACAAACTTACCTCCGAGCAGCCATGAGAACCCCGGCTTCTGTGCTGAAGGCTTGCGTTAGAAAAAAAACAAAAGAATCTGCATCACATCAAACTTTCGAACAAATGAAAAGATAGAACATAAGAATTTGAGGAGGATTAATGTGGCACAGCTTTCATTTTGATCAAATTTCAAGTCAATAAATCACACTCTTTCAAAATTTGTAATAGTTTATAGATTTCATATCTTCCAGGGGATTTGTTTTAAAACCAATGTATCACATTGCTCCCAAGAGCAAAAGAAAGCATGGTCCTCAATATAGATGACCATGCTTTATATATGCATGGTATATATAATATATAGGTATAACTGGCCAGTAATGCACCTGGGCAGTAGCAGTGCACAGTGCCGAAGCAATGGCTGATGCATGGGTATGTCATCTTTTTCTGCTGCCAGCATGTGTGTTGCGCAGTCATTTAAATACCTCTTTTCATCAGCAAAAAAAAGGAAGTGATATCTCTGCAGCAGCATATCTCTGGTTGCTGTTCCTGCACTGTGTGCCACCAGTGTTTCTCTGCCCTCCCCACACAGAGCTGAAAAGTGCAGGGGAGGGAGAGTGGGGAGGGTGAGTAGCCTCCTAGCTCTGCGAGATGGGTCAGGGCACCAGAACCTTGGGCAGTGGGCTTGGGCATCTCACCTTGGGCAGAGGGTTATAGTACTGCCTTAATAATTATGCCCCAATTCAACATAGAATTTCAAGTGAATGGAGTTACTCATAGGCTTTAAACCAAGGAGCTTCCTAAACTGTAGTTGTAGAAAGCTAGAGCAATGTAGAACAATGGGAGCCCTAACATATGAAACCATAAAAACAACATCATGAGAGAAGCTGAAGTGATGTAGAGTTTATCTAACAATATATGTGAGTAACAAATATAAACAGCTATTTAGCACACCAAAACAGAATAGTTTATTCTCTTAAGATAAACAGCCATACAGTGTATAGACCATGGCATCCCTCTCTGCAGCGGCTCAAAAAATACTCAAAAAACTCCAAAACAACATTAATGACAATTCCTAGTATTACTTTAAGCAATAAATACTTTTTATCTTCTCTTTAATTAACTCAGAAGTTTATGCAGCTTAAAATACTGGTACGGTAACTTTGTTTTTGGCTGTTCTTATAGACACTGTACTTTGAAGTTTAAATACCATCTTACCAAAAGACTCCTGAGCAGCCATCACATACAAAGGGGAGAAAATCTGAAAACAAAGGGATTTTATTTTAAATAACAAGGTAGATATTTAGGTAATAGTTTTAGCTTAGACCTATATATTTAGCTGCTATTTAATGGCACACAAAACAAACAAAAACTTCTTCCCATTCAAAGTACTAAAAGCAATTTACTATCATCCTTTTGTATAACAACTGTACTGATATTTAAGAACTGGAATCAAGTCTGATTTGCTAATCCTACATACTGAAAAACATTAATAATCAACTTGACACTGATTTGTGTAGGGGATCTGAGAATATACTGTTGTATACAACACCCTCTTGTAAAGTATTGTTACTCTTTTATACAATTGTTCATGCTTTACTATATAATAAATCTCATCCTTTTATGCATATTAATCCATTAAATTAGTGACAAATCTGCACATAGGGGTCAGGTTTACTGGGTTCTATTCCTGGTCTAATATGGACTCCTTATATAAAACTTAAGCTCATATCCTCGACAATTTTTAGATGTATAACTCCTGCTGGGTGCATCTACACGTGCTATTAAAGCAACTTGAGAAACTCTGGTACAGTTCATGCCAGAGGTAGCTGTATCTGCACGTGCACCCAGGACCACAGCAATTAGAGCTGGTGCAGAGCAGCCCTGGGTTGGCAGGGAGCACTGGGGTCAGCTCCAGGCTCTGGGTGGTGGTGGTGTCGGAGGGGCTAGCTGGCGTGCGGGAGTGATAAAGTGCAGCAGGCAGCCCACGCAGTGTCACACCCACTTCCCATCAAACCACGTCCCCACCCCGCGGCGGCCTCCCGATATAAAGAAACCACGCCCCTTCCCGCAGGCCTCGCCCACGAGCGCGGGGCGGGCGGAAGCGACCCCCAGTGGCGCGGACCGCGTTGGTTGCCACGTACCGAGTTGGTGACAATGCGCCACTCCACAGTGCTGCCCCAGCACTAGCTCCGCCATCGCCCAACTGCGCCTGCGTGCGACGCGCTGGGCTATTGAAGGGCTCCTTTCCGCTGATGTCAGAAGAGGGCGGGGCTAGTGCCCGTGCCAACTGCTGTCGCTTTGGCCGCTTACTGTGAACCTCGGGGGTGGGAGGCTCGGAGAGCCCCGCGAGGGGGCGCTGCTAACACCGGGCGCGAGCGAAACCCATTGGTGTCACAAGGCCTTGGTGGTGTCACACTCGGGCCTGGGGTCTTGGCTGCAGAGAAAATATTCCTATTTCCCTGTGGTCCAAAGGGTGAAAACCCAGCCTCCCCAGGGCTGCCTGGAGGCTGAAGGTTGCCAGCCTCCCTAGCCAGGCGGGCGCTGTCCTCCGAGTCCTCTTTACAAGAAGGCTGTAGGTTTCCATTTGGGAAAACGATGCATAGGTTAAAATCCCAAGGCTGCCAGCCCCCCACAAGGCTCTGAACACACCACTGGATCCAGCATTGCCCCTTCACCCCATGCACCTTGACAATGCTTGCATTTGGGTTTTTTGTAATCGCCATACGCTGAAGTCACTTTATTGCTTTCTCAGAGGATTTGTCACCTGCTTGCTTAGTGTCCCAGGTGCAACTAATGCCACTGCTGCTTCGTTAATAATGAATCCCTGGGAAATGCTAGAGGCCTCAGTCATGGCTTAATCATCAATGTCATCTGTCATTACTATTATGGTATAGGTAAATAAAAAAGGAAAGCAGTATAACTTCAGGCTTTATTGCAGGTCTCTGACAAAGCTCTGCCTGTCATTTGCAGCATCTCTGCATTAAATCCATAAAGGAGCAGGGTTGGGGGTGTTTTTTTGAGTATATCAATGTCTGAAGGGCAATTTTAGTCTCTGGATTCTGAAAGTTCAGAACCAGTTTTAGCTTCTGAAATGTTGGGGTGGTTCCAGATTTAGAAACTCTTTAAAACCGGTATCCAAAGTAGTTTAATAGAGGTGATCATCCATTTATTTGTGATTACCTGCACCAAAATATTGCAATATTTGATTTAAATAACAGTAGTAGCCAGTCATTTGTTTTAGAAAAGTGCTAAAATCTGCAACTGAAGTCAAGTACATTATGCTGTCCACTGTGTATGCGTATACTAAGAAATCATCCCAAAATCAATTTAATAGACAGTTACTATTATGTTGCATATTGAAAACAAGTTGCTGCAGAGGGAGGCTGAGACAGAACAATTATGTTGTGGACATATGAAAATATATAATCAAAAGCACTTTTTTCTTAAGAAAGAAAAACTTCTGCTTCTGTTTCTTTTTGCATTTCAGTCTACTCCTTTTACAATATAGAAACTTTCCAACACCCAGAAGTAAACAGGAAGGAGAGACCTGCTCTTATGACAGGGCTTGTGCTCAAAACTGTTCTTTTAATTAATTCCTTATTACTAGGCCTGTGGGTATGGGGTGCTTGTAAAATACTAGAGATGTGCCTGGTAGGCTAGAAGCTGCTGAGCCCCTTGTCTGGGTGAATTTACAGTCCATTTGCTAAACTCCAGCTCCAGTCTTAGAGCAGCGGAGCATTTTCTAGTAGTGCGTATTAAGCAGCCTGACTTACACCAGTCTTGTCATGCTACAAGAAAGAAGGGCACTTTCACCTCCCCAGATGCTTCTGACATGGGACACCTCCAGCCTAATCTGCACATCACAGCAGAGCAACACTCTCACAAAAGGACTCTCAGACCCAGGGCAATAAACTTCCAGCCTCCCTTGCCCTGTGCAAAATGGAGTGTATTTTCTACCAAGGAGGACTGCTACAATCTTTAAATTTGCCACAGCCTGAACAAGTGGGTGTGCACCTGAAAGCTTGTAAAGACAGGATTTGTTTTTTCAGTACTATTTAGTTGGTCTAATAAAAGAGATCCCCTCTGACCCAAGCGCTTTGCATGACCTCTTGTCATGCGGCTTAGTCTGGGCCTTGCTTTCCTGAGCCGCCCGCTGAGATCCACGCTTAGTCAGGCTGTCACCTGCGGTGTCTCACTGGGAGACCCAACCAGGTAACTCGGGACTGTGACATTCAAGAAACCGGGGCAGCCGAGCGCCAAACCCCTGACATTTCCTAGAAAGCTTGATTGAGCCTGCTCCCTGCCGCGCGCTCTCGTGCTTGTGTGTGGCGGGGGCGGGGCCGGCGCGCAGGGGGCGTGGCCTGCGCTCCCACCTGTGGCGCAGGTGCAAGAGCCGCCAGTACTCAGGTGCGGACGCAGCAGTGCGGAGCGGTCATGAGCAGCAAGCTGGGCCGGTGGCTGAAGGGGGGCGGCCCTGGCGGGGCGCGGAGCCGGCGTGGTCCCACGCCGCAGGAGGCCCTGGCGCGGCTGCGGGAGACCGAGGAGATGCTGACCAAGAAGCAGGAGTACCTGGAGAGCCGCATCGCGCGCGAGCTGGCCGCCGCCCGCCAGCACGGCACCGGCAACAAGCGCGGTGAGTCCCGCCCCCCCTGTCCCCGGAACCAGGACACACGCGGGCCCGCCCGCCCGCCCGCTGGGACTTTGCCTCCCCGGCCCGGCCCGGCCCAGCCGCTTGCTCGAGTCCCGGCCTGGCATCCCTCCGGTGGGGGGGGGTGTTACTCAACACCGTCTCGAGCTGCTCTTTGTAGCCATGAATAAGGCAGCCTCGCGCGCTTGTGGCTGAAGTGCAGTGCAGGTGGGTGACACCTGTGGAGCAGTGTCCTAGGAGTCTGCTTAATGAGGGTGCTGCATTTCACAGGTGTGCTGTGCTCTAGCCTTGAGGGAAAAGGCTTTTATTTACAAGGGGTTTAAACTTCCTAGGTAGAGGAATGGTTCAGTGCAGCAGAGGAGTGAGGGAAACCATTGGGTGCATCTACACATTCATTAATGTACTTTTGCTAATGTGCATTAAATTCAGTACCTCCCTCATGAGGTACTAGAAACAGGCACATTAGCTTATTTTAATGCATATTAGGCAAAGCGCATGGCTTTTTGTGATGCTTTAATGCACATTAAAACAGGTATTAAAGTGCACATGTAGACACACCCATGGTGGAAGAATGGTTATATTGCACTGAGACCAGATATTGTACATGGTTATAGTACACTGAGATGTGCCTGGGAGAGTGAGCTTCCATTGTATAAAGTAACTGTCTCTCAAAATATTCATTTGATGTGATGGGTTTCTAACACTTCCCTTGCTTACTATTAATGTATAAACCCATGTTTCCCGCGGAGGGCAACAAAAATGGGTAGAGGACTGGGAAAGTAGGGGACTGGGGAATGTGACTTCTGAGGAGAGGCTGAGGGAACTGGGCTTGTTTAATTTGTAGAAGAGAACACTGAGGGGGGATTTAATAGTAGCCTTCAACTACTCATCTCCCTGGTTGAGAATCACTGTTAAATGCAAATACCTGGTTGTATTGCATTTCCCTGGATATGTTGGACCAGATCCTCGTTGGACGTTGTTGGCCAGACCCACAGCTGGTGTCTGTTGTCATCAGCATTTCCAGAGAAATTGAACTGATTAAAAGGGGTGTTTAAATTTGACTTTTCAGAAATTGAATAAGGAAATCAGTAAGAAACTGACTTTTTTGGGGGGGAAGAATGTGGATTCTTCATCTGTTCCCACTTAAATTTTTCTTGTACTTCAGATCACCATTTCAAACCCAGATCAGATCAGTAGTGACAGAAATTGTTAGCTACTTGGGGCAGCCAGCCCCTATGGCACATATGGATGTTTATTTATAACTTCTTCAGAAGAAAAGGACAACTGGATTATCATGAAGCTTAGATGGACCTTATCTAAGATACCTCTACTTCATAGCTGAGCTCAGTTGGAGTCAGCTGCAAGGTTTGCAGTACCTCTAGTAGGGCTGTATTGTATTGATTAGTCTTGTGCATGAAAGTTTAGAACTTGGAGGATGTAGCTTCTTATATGAACAGGTATAAAGCCTGACAGGACTCTAAAATCATGCAGCATGTTAGCGATGACAGAACCTGGAAACACTGGATAATAACAAGCTTAGGTTGTTACTAATAGACACTGCAGCATGGGTGGTGTCAATACAGCTTGTGTTCAAGCATTCCTTGGAGGTGACTTAGTTGTCACGGCTATAAGGTTACAAGACTTGAACAATGATGCAACAGTTTCATGTTACCAAAATTAAATCAGTCATTCCAGCTTTAGGGACCATGATAGCTCTGCAAATCCGCATAGCTGTTGAGCTATGTGGGGAAGATTTCTCATATATTGCAGCTATTGGTTTTAGTCCTTTATTTTCTTTATTTAAAACAATGCAGGCATCTTGCTATAGGCTGTAATACTGTATGGAGAATTAGGGCTGAAGTATTATCTTAGGTTTGTATACGGGTTTCTCTTGCCAACCTCAGGGTTTAGGTTCTGGAAAGTTCCCTTAGTCAGCAAAACCGTGACTGGTAAAATTAAAGGCTTGTGGGAAAAATGGGGTTAGGGACTTGAATACTGTACAGTATAGTATATAAAATCATTTTTACTTGCCTTTAATACATCGGGTGGTCAACTGGACATAGGCATATCCCTAGGGGTACTTATACAGGTTTAGGGGGTACATGTCAGCAGGTGAGGACAGAGCATACCCAGTGTGCGGCAGCAGCATCTCCCCTGACACATTCACCTCTTATATGGGGGCGGGGGGAGGAAGAGAGGGACATGCTGGCCAGCCCTGTGCAGCACATCATGGTGCTTCCCCACCCCCACCTGTTTTGAATGGTAGGGTGGGGGTGTTTTGTGCCTGCCTCTGGCAGGATACGATTGGCTGGTCAGCAGCCTGCGGATGGAGTGCTGGCTGGGTAAGGTCTTGGGAGAATCTGAGCCTAGAGGCAGCGGGAGCCACCCCTGAATGAGCCGCCTGTCTCACAACCCGTCTCAGTTGGGGCTGCTATTCTTTGCTTCCCTCCCCCACGACCCGGTGCAGCAGGGAGCAGCGAAGCCACGTGAGGATCTCCTTGCCTGCCTGCTGATGGCCTTGCATTGTCTTGGTGCTGCTTCTCCTGCACGCGGGGCTGCACTGAGGGCAGTAGCATGAGGCTGCACCCCTTAAACTGCTGGCAGGCATGTGTGAATGATGTGTGCTCCTGGAGGCTGGGGAGGCATGGTGACCACCCTCAGGCGGTGGTGATGGCGGCAGGAGCATGGTGTCAGGAAGCACGGAGCTTGCTCAGGTGGCTGCGGCAGTGTCAGTGGTGCTGGGGGTTGATGAGTACCGACCAGTAGTGGGCAACCACCCACAGACGTCGCCAGCAGCAATCGGCAACTGCCTGCCGACGCTGCCAGTGGTGTTGGCGGTGAGAGGGGGGTGGCAAGCAACAACTGCCCACAGGCGCCAGTGGCAGTGGCCAATCGCAGGGGGTGCACCACCAATCTGAGAGCATGCACGTGTACCTGTGAGCACCTCCTATGCCAAGATGGACAATTATTTTGGGCAGATGGCCGCTTACTGAGTTTTGTCAAGCCACGGAGGGCCACATGACAGGCAACCAAGGGCAGATAAATATTAATTTTCTAAATTTTTTAGGAGCTCCAGTGGCTGGATAGAATGGCCTGGTGGGGTGCATCCAGCCCACAGTTTGCATTTTGCCCACTCCTGCCCTACACATTGCTAATGCAGGTAGAGGAGGGTCATCGCTGGGGCAGCATGGGACAAGCAGCGGTGGGCAAAGAGATCCCCACGCGGCTTCTCTGCTGAGTGACAGGGAAGGGAAGCAGGGAACAGTGATGAGCAGGCCTGCTGTTCCCTGCCACCACGGGTAGGGCAGCTCCCCACAGCCGCACACACCTCTGGCAGGGCTGGGGGCCACCTCCGGCTGGGGGCCACCTCCGGCTGGGGGTGGGGAAGGAGAGGCATGAGCAGGGCCAGGGAGTTGGCAGGCTGATGCACAGTTACAGAAAACCATGGTTTCTCAAAACTGTACATTTTGGTAGCTAGGGTGGTATACAGAATGTTAACCATGAACTCTCAAAACCGTGATTGGCAAAATTGTGGCTGGCGAGGGAAACTTGTACGTCATAACTTCCTCAGAGCATTTAAGAATTATGATTTTAATTCTGCTCTTGCTTACGTTGGTGTCATTTCTTTGGCTACAGAAGTATTGTTTCTGATTTATATTACTATAAAATCACTCCTAAAAACCACTACTGTAGTCTGTCAGTGCTCCTCAAAACAGATCCTGTAGCAATAATATTGCAGTAGCAGTAATCCGTAAGGCTCTCGAATTAAAAGGCACATTGAGAGGTGTATAACCTCTCAACATGCCCTTTAATTCAAAAACTTTAAGGATAAACAGATTTGTGCCAGGCTTCTAGTACAGTGTGATCTCAATCATGTGAGCTACAGCTAGCTAAAATCATTATGTCCAAAATCTAGAAAAACTTCACCTGTGTGTAGATATTGATGGACTGATTCTTATGGACAATTTACACCCATTAAGACCATTTTGCCAGGGTATAAAGGAGTCTCTATGTTAACCAAACTTGGGTGATAGATAAATTTAAAAAAATACTGTTGCACCACTTCCAACTTGCTTAAGCTTCTGGCAAGTGGTTTGTTGCCGGTATGATCTATACCTTTTGAGAACAATAACACATTTTATTCTTCAATACTGATTGCAAATATTCAAAGCTATTCTGTACATGAGGTGCTTCAGAGCAAAGAAATTATGCTGTAAACAGAGTAGCCTAACAATACTTAAGGTAAATGTTTTAAAAAAACACTCCTGTGGCTGTCCAGGCCCCTAATAAGGGACTGTCTGGTCTGTACTTTGGTACTTCTGACAGGACATGCACAGTCTAATTACATTTCTACATTTGGAAAGAGGCATCTCAAACCATCATTACTGAAGATTGACACTACAAAATAAGCCATTATTTTACGAGTTGTTTAAGAGCTTTACAGATTTTTATGTTTTCTTTGTGCAGAACTGCTTTGGACAAAGGTGAGCAAAAGAAATAAAATATCCAGTATAGGCCAAATGTATGGGGAGTGTAAATGGGCGTAATTATAAGTCAGCGGAGTTGTGCTGATTTTTACCAGCTTAATATTTCTTTGACAATTTAGTCATATTTTTGTATGGAAATTTTAGTCTATGGATTGCAAACTTGCATGTTGTAACATGCCATTTCTCAGACCCCCTCTGTATCCTGAGAATAAATATTGTTTTGTTACTTTAATTGCTGAGTTTTTCCTCTGTAAATTGAAGCAAGTCTTTTATAGCGCTTTTGTTTATGCTTTGGAAAATCAGATTCGTAATTGTCTTCTGAAAGTATCAGTGGTGGAAATGCTAGCATAAAGTGACACCATCCTAAGGTGGGAGAGTGTCCTTTTGTATGTTAATTGAAGTAGGCTGTATTATGTATGCAGCTAACAAATCTATTTTTATGTTAATCCTGTTTTTAAAATGCAGCAAAAAACCCCAAGATTTAGGACTAGATAGAACAGGCCCAGTTGTTCCTAATGCCTCGGTACTCATTGTTAGACTCGAGCTGAAATATAGTTCATCCGACTCTTTGAGAGGTACTAAATTCTGGCAACTGCCACCATGCTTTTCACTGGAAGCTGCAGGTGTTCAGCACTTCTTTGGAAAAAACTATTAGTATAAGAGGCTTCTTTTTCCTGAAGAAAATATTGTTCTTTTAATGGTTAAATTACTGTTACATTTATTTCCCCAGATTATACTCTGACTCTTTTTACCTGGCTCTATTCTTTTTCTGAAATCTTTGGAATGGGGAACATCTTTTCAAACTCATTCTTTGAACTTCTCTGAAGTAAGTTTATCTCCCCTTTTCAGTATCTTTACTTTTTATGTAATTTAATCATGTATTCCTTTACAGCTAGGTCTTATAATTGCATTTCTGAGAATTTCAACACTGTTGCACCATCTTCTTGTAGAAGAGCTGCATACTACTCTTTAAACAATGTATATATGCAATAGAAATACAGCCTAGATCCATTTAGCAATATATGAGTATCTGAGATTTAGAACTGACAAAGCCAAGGATCTCAAACACGTTCACAAGGAAACTTCCTTGCCTGTTTCTGTAATGACTGTGCCTCCTGCTTACATGGTCATGTATTACTGAGCATTGTGACATTTGTGAGCCAAATTCAATTCTACCTCTTGGGTGTCTAAGTGGACTTAGGGGTGTAGGTTATAGCTGTGTTGGTCTAAGCAAGCTTGCTAAGTGCATTTTTTCCAGCTGTTTAGTTGGTCTAATAAAAGATACCAGATTTACCCAAAGAACCTTAGGTGCCTAAGTTCACTTAGGCAGACAAGTGCAATTCTGTATACCTCATTCAAGTCCCTGGAATCCATTAATTGATCTACTTTGGTTGCATGCTGTCGTTGGGCTCTTCAGATTTGAACAGAAGGCAGAGTAAACTTGCACTTTATAGACTAATCAAAGCATGTGTGTGTGGTATATAGCACAAGCTTTTGTGAGCTCACACATCTCCCTTCAGATTGAATCATAAAAGTAACAGAAGGGGGAGGACCCACCCACCTTTTTGTAGTAGCAGTTTTTCAGGGAGTTAAGTAGGTGGAATAGAATATAGTACTTCAGTGGCTAAGTTTATTTACATGCCTAGTAGGAAGCATAGGAACTCATCCATACCCATAATTGTGACATGAATGTCATGTGAGGCAGGGGAGTATGGTATATCTTGGCTGGTGTGGAAAAGATGTATACACTGATTTGTTGTGAAGTGAAAAATAAGTTATGGAATGCCTAGTTAGACTAAGATGAATAAATAGAGGTAGCATATTGCAATTGAGCTGATTTTTCTCCCAAAACGCTAAGTATGTTGAGAATCTCAATGAAGAATCACTTTTCTGAGTTCTTGTTTAACTCAGAGGGGATTCATCCAAAGTTTGAGCTAAAAGTCTTTTGGAGTTCAGAAATAACTGGTCTGCAAATAGAGTTGATTGGGAATAATGGCATAATTTTTTCCCAAGTCTTGCATCCTAAAGTCATCTTGTGAGTCGCTTCTAAAATCACTCACAGTTAATGTTTTCCTAAATTCACATTTGCCATGTGGCACCATAATACATAATATTTATGCAGTTATTAGCCTTTAATTTTATAGGGGCTGAGAGCTCTCCCAATGAGCTTGTATTATACAGATGGTCAGACTATGGTCCTTCTGGTCTTAAAAAATGTTGAATCTCCAAATTGGCAATACGAATCAGAATTTTCTAAACATTTACCCTAGGAAGATGCAATACATGTCAAAGTCTACCAAAATGCTTGTCTTTGTGTAGCCAAGAAAACACAGCTTAGATTGCTTAGATTGCACAGCTTAGCATTGCATAAGGCATTTATCAATAAAATGGAATGCATTCCCATATACTAAAGTGTCTGTGCATAATGGTTAAGAGATGCCTTGGCACAGCTTGTGTTGAGCACATTATGAGCACAGGAGCAGGGAGTTACCCCTGTAGTGCGGGAAAAGTTTTGGTGCACCGTCAGAGCCCGCCAAAACCTTGCAGCTGCACCAGCGAGTGCATGCTTGCAATTGGCTTACGTTAAACTATGCATACGTGTTGGTTGGCAATTGGCCCGCTGACCGAATAAGAGGCTTGGGCAATGCCTGCCCAAACCGGAGGAGAGCTGGGACACACATGAGGAAACATCCGTGTGTGTTTCCAAGCCACGGAGGAGGCCTGATCAGCTGACAATGACTCCCTGCCGGATTCATCCGATGCCCCATACCCTGCATGAGTGTGAGCTTGTGTGCCTGAGGTCCTGCTTGAGTTCTTGTAACTTCAAGGAATGTGCCTACAGCCTAAGGACTGTAAGTAAAGGTTGTGTTTTTTTTTGTTGTTTTTGTTTTTGTTTTTGTTTTGTTTTTTTGCTTCCAACAACCCGCGAGTCTAGTGCTCTAATTCCACACTTTGTCAGTGGCCCCATTCTGCCAGCGTTTCTCGGCCCCCCAGATAAAGCACTGAGAGGCTGTTTTGCAGTGTGAGCAGCCTTCCATTGCCTGGGTTGTATTACTGGAGTTGGTTTTAATGAGGATCTATTTGTAACCTTAAGGATTTGATGGGTGCCTAGAAATCCAGCGCTGTGTGCAGACATCTATTGACACTACACGTGCTTCAAAAATTAAATGAGATAAAGAACTGCGGCAGCATTCAGGGGACCACTTAGTTCTCAGCATAAGAGGGGTTAATGCCATTGCTTTCCTCTTCCCTGGTCCAAATCTTTGAGAGAAGCTGGTGGAGAGAGAAGTGAGAGAGTGCCTGTAGGAAGTTGACAGACCGGGTTCTTTGGGTAAATGTGATTTCTTTTATTAGACCAATTAAATCATTGGAAAATTTTTTCTTATCAAGCTTTCGGGTTTAAAAACCCATAGTCAGGATTTTTAAACTATGTCCTTAGACCAACACAGCCACAACCTACCCCTCTGTAGGAAGTCTGCATTCCACACCCAGCCACTCTCCACCTTGCCCCTGCCCCCTTGCTCAGAAAAATGTTTTGTTGTGTATGTTTTCACTTATGGTAGTTTTATGCTGATAAAGATTTGCCCCTGCCAGAAACTCTGTTTTCTGAACAACTTCTGCTGAGCTATCTCAGCACCTTACAAAGAGTGGGCTGAATTTTCAAAAGGTTTTAGTTATAAAATGTAGAGTGAAGGGAAGAGTTGAGAGAGGTAGGTCTCTACAATGGCACAGGAAAAAAACAGAGCTTGAAGAGAGGTGGAACCTCTCTTCTGTTAACTTTGCAGTTTCATCTTGTGACTATTGCTCCTGCTACTTCCCAATATTGAAATGTGAATTTCAGGAAGCTATACTGATAGAGGTGCTGTGATTGGCTGAATGCACTGTTTTACCGGTGTCCCCAGTCTTTCTTTCTCTGTTTCCCATTTTTGTTCTTCAGTTTCTCTTTTCTTTTTTTTTTTTTTTTTTTTTTCTTGGCATTCCTGCTTTTGTGCCCCTGCATTGTTTGGGTTTTGCCATGCACAAGTGTAAAGAAGAAGCTTCCTGCAATGAAAGTGGAAACCAATTCTGGTCTCTGGACAATGGTTTGTCTCTGATTTACCAAAGAGATTGACTACAACTGGTGTGTTTTATGGATCAGCAAAGCAAGCAAGTAGATCAGGGGTTTTGAGGGGCAGTTGGGTTTTACTCCCAATTTGTTTGTGCCAGTGCTTAAGGATGATAACCTGAATAGGAATTCTCAAATCTTACCTTATTTCTATATCATACGTTGTTCAGCTGACATTACTGAAACATTTGCATGTGCATTTTACTTTGAAAACATATAGATAACTTTGTGCTTCTGATTTACATAACAGCTGCTTTACAAGCACTGAAGAGAAAAAAGAGGTATGAAAAGCAGTTGACCCAAATTGACGGGACACTTTCAACCATTGAATTCCAGCGAGAAGCATTGGAAAATTCCTATACCAATACAGAAGTATTAAAGAATATGGGCTATGCTGCCCAAGCAATGAAAAAAGCTCATGAAAATATGTAAGTGCATTCCCTTTGCTTTTGCATTAAAGACTTACAATACAGCTCTTACTGAAAAGGAGTCACCCTGTGACTATACAGACTAATTCTGTCACTTTCTTATGGTTTAGCTTTTATTTTGATTCCAGCACTTTAATGTTCAGGAACGTTTTATATAAAGAACTTGGAAGAAAAATAGCTATTCTCAATAGCAGATCTGAGAGAGGAACTCTCATAGTCTAGGCCTAATAATTTTGTGCAAGTGTCTTGAGGGCACAAGGAATAGCAGGAGCACTTTTAAAACCCTAAGGGCTTTGGTTACTTAATAATGCCCTAATCCAGTGGAGAATAAGGGAGCTACGGATAGTAATTTTCAAAAATATCATATGGTCTTTGGGTTTTCTGCAGCATTATCATGCTTGAATACATAGCATTAAATTAAAAAGGGGCTGTTAAGGAGGAGACGTGCAAGACCTAAAGCAATAGCAAAGATGAGACTTCTTCAGAGAACAGTGAGGGAAAGTTCTTAATTTGGGGGATGGCTGTGCGTGACTCCCAGCATTCTGGCATGATTTTTCTCTTTACAAGGGAAATCAGCTTAAAAGCTGCCTATAGGTGTGTTTGGAGGTGGGGGGTGGCATTTTAATCAGAATGGTTCCTGGGCAGCTGCTTTAATTTAAAATGACTCAATGTGTATTAAGCCCCACGTGTTTAAAAATGGCCATGGGACACTTTATCTAAATCTCATTAATCAAGGCTTAGTTAAAGCACTCCACAGTCATTTTAAAACATGTGGGGGCTTAATACATATGATGCTGCAGCAACACTGCAGTGGTCTTATCAGAACACAAGGCAGACTCAATTAATTGAGCAGACATGTTCTAATTAGAATGGCAGTGAGCACATGTATAGGCAGCCATAGATGCTGGCATCAGGAAGGAAATAAAGTCTTCTCTGGGAGTGTCAGTGAGAGCCGATAGGCATGCCAACAGAAGGAGGAGAGGGGAGAAAGGCAGCATCTGCAGAAGCAACACTTGGCTTCTCTCACTCTGGAGATGCTAGTGATTGGAGCGGCTGAACTGTACAAAGCTTACAGTGGAAAATTAAGGGTGAGATGAAAGGAAATGTTTATGTGCATCTCTGCTTTTATCCTTTACTATGAAGAACTATATTGGTCACAAGTCTCTGAAGGGAAAGGGATTTACAGGTGCTAAATGGAGCTGCATCTATCCCACTTATACAGCTAAGAAATGGGGCTGAAATTCAGAATCCAAGCTCATAAGCAGCTTCAACCAGAGCAAGGTGCCAGAAAGCAGGTATCAAGAAGTTTGAACAGGGTTGAAAGCAAAGTTACTATCTAACCATGGGCATGGTTAGATTAAACGGGGGCCCTAAATTGAAGCAGTACATTTTAAAAAACACCGTTTCAATTTAGGGCTGTTTAAACCCCCATGTAAGGCATGTGCCTTACCTGCCCCAGGGAGGGCAAGCTGCTGGCAGGCAGAGTGGTCCTTGGGCTGTATTGTGTGTGTGTATATATATACACACACACTAGTACAGGTTTTTTTAAAAAAATATTTATTTCAGTATATATAAACAATTATATATATATATGGTGATGGGCGTGCACTCCTGCATACCTATCACCATTCTCTTGAAAACATCACAGTTTTTTAAAAGACTACCTCAGCTTCCTCCCTATTCCCCCTCCTACCCAAATTATCCTCCTGTTTTGTCCAATCCTCTCTCATTGTCATCATTGTTGCTGTCTTCACTGTTGTCCTCCATATTGTTCTCTTGGGAGCACTTGCCTCTGAAAAATCTGTGCCAGTCCCTTCCACATAAGGTCTGCCATTTCTTTTCCATTGTTGTCTTTATATATAATACAAATGATGTATGCTATTAGTCCAAAGACAAAAGACTAATGATTTACCAGATAGCTATTGACTCTGCTGGGTCCAACCCCAATCAACATTTCAACCCATAATAACTCCACAGCTCAGCACTGCTCAGTATATGTGTGCACTGCAAATACCTGCCCACAAAGGATCTATGTACTAATTATCCCCACATTCGTGACTGGAGCCAGGTGTTCTTGTCATGAGTCCTGGGATACCCCAGAATTTTTATATGCAGATGAGGTGCAGGGCAACTTGGTCTGGTTCCACGTTGTGGAGGGTGGGGGCCACACTAATCATATGTGAGGGGCTGGGAGAGGGGGTGACAGAGGGATTCCAGGTAAACTGCTTGGGGCTCCATTTGGTGATGTTCGCCAGACATTTTAAGGTGGATAAAGCAACAGGTATCATTGGAAATAGGAAGGAAGGTGCAGCTAAGCTGTGGGAAGAGGAAGCTGAAATATTTGCAGTGTAGTGGCTCACCATGACTTTGGAAAGAGTATGCACTGAGAGGGACTGAGCACAATGGGGAATATTACTTATTCAGATAGACTGCACTAATTTTTCTAACAGGGGATGGCTTTTGGCATAGATGTTTTTACTTATCTGGCAGGGAAGAAGCCTTCTTCTTGGCCTTGAAAGATTTCATATAGTTTGAGAATTAAGGCATGTGCTCTGTGGGCATGGTGACCCCTGCGAGAATCTACAAATGCCTCAAAAAGAGAGGCTCTCAGCTATGCCATTTATGGTGATGGAGGATTGCTCTTGGGCTTGCTCTCTAGCTTGCTCTTTCAGCCTTTCGGTTAGGGGCAGGGAAGACAAGAGGGTATCGGAATTCCAGGGCATTCAAGCTTGGGGCTTGCTCATAGAATGTCTGCCATGGATTTTGGAGTATCTGAAGTCCTAGGCTAAAGAGTCTGAGAGGTAAGTGGTAGTGCTATACAGGCTTGAATGATTGAGCTCTGGTCAGCCAAGAGAATTTGGAACTGATTTGGCCTGTGGCATGAAATTAAAAAAAAAAGTGATAGGTTCCCATCAGCATTTTTGGCACATGGGGAGGGTGTCACCATGTACTTTATAGTTATGCTTAGTGTTGGCTGCATTTAATCAGTGACATAGTTGGTTTTGATTACTGAGCACATGCTGCTTCTGGCAGCAGTTTAATGATAGACAATGTATTTAATGAGTTTTCCTGGTAAGAAAAGGAACTTTCTTCCCTGTGCTGGTTGCGTGAGGGGAAGGGGAGGGAACCTTGACTTGTATTCAATTAAAAATAGCATTTAGGTTCTTACATCTCTTTTACTATAGTCTTTGAAGTACATCGGCATCTGAAATGTTGTTTTTTAACTATACGCATGTTAGAAACTACACCTCAAGTATTTTGTTGTGTTGATGCCTTGGACTGGAACTTCTCTGGATTGTGTTCTTGGTAATGAAGGATTAAACTTTAAAGTTGTGTTATCATAAGGGAGACTGGGTCTAAGGATGCTCCTTTTAAAAATGGATTAAAAATATTTTTCTAGGGACCTAGAAAAAATTGATAACTTGATGCAAGACATCACTGAACAGCAAGATGTGGCACAGGAAATCTCAGAAGCTATTTCAAGCAGAGCTGGATTTGCTGATGAGTTTGATGAGGTCAGTGTTGCAATAAAGTTAAAGGTAAAAGAGGTATACAGTCTGATATGCTGGCTATTTCACTGTACCATTTCATGTTTTTATTTTAACCCTGGGGTTCCAGAATAGGTCATCAGGGGTTTCTGAAAGAGACTGGGGGTAATGGTAAAGTGGGCCAGGAGGCAGCCCACTACTACTGCCAATCTGGGTTGCCTGACTCCATTTCAGCTCACATGGCCCATGGGGCCAGAGGCAGGAGTACTACAGCAGGAGAAGTAATATGAAAGGATTCTGTGACTTAAAGTTTGAAAACCCCTGTATTAAGGTATTTTTGCAAATATAAACATACTTGGACACATTTAATCTCCTTTTCCTTTTTCAAAGGAAGTTTAAAACTTGCTGTCCATGGTTTTTACCATGTGTTTGAGGATATCAATGCAATATGTGATCCAAATAGAATCGCATAACTAGGTATATCAGGAGTATATTACCTCCACATTTGTAGGAAATGTGCTATTGTAATAGTTCTGTTTGCAATTCTAAACATGTAGGACCAGATTTATTGAGGTATCTTGATACCTGAAGAAATGGCTAAGAGCCCATTAGTATTTTCAGAAGTGGTCTAAAGGTGGTTAAGTGCTTACCTTACCTAGAGCCAGTGTTAGGCCACCTAGCCTACCTCAACACTCTTTGAAAAACCTGCTAAGTACGTGTCTGCATCAGCAGGTGCCTAAGATCTTGAGTCCAGATTTTTCAGAAGTGTTTATCTAATTCTTAATGTAGTCTGTGGGAATTTCCTATTTATTGGGGCATTTGATCAGGTCCTTCGCAGAGATGCACCGATATATTGGTCTGATATCAGATCAGCACTGATATAAAGAAAGTTGATTGTATTGGAAATTGGCCTGATTTAGCTGATAAATGCCCACTTGTATGCGTAGCTACAGTGCAGTGAGGAGCACAGCCCTGCAGCTTGGAGAGCTATGCACAGCTGGTAAGTCTGGTGTGGTGGAAGGGGAATCAGGCAGGGGGGCAGATCACAGCCCCCACAGAGAGGGATGAGTGGGGCTGGGGCACGTGCTGCCCAGCCAGGGTGGAAAGAACACCGGACAGAGCTATGGCTCATCTGGGGGGCATGGGGAGGGGGTGGCAGCTCCTGCTGCTGTGCACCATTCATCCAGAGGGCCACTGGTCTGGTGCTTGCTTGCTCATCTGGTGGCTCCCACTGCTTGTCCAGGAGGGCATGGGTTGAGAAGCATGTGCCCCTAGATCGACACGGGGCAGGGTGGGCCTGTCTGGGCCAGCCCGTCCCATGTCCTCCCACCCTGCCCCAGCCCACAAAGATCCGGGGGCATGCACCCCCTCTATGCCTTCCTGGACAAGTGGTGGGAGCAGCGGGAGCCACTGGACCAGCAGCTCCCGGATGAGCAGTGCACAGCAGCAGGAGCTGCCCCTGCCTGCATACCCCAGATGAGCTGTAGCTCCCTCCCACACCTGCCTCACCCTGGCTGAGCAGTGTTTGCCCCAGCCCCATTCCTCCATCACCATAGGGGCCTTGATCTGCCCCCCTTCCCACGCCCCTTCCTTTCCCCTTCCAGCACACCAGACTTACTAGGTGCATACTGCTCTCCAAACTGCCAGGCTGGAATCAGAAATCAGATTGGTATCGGCCGATATGCCTCCTTAAACATTGACTATTGGTATCGGCCCCCAAAATCTCTAGCAGCACACTCCTAATCCTTTGTTATTTTAAAATGAGAGATGCTGATCCTTGTGGATTTAAAGATCCTGTTAAACGTTGAGAAATCTTAATAGCTATTGAAATCACGAAAGAAACAAAACAAAACATTGAGCCCATTCTGGGATCAGGATTAGTCTTTTTGGCAGGTTTGAATTTTTCTACAAATTATAATGTGGTTTTCAAATGCCTGAACATTAAGAACCAGTTTTTAACTGCCCTCTGGTTTTTTTTTTTTTAAAAAACAAAACAAAACAAAAATACCTTAGGTAAACCACAACCCCATACCCCCAAATTAATCTTTTCCTATGGATGAGAACAAATGTAAAATGCCTTGATCCTAAGGATGATAACTTTTCCTCTGTCAAATACTTTCAATGAGTCCCTAAAAATACTTCCTCTTTTGCTGTGTTAAACTTCTGCCTAGGTCCTAGCTGTCTTGGATACTAAATGTTTTTGTGCCTGAGGCAATCTTTTGGATACTGAGTGGGAAATAAAACCCATGGTTGTTTTTTAACATTGATCATTTTTCTAGAGAGACATTTTATTTAAACATTTAAATTAAGACTGGATATTGTTCTGAGAAGTCTGTTTCAGCTCAGAAAAGAAGTTACAGACTTACTATAGGAATTACTTCAGGAGGACTATCAAGAAGGTCAGCATAAATGGTTACAATCTCTGCTTCAAGAATGCATAACTTTTCTGTGGTATTACAAATACATATTTGATCATTTGTCCAAATCAGTTTTTCTGCAGGTAAAAAACAAAACATGTAATATGCCTCAGTATTGACTAACAGGACCCAGCAGGACAACTGGGTCTCTAATGTTACTTTGGATCTGTGCCAAATCTGATGCTTAGTTAGGCAAGGCTTCAGTATTTTTCATCCAGTGACAACATCCATTAACAGAGTTTCCTTCTGGAGCCAGGTCCATTTATAGAATGGTAGCAGAGACATTCATTGATTCCAGTTTTGACAATTGAACTCTTTTAGCCACAGTAAAATTGTAACTTTCTTTGCCTTCATTTTTAACTTTCAAGGATGATCTCTTTGTTTGTTTACAATAAATGCCCATTTAGTTAGAATCAGTGTCTTGCTTTTTAGTAGGAAGTATAACTTGGTAAATCTTAATAAGTTTTTATGATAGCCAACAAGTAAAGTTTGTAGTGCTTCTGCAACGTATGTATGTTCCCAGGCTGATTTTTAAATTAAAACTGTTACTTTAGTGATTCTTTGATTTATGGTTATTGTTAAATACATTCTTTATTTGTGAAATTATAGTTCTGTTAATATAATGGCTTTGTTTGTCTTCAGGATGAGTTGATGGCAGAGTTGGAAGAGCTGGAGCAAGAAGACCTTAATGATAAAATGTCTAATGTCAGATTGCCAAGTGTCCCATCTACCTTGCTGCCTTCTCGCCCTGGTAAATTGCTTGTTTTTAGTTGCCCGTGATTAAGCTATGCTGTGAATAAGAAGGGGAAATATCTTGTATGATATAATTAACTCGGCTTTAACATTTAATGTACTGTACACTTCTTACTCCATCTTTGAGCCTATTCATCACAGGAAGCAGTGAAGGCTTTTTGTTTTGCTTCATTGAACTATTCAGGACCTCATTCTATGCAAGTGTAAATGGATGTAGCACTATTGGCATTTACACTAGCAGAGAAGTTGATACTTGGGAGAAAGGGATTTTCATTGCATTATTCTGGTACTAATGACCAAGAACTTTGAAATTATTTTTATCTTTTTAACCACAAAATAGTTTCTTTTGCGAATAGGAAATTGACCCAGTTTTAGAATGCTGGAGTCACAAAACTGCTGCATGTTATGACAACAGTTTTGAAAATTGATAAGGTTATTTTATTTACCAGTAGAGGGAGCAAAATCAAATAGAATTTGAAAAAGTGTTTATAGTTTTTGTTCCTGTTGTTCCACACTTGTTCCTTGAAAGGTCTCATTCTGCAGTTAGCAGCCAATTTTCAGACCTTTATCTTTTCTTTTTCCAGGCTACTACTCAACACCCCTTGAGAGATACTGGGGACAATTAACTTGTAGCCACTTATTTCCTCTTTGCTTCTATTTTCTCTACTGAGAGAACCACTGTGCATCAAAACTGGACAGCACAAGTTAAGAACAAGTTGTTGGTGTCCTGTGCTGGCCAAGGGGCTGTTGTGACATGTCTACTATCCTAGTACAGTTTAAACACTAGTTCTCTAGTTTCCGATCTAGTATCTCTCTCAATTGATCAACTCTTAAACCTGTTGGGGGTGAGGGGGAAAGAGTGAAAAGATTTCACTATGACAGTGGTCATCTGCTCACTTAAGCTGCACTATTTTAATTAAAACCTGGGCAGCCCCCTCTCTAGGCAGTTATTTTGACTTTTCAGGTTAATTTGCATTGGTGAATTCAAAAGCCTGAAATCTGGCTATGCACAAGCACTGATACAGTATTCAGTGACTAGGGGGTGTTGGTTATAGCTGCGTTGTTCAAAGGATATCATAGGCAGACAAGATTCTTTAGGTAAATGTGTGATGTACCCAGCATGCATCTCTTCTGATTATCCAGGTACAGTTTAGACAACGTTGCTTTTTGGAGTGATGGTATTTTTTTCCCATTAATAACAGCTTTTAGCAGTTATTCATTATGAGATGAATTCAACCCATAATGATACAGATTGAATATGAGCTATCGTGGGAGCATAATGACTGTACACTTAATCTGTTTCACTGTGCTGCCTACATTTAGCTTGCTACTCAGTAAGAACAATTTTCTTCATCCACATCATGCTCTTTGTAATGCTTTCTAGTCTCAGTGCATCTCAGAACAAATTACTATTGCATTAGTCACTAATTATTGCTAATTTCTCATTGTAGCATCCTCCAGGAAGAGAGTGGAAGATGATGATGGTATGAAGCAGCTGGCAGCTTGGGCTTCAGAACACTACAATACAGGTGTATAAAAAAAAAAAAAAAATGGAACTATTTCATATACTTAACAATGCAGCATGATTGCATTTCATGCAGATCCAAGTCAATTACTCTTTTTTTTTTTTTTTTAATTGTATAGCTAATTTTTGCTCTGAAGTAATAATATACTTTCTATTTTTAAAAAAAAAACTATAATCAGGCCTTGGCCAGCTTTGTGTCACTTTTACAGTGAAGAAACCACAAGGAATAAAATTAGCTTTTACTGGATAGTGCATAGCTGCATAGTATTGATTTGTAAAACATGAAGACCCCATAGACAGACATGACTGAAATCCCTGCTATAATGAACCACTGAAACTAATTAGTCTGCAAGACGTCAGCTTGGTTGCAATTATTTGAAAGTCAGTAGAACAGTCAAGTTTAGGTTTCGCTCCTATTACCTGCTTTGAGCACATTGACTGCTGACAGCTAAAAGCTTCTGCACTCCCTCTGGAGCCACTGTTTATCAAGAGTTTTAAGCTTAATCTAGTTTGAGGAGCTGCTGCTGTTTATAGCCACAAAGGTGCTGCTAAAGCAGCCAGGCCACCTGGACTCAATGCAGTTCTGTTAGCAGAGGAAGCTTTTCTGTCACCAAAGTTGCACATCCTAAAATAACAGAAGCAGACCTGGCAGAAACTGCCTTCTGTTGGCAGAGTTGTGTTGGTGTTGATGTGATCTTTACACATCGTTAGCCAACATAGCTGTACTGCCAGAACTTTGTATTATGTTTCAGGCTTTTATCCAAGTCCCTACCAATTTAAACTGATCCAGCTAATTCTGTGGAAGATCAAGAATAAATGGTAACTTGACTCCCAGTTTAAAATGGGGTGGAGAATTTTATGCTTTTAAAGATGTGCCTTGATTTCTTTGGGCAATACAGTTTTTCAGGGAAAATTGCAATGTATTTTTAATGCTGTGAGTGCCAGAGAACTTTAGCTTCTAAGCATTCCATTGGTGTAGGGAGACCTGAAAGGAAATATTATTTAAAAGTGTTAAAATTTGAAATTTTAAGCTAGAATGTTTTTGTTAGAATTCAAATGTTGTGTCTATGGCATTAATGAACAGGATGTCCCAGCTGATTTTATTTTTAAGCTAGAAGAACTAACTATACTGCGGGCATATCTACTATGCAATAGATGAATTTGCTGCACAGTAAATGTCACACATCTACACGTGTGCCCCTATTTGACTTCAGTAAATTAATTAACTCTGAAGCAGAATAGTACTTGTAAATACAAGTTACTAACCTGTTGAAGAGTTTTTTTACTGTATGGCAGCACACATGTAGATGCTTGCCCCAGCTTACTGGGGCATGACAGTACTTCATTGCAGGGGTCTGCCTGCCAGATGCTTCTGTGCAGACCTACCCTCATGCCCCAGCCAGCCCCTCCAAAACGCATTAAGCCAGGGGAAGCAGTCCTGGGCTAGCAGGCTGATTTCCCCAGGACTGCCCTGTCTGCTCCATCTCTGTTTATGCATTTTGCATTTGTAAATGTAAGGCAAGCAATGTCAATAGTCACATGCTTAACTTGGAAAGGCTGGCCTTTAACATCAGTTCTTTATCACATTAATTTTCCATCACTTAGCACTTATTGTTTTCAGAGCATTTTAGGCAGAACTTAGCATAGTCAACTAAATACAACATACTTTATTGTACTTTTTTAGAATTGAAGACCTGGGCTAGTTATCCATGTGATTCTGAATTTGGGTAGAAGGCAGGAAAGTGTAGCCCCTTAAGAAATTTTAGGTGCTGTCCTGTCTTGTGTTTGGCAATTAAAACAAAACAAAATTTTTCTCTGTAAAACTTTCTTTGCTTACTATACACTTACTTCTATGGAACTGAAATTCATTAGAACATGTTAAGTAATTGTCATCTAATATTATCTTTATCACTTTAGGCAGTCACTGTCACTGTGATGCCATGAAAAAAAGCACCCCCTGAACTGTGGTTCCTAGGAATCCCTAACTCCTTTCAAAGGCAAAACCAGTTGATCAAAGACAGCCACGTTGCATTAAATTAGCAAAAGGCAATATGCTGGCCTTTTAAGCCATTTATAGACATTACATTTTTCTAGGTTTATTCTAGATTACAGCAGTCACTATATACACATGGATGTCTGTAGTCCAAATTAAAATTGGTTCCAGTCTGAATTAACTGATCCTCATTGAATGAAGGTTAAAGTTTAATGCAGACTAGGGAATGTATTAAACTGTATTAATGAATACGCATCTGTGGCATTGCTTTTAGGAAAAACTGTCTTTAGGAACTTGGATAAGCACTGCAAATATCAATCTGGGCAAGAGAAGCTCAATTGGGCTTTTGCAACACAACAGAGGCTATCAGGCACAAAGTAACATCTTTACAAATTTGAATGTGCCAACAACACCTCCCTCTAAGTATCTAGTCAATTACAGGTTCTGGAGCAGCACTTTAGATAACTGCAACAATGTAGCAGTGATTTAAAGGCTTATTATCATTTCCTAATTACTTCCAACCTCTGTTAAGGGGCTGTCAAGTGTATGGACTGTGTACTGTATAGCCAGTGCCTCCTGCTGTGAAGGTCAATAATAATCTATTAATCCTTGATTCGACTTGAAATTTGATTCAGTGTGGTGCACATCAACAAGTTTACAAAATGCTAAACATGTCTACAAACAGCCTTAAATAACAAATTCTAGCTGTCCTGTCCAGTGTCCCTGGAGGCTACCACAAATACTATGTGAAAAAGGATACGTCTAAACATATGTCTAAAATTTTCCAGTTCTAGGCTAAAGATGATTTCACGTCACTGGAAAATACAGACCTGTCACCTTTGCGCAGAACATATTCCTATGGACTGGTCAGAGGACAAAAAAACTTCAAGGACAGTTTTTTTTCTGTGGAGTGAGCTACTACATCAAACCACCAAACTCCAAATAGGTTCTAGTCTCTCCCCCAGTCCTGTAAAGAATCAAACAGCTGTGGGTTTTTGAAATGAACAGGAACTGATGTGTTCCTGTTGCCCAGGAGGTACTGAGCAGCTTGTAGGATCAGGCCATTAACAATTAACTTCCTGAAAAATAACTGGAGGCATGATCATACATGTTTGAGTAGAACATCCAAGGATGCTGAGAGTTGGCTGTATTCAGAAGCAAAGATGCATCTGTTATTATGAACATTACATGGGTACAAAACACTTCCATTCACAACTGTTGGAATGTAGTACTGACTGGCCAGATTGCAGTAAACCTTTTTGATGCTTTTGTTTTAATGAAATGTGCATCCACAGATCTCCAGATTAAACTGATTTCACAGTTTAATGACATCTATGACCCTAATGACATCTATGGTGCTACAGCCATTGATATATTTGAAGAGCTACCCCTTTTATTGGTAAATGACAACTGAAACTGCTTTCTTTTGAACATATCTCTTTCCTGTGCCAAACTGGTATTTGTTCAGGACAAAAACAGAAGGGTTTGATAGTGTCAACCCATTACTCTAAGTGCATTTAGAATGGGCACAGCTTACAAACAGGATTTTAGAAGCAGATGGAGTGCTATAGTTGATTTATTCTGAAACTTCCTTTTTGAACTGTTTATTTTAGGAACTATTTTAATGGTGTTTAAAAGTTTAATCTTGGTATTTTCTAAAAGAAAATTGATCTTTGAGGGTGAGTGTAAAAGCTAATTTATATTTGTGTAAATAAATATTTGGTGTCCTAATTGGTAGTGAAAGCTGACTTTTTTTTTTTTTAAATAGGATCTGGTGACTTTGCTGTTGCCTTTTCTTTTTAAGTCCAAAAGCTGTCCCCATTCCAGGCTCTCATTCTGTTTCATGTTTTACATTTGCATATCAAGAACATCAACTCTGGCCTTCCTTCATGATCTCCTGGATGTCTCTAAACATTTAGTTTTTGAACCTCAATTGAAAGGGTGGGCTGGCCAAGCCCTCAATGAATTTCTTCAAAATATTCCGTAGGCATAAAAGGTGCATTAGCAAAAGCAAATACAAAAAGCTATTTTTAAACAGCATGATTTAGAATCTTATGACAAGATGATAGAAATATCAGTGCTTGCCTGGGAAGAATAAAAATGACATAGCCAACTCAAACTATAGATAAAGATGACCATATTATTTTTAAGGAAATCTGGGACTTTGCCTTCTTCTCCACCTCCAAGTCAGTAGCACTGCTGCAGGCAGGCAGGGCACAATTCAGAGGCAGGTAGAGTGCTATGGTATGCTGGGCAAGCACTGCCTACCTTCCTAGCACACCATAATGCTCTGCTTCCCTGCTGCATTGTACCCTGTGCCCCTGTGATTCTGGGACTTGTTTTAATTTTCACCAACTGGCTGAAGCTGGCCTATGAAATCCAGGACTGTCTCAGCCAAACCGGAACATATGGTCACTCTAACTGTAGAGATCTTTGCAGCTCAGATACAGCTGGCTTGGTTGCTATGGGATGGGATCTGCACGTGCTGTGTATGCTTTCATGAAACGATTTCCAATCCGTTCCTCTTCTGTATCTACCCACTAATACTTGAGTTTCTGAACTCAAGTGGAGTAGCTACCAAATAAACCCTGTCCCAGCCCCCTGTGGAGGGTTGGGGTTTGAGAGTGTGGTCGGGGTAGAAAGGTAAGAAAGATTTATTGACTTAACAAAAACATAACTACGCATAGTAACAAGACAAACGATGACAGACAAAAGCAATTCACATCAGCACCTTATTGGTAGTCCCCTCTGATGCCTGATATGCAGCAAGCTTCTCTTTCCACAAAATTCATCGAAGTCAGGCGTTCCCAATCATTGCTGTCCGAGAGGTACCGGGAAGAACCCTGGAATGCAGTTCTTGGGCTCCTTGAGCTCCATGGGCCCACTGATCCAAGCAACAGCTAACTAATCCTTTTCACAGAGCTGTATCTTCCTTCTGAATGGTTTATAGATATTTCAGCTAATTTATAGCTTTTGAAGGGCACTGGTAACGTACGACTACTCAGATTCCCTTTACTTCAACTGTCTTTAGACTGACTAATAGCAGTACAAGCTTTGCATTCTTTTGATAAGGTAATTTTAACTGTGCCACAGGGCTTTACTACTTCTAGGCTTTGCTAAATTTACTAGGCCTTACTTTATACAAGGCCTCACTACATCTTAAACTTTAATTAGGCTTTTAGCAACAATATATAGTTTAATATCTAAACAAATACAGAAAAACACTTGGTCTAATCTTTATAAAGCCTTCAGCAAGCACCTTTATCACATAGGCACACTTTTCAGCTGTCACAAACCCAAACCCCCTCCCACAGCTCTCATAGTGCTATTCCAAAACATAAGCACTGGGCAGGTTTTTTTTAGGTGTGGTACAGCACCTGTGAAATTCGTAGCAATCCATTTCTCCCAACTCTGCCAGTCAAATACTGATTCTTTATTTGCTGTTAAAGCTGCCAGTAGTTGAGGATCATATGGTTTAGATCTTCAGCAAGTGCTTGAATATCTCCAGCCTTAACACCATGATGACTTGTGCTATATTCATGCTTGAGGTGGTAATGATCTACATTTAACTGAAGTGGATCTGTAGAGGATGAGATCAACTCCGGGATTAATGTTCCTTATGTAGCAGAAAAGCCAAGAAAAAATTTTAGTTTCCAAAACTGGTATTTGCAGCACTGGAAAACAAATAGGGCAGAAGTTTCCCCAAGTACTATTCTATTCACTAGTACTTGGCACCATGGGTAATAATTTTCAGAAGTGACTTGGGGGCTTTAGAGCCTCAATTTCAATGACAAGGAATGGAACTTCAGCTCCTTTAGTACTTCTAAATATTTTACCTTTCCTTCTACATAGCCAGGGACAGTTGATCCTCCTTAAAAGAGATTTTAACCACAAGCTTGATCTCTTCTATACACTGTAGCTAGCTTGGGTTATTTTCAGGGGGCTTAAGCCAAACTGCAGAATTGTGGCTAAGTAGAAGACTCCTAATACCTGTTTCTGAGTGACCATAAAATAAACCTTTGCAGATGTGACAACTGGCTTCATTAGCAAAGTAAAAGAATCAATAATCAACATATCTAGCTAAACCAGTAATGAGATCCAATGAAACAGAGCACAAGGCCTGAAAGGAAGTGTTATAAAGGAAGACCTTATATAATCCAAATGTAGTACAGGCAATCCTTGGATTTAAGACATAATTGGCTCCTGAAATCTGCATCTCAGATCGAAATGTTGTAGCTCGGAACCATTTTTCTCATAGAAAATTATGTTATAAATGGAGATTGGTTCCTGAACCAAAGGCCAATACCTTTTTTCACCAAATAACCCAGCATTTTGTATTAAATCAATTATAGATGAATAATATAGCTACTTTAATGCATTTATATTGTAAATAGCAATCACATTGATTTGGAAGGACTTCTTTGAGGTGACTTTGCTGGACTCTTTGAAGTGTTCTTGGCTGGAGTCTTCTCAGGAGTCTCGGCTGCAGGTTTTTTTGGGAGTCTTGTCTGCTTTCTTAAAGAAAGAGTCCAAGCAAGTTTGGACAGATGTTCTCCAGGAACGTGGGCGATGCAGAAAAATTGTTCGCTGGTGTGGCGTTGTGTCAGGTGAAGCATTGTAAAGTCGAAACTGACATCAGAAAGTTGAAACAGTGTCAATTTATAAATGTTGTTATTGAGTAACTTTGTAACTCTAGCCATTGTTGGGGACTGCCTGTATATCATGACTTTATCTTAAAATATTATTAGTAGTGATTGATGCAACCAAAAGTTTTAGAAGCTGTTTTTCTATAATAAATATTTTTTGTTAAGATTGTTAGATAAATTCTAAAAACAAAACAGCCTTGTTAGTAAAGACTGTAAAATGAGGTGAAGAGAAAGCAGGATGGTGGCCAGCAGCATTCCATGGTGGTGAAGAAAAAAAATAAGAAGCACTTCTTTCTGGTTTTCCCAAGGAATAGGGCATTTAAACACATACGTATTCATCCTGTGATGTGGTGGAGATCCATTGCTTCGGAGCAGACTTGATTAAATGAGTTTTCTTTGCACGTGAGCTGATGAGAACTGCATTGCACTATATGCAGTTGTATAAGTGGTGAAATGCATGTCAGCGCACAGAAAACGCCACTGGTATGCTTTTAAACTAAAACACCTCCAATGTTTCCACCATTTTCTCAGCGCTGATATGCATTTGCTGCTTATACAACTACATATATTGCAGCACGAGGCACTTTTCAAAGTGCCTGCTGCTGCGGTGCATGTATGTGTACAAATGCCCATAAATTTCAACCAATTGATTCTATCTTAAGTCCACAACAAATTTGGTTCAATCCAGTCCCAAAAGTTTCAGTAAAACAATGCACCTTAAAAAGGGTGCTTGTAGGCTAAGTGTGTCTAAATTTGGTACCTGCATAAAGTAGATATTAAATATAGGTGCAATTAGTTAAGGCACCTTAACATAAGTATAGACACCTTAAGGTGCCTTAATGCAGTCTATGAGCAGGCCAAAGTCGAGCCCATGGTGCCCTGCACTGCCACTGGGTGCCACCAAGAAGAAGATAACAGCAGGTGCTCTCCGAAGTGCCAGTGCTAGAACTGAAGTGGTGATTCCAGCAGCAGCAGTACCTGTTGGTGTGCCGACCCACTTGGGACTAAGTGAGCAGGAGGCGCAAGAGCTCCTGTCAAAGTACAAGGGAAAGGACCTCCTGCCCACCCCGCCACAACTCCCTGCAGGGGTTGGGGATGCTGGGCATGCTGTCCTTGGCCCACCTGATCCAAGGCCAAATTCCTGCCTGCGTTGCACCCAGCCTGCCAGGGCTGAGCTGAGCAGAGTTCCCAGGAACTCATTCTGCCTCTCCCATTGGCAGTATGTGGCAGGGAGGTTGGGTGCTTGCCCAGGCTGGAGGTGGGTAGAGTAGGGAAGGCTGTGCCGAGTGCCAGGGGCAGATGCAGTCCTACCTGGCTGCTGTTCCAGGAGGGAGCCCCATTGTGGGCTTCTAAGGGTGCCTGAATCCCAGGTGGGCAGTGCAGCATCCTGCCCCTGCAGGGCTGCATTGCATGGCCAACAAACCCACACTGAGGGAGAAGTGTGAAAAAGCTGCTAGTAATGGCCCTGTCCATATTGCGCTGTCCCTTTCCCCTTCAGGGAATCATGGGGAGGGCCTTTGTGGTTTGACCAGAGCCCTTGGATCTCCTGTCCCCTGTACCCACTTAGTCCCAAGTGGGTCAGCACACTGATAGGTACTGTTACTGCCAGAACCAGCACTCCAGCTCCAGCATCTGTGCCTTGGAGAACAGCAGCTGACATGTCTTCTTCTTGGCACCACCTGGCAGCACCACGGGGCCCCACAGGCTTGGCTCTGGCCCACTCTCATCTGATGGTGGGGAGACAGGAACATGAGGAGGGGGTTAGAGTTGGGGCCAGGGTCAGGGCCAGGCCAATTACATCTGGGGGGACTGATAGGTTTCCACCCCTTTGGCTGATGCTGGGCTGCACTGCCCAGCTATGCTGCTGGGGGCTGTCCATGGTGCTGCCCAGGGCAGGCTGCACACACATTCCCCCAGTGAGCTTCATTAATGTGCTTTAAGGTGTGCACGTGTAGACGCATGTGTAAATTGCCTTAATCCACCTTACGGTACAGCACATTAAGTTTAGGCATGAGTAAATTCATGTGTAGACACACTCTGACTGGTATAAAACTAACCCTAGGAATGCACATTTTGTACTGAGTACATCCATTAGGTTAGTAGCTCATTGAAGTCAGCTAAGATTTATTACCAATAGAGTGGAGTGATTCTGTGACTAAAGACTGAGAAGATATAAATACATTGCTTCATTGAAGTTGCAAAGCAGGTTAGTCTTGTGTCAGCTCCACCAAAATTCAGGTTGATGCTTGGAGTGAGTTGACCTGTAGGTGGAGCTCCATGTTCAATACAGGAGTGATGATAAGAGAAACTAGGGCCTGAAATTAGCTTAGTGGACTGCTGCTTCCAAACAAACCTTTACTTTACTCTTATTGACTGATTGCATAGGAGTGAAAACAGGAGGGACATACATTTTAAAGGGAAGGAAAAAGCTGGTTCAAAACTAAGATACCCTTTTAAATACCAGCCTGTTCTAATTCTGCCCTATCTTAACATCCCTGGGAAACCAAGCTGGTGCGGAGCAATCTGCACTTTCAACATATGGAGAAAGCAGAGTAGTGTTCATGCAAAAGCACCCTGGTGTTCCTTCCTGTCAGTACCCAGTAGTTAAAAATGCCTCGGCACAATGGAATTTCTCGGCACAAGATTCCTCGGTGCAGCGGATTTCTGGGTACGGTGAGAAAACCCTGGTGCAGTAAACAGTTCCCGCCAAACCTAGCAATTGCATTGTTTGAGTGAACGCCACCTATTGGCTTGTTGTAAATTATTTCTACCTGGCAACTGACAATTGGCTCACTAGCCATATAAAAGCTAGAGCAGCTTCCGCCCAAGTTAGAGAAATCTGCATGTATCTCGGAGTAAACTTGGCAGACTGATCACCCACCAACGACTCCCCATTGCCGACCATCCCGACATACCCCCTGCCCTGCATGCTCAAAAATATCCTGTGTGTTGTTCAGAGCTCTACCCAGTGCAACATTAACGGAAGTGCCTACGCTGTGTACATTGACAGTGTAAGTCTGTGTACTTCGACAGTGTAAATAAAGCTATCTCAGTTTAACCAGTACGTGTCTGTGCCTAATTCTGCTCCATTGGTCAAAAGTACCCACCTGCCATCTGGGCTCATGGCCACAGCCCTGCCAGCTATCCTCGGCACCCACATGGTGTCACAAACAGGATCCGGGGAAGATGTGATGGAGTTAGAATTAGTTAAGAATTGCCCCTGGCATAGTGGGAGACGCCATGTGTTGAACGCCGTGGAACTAGGTGCACACATTGCCTACCACCAGGCGGGCAGAACAGGTGAAAGACTCATCAGTGGTTACCTCTTGCTGGAAAGAGAAGCGAGAACTGCGAAAGAGTGGGAAGTACATCTTCATCCCGGGGAGTTCAGATGTGTGATGAGTAGTGAGTGGGTTCTGTTCAGGCCCCGAGAGGAAGGGGGCACCGAACTCTTCGTTGGAGTCGAACCGAGCAAAGTAAGCCCGACCCTCAACCAGGAGTTCACCCACTGTATGCGATGCGTGCAGGAGGGTGGAGAGCTAGTGCTGATTGATTCCCCAACCCTGGTGCCTGAGTTGAGAGACCATGAGTTTCTTTCTGATCTCCGCAGAAATTTGGAGGCAGAAAGTCACACCGCGACTAAGTGGACCGGCCCGAAGTGCGAAAAGGGGAGAATGTTGAATGTGATACTCCGCACGGTCACAACTTTGTTGTGGGAAAAGGCAGATTTGGAAGCCAAACTGCTTACAGTTTCCAGGCGGCTAAGCAGACAGCAGCAAAAAAAACGCCCTGGTCCACCGCCATTTCAAGATGGCGCCAAGAGAGAAGGGAGCCACCCACAGGACCTGGAAAAGAAGGGTGGAGATTCTGACAAACGGGCAGGAGTCCAGCCGATGACTCCAACCCCTGAAATGATGTAGTTCTCAGCGACCTCGCCTCCTCACCACGAAAAGGAGGCAATGAATAGAGAACTGTATCCGACTCTCCCACCAGATACAGCGACAACCTCGACAGTCACTCATCCTGTGGCAATGATTAACTGAGTGATCAGTGTGCAGAGTGCAGTCTATGCCACTGCCACCACCTATCATGCTCGTATCTGGACTGAATTACAAGAATTGTGCAAGAAATCGAAAATAAGACCTGGAGAGATTCTGGCCATGTGTCTAGGACACCTGGTCATTGAATTTGGGTCCGACTTGCTAGACCTGGAAGAGGCAAGTTTCCTAACCAGACAAGAAGCAAGTTTCCTAACCAGACAAGCCTCGTGGAGCGGAGGGCACGCCACTGACATATAGTGATGTGCAATGTTCACTGACCCATCCCACTTCCAGCACTCATTGCAGGCCACATCAGGTATAAGTCCCACGCATGGCACAACGGCTGTCCATCAAAGGTCGACGCAGAGCAAATTCTGTTAGCAGTGATAGGAATTTCATATTGTTCCTGGAACTCCAGAGCACACGCACTGGAGCTGACACCACCCCAGTGGACCATGGCCTCACTGTCACCTGTGAAACCCTGAAGCTGTCCTGGTAATTCTCAATGGTGTAGAAGCCTGCATTGAGGTTTATGGAGGAAGGAGTGCTATCATCTTTCAGATTCTCCTTAACCCACTAGCTGGCCAACCCACGGGTGATCTTTTACATCAACTCCCACGATTACAAGCCCTCATAAAGCCAGACATAAGAACTTCCAGTGATTTAAAGCATCGATCCACTGCATGCCCGCATGAATCTGACTCTCGATGAATACCACAACTGTTGCCACAGAGAACGCCAGAGAAGCGGATCATGTTTGGATTCCTCCTACATCACTCACTAAACGGCTGCTGCAAATTTTGGGAGATGCGGGCCGATAGCAACTGGCATATGAACTAGGCTTCCGATATCCAGCCAAGCCAGATGATAAGTCATCTTGCTAAGCACAGAATGCATTAGTAACACTGTAATATAAGTTAGTTAATTGTTCAGAGAATTTTTTCTTCACAGGTCTGAGACTTCGGAGCCAGACCCATAGAGAGAGAGAAAGAATATCAAATATCACCCCAAGAAGCAAGGGCTTGACGTGTGACGTCACCATGACACTTACCGAAGTCCTTATAGTTGAACTTTTTGTAACTAATATAATTATGTGTGTTTGTGTTTTTGTTGGTTATTGTTTAATTTGATCCATTGAGAATGAACTTGTTTTGTTATCTGCATTTGTATATACCCATTTACCACATGAACCCCTCGGGCAAGACGACAACGACTTGACTGACTCGCATGTGCTCCAATTCCATCTGTGCCATTGGCAAAGGGGCGTGTCAGTACTCAGTAGTTAAAAATGCCTCGGCCCAATGGAATTTCTTGGCACAAGATTCCTCGGTGCGATGGATTTCTGGGTACGGTGAGAAAACCCTGGTGCAGTGAACAGTTTCCGCCAAACCTAGCAATTGCATTGTTTGAGCGAACGCCACCTACTGGCTTGTAAATTATTTCTACCCAGCAACTAGCAATTGGCTCGCTAGCCATATAAAAGCTAGAGCAGTTTCTGCCAAAGTTGGAGTACTCCGCGTGTATCTCGGAGCAAACTTGGCGGACTGATCACCCACCAACGACTCCCCGTTGCCGACCATCTCGATGTACTCCGTGCCCTTCATGGCCGAAAATATCCTATGTGTTGTTCAGAGCTCTAACCAGTGCGACATTAACAGAAGTGCCTACACTGTGTACATCACAGTGCGAGTCTGTGTACTTTGACAGTGTAAAGCTATCTCAGTTTAACCAGTACATGTCTGTGCCTAATTCTGCTCCATTGGTCAAAAGTACCCACCTGCCGTCTGGCTCGTGGCCACAACCCTGCCAACTATACTTGGCATCCACACTTCCTATAGGTGTCTTAGGACTCACTAAAACCTCGATGTGTTAAATCCAAAATTTATGAGAGAGCCTACGTCTCAGTCTCTAACAGGCTTAGGCACAGGCTCAGCCTCACAGATCTACTTTGACATGGTGCACGTCAGCAGCTAATCCCCAGGTGGCATCTCCTAGTGGCATTTTCAGCCCCCTGGTTTCTTATACAACTTAGGGGACACCTTAACACCTAGGGAAGGGATTTTCAAAAAAGAGCTGACTAGGGTTATTCCTTAAACTTGCTTGCAGTGACATGGAGGGAACGAGTGGGGTATACATGCAAAGCATATTGCATCTCAGCAAAGTGCCTCTCCCTAGAGCAGTGATTCTCAAGCAGGGTGTCATAGATCCTGGGGCATCTTGAGATCCTTTCAAGGGTACCATAGGGTGTCATGCAATGTTAGTGCTGGTATGTATGCAAATGTGATTCACAAGATAAACCAAGAGATTTTAATAAAGAATTCGTAGTGTTAAAAACATTTTGACTGGTTGCACTCTGTGTTATTTGCAATAGAAAAATTGCTTTGTTATTTTTCTGTAGTTAAAAATGAGTGAAAAATAAGAGCTGGCATTTTCTGAGTGCATCAAGTCAAACAAGGGGTCTAAAGAGTCTTGAAGAGGTCAAGAGCCACTGCCACAAAGGCATTTTCTGGCCAGGCAGCAACTCCCTTGCCTCAAGATTTTCTGCCATGAACTTTCTTCTGGAGCTCAGCACTTAAGCCACATCAGCTACTCAGGCAGCAGCTGACTGGTTTTCCCACCTTGTTCATAAGAAGTGAGAGCAAGAATGCAAAATCATTAAGTTAGGATATTTCTGGTATGTAGCAGACCTAGGATCAAATCATTCTTGCTCTGATTCAGACGAAGGACTTGATTTGATGAATATACATTGGAAGAGACAAATACATTTGAAGCGTATATTCTGGAAGAAGCAAATATGTAACATTCTCAAAACACTGCAAAATGGATCCTCATTTCTCACCCAGAGGAAAGTAAGTCCCGTGACTCATCACAAATGGCAAAAGACAGTGGAAGTGACTTGCTCAAAGCAAAGTTTGATGTCTAGTACTTACAGCTCTGAACTTCTGCTTAATCCACCACACAGTTTCCCTTATCCCTTTGCTCAGCCTTCTAAGCTATAGGTGCAAAGTTAAATGTCAGAGTTAGGTCAGAATGATCAAAGAAGGAACAGTTCTTATTTTGGTTCAGGTCATTCAGGCTAAAACAAAGGACGTGAGAGAAATTGTGTATGAGAGTGGAAATGGTAAAATGGATTAAGTTACTAGTGACCTAGGTGTGGGCTGCAAAGTAGAGCTTCCAAAGTTAATATTTGAGCTTGGATGGCAGCAATCACCTCATCGTCTAAAGAGAGAAACATAATTGCATTTTATACTCCCAGTGGCTTGAAAGCATTGTCAGCAAAATAATCCTAATTGCATTAGGTCAACATTTGGCTGAGTTGGAAAATCAACCACATTGCTTAGAAAACTCCAGAGACAAAGCTTTGAAATAAGATCAACTTGGTGGTTGCCTTCCCTGTGCACTATTCAGTACCTCTCTTCTACACTGTGTTCTACAAAGGAAACGTTAAAGAAAGTACCTAAGGAGATAGTGGAGCTATCAGGATCTTGGCTGACAGTTTGGTCTGCAGCATGGGCTATGGCACAATGAATAGAGCATTAGAAATCTGAAGCAGGATGCTCTGCTGTACTGAGACCTGCTTTGTTCTCTCCTATTGCCTATGCTGGTGGGGGCAGCAGGTCCTCAAACCAAGAACAGAAAGAGAACACCACTCTTCAAAGGATGGAAGCAGTCCCCTTAATCTATGGAGTAACTTGAGTTTTGTGTGACCAATATCTCTGAAGCATGAGCAAGTGTGCTTATTTGAACTTGTCAGCCTTTTTAAAGGTTTTGCTGAAACCTTTATTGAAATATTTTAAAACAATACACAGAACATGTTCATGCCTAGCTGCATCTGAGGGAACTCCTTGCATGGATGTGCTCTCAAGTGTAAAACAGAAGCTAAGTAGTAACAAGTTTTCACTGGCTGATATGCACAGTAGTTGGCATATAGATCTTGTAACCTTTTCTTGCTTCATTTACGCTTCCATTTCCTCCAGTAATTGGGGGAGGGCTACCTGTGTGTGACCTGAGAGAGAATGTTCTCAACAACAGTCAAGCTTCTTAGGTCTCCAGAGGATAAGGAGCAGCAGCAGTAACTTCAAAAAAATTCCCCAGAATTAAATATAAAAGTTGATCCCTTTCTCTGGCCCCAGATCTGAGGGTTATTGAACAAGTCTTTCATGCCTCACCTACAATGGGAAAATGACTTATGCTTGAAATTATTTTACTTGATATACCTCACAACAGTTTCTTAAAAAAAATGAAAAGAATTGTAAATAACGAGATTATAAAAGCTCAATGGACAACTTTGTTCCAATTCCACCCATGCCTGATAAGCAATGCTGGACAAACCTGTATAACTATAAACAGCAACAGTGGAAGTTATATCATACAGAGAGTCATCCTTAATATTACAGTAGAATATCTGTGGCATCTCTTAGTCAATAGAATTAATCTGCAGAACTGCAATCTTTTGCAGAGGCAAAGAAAAAGGGATGTTTCTCCACCATTTTCTTATAAAATCACTCTGGCATTTAAAGTCTAACCAAGGTAGATAAGTAATAAAATCTAGGACAAGTTAATAATTTATGAGCAATAACATTTAGACTTATTTGAAATTCAGTCAAGATTTCCCAAGACAGTCGTCCTGCACATAAACTAATGTCTCATTGTGATTGGTGTCTCATCTATTTCTAACCTGCTGGTCCAGGTATGGATTCAGTAGTAGCCCAGCAGTCCTGCCAACTGGCTAGATGTGATGTTAGGGTGAATCACTTCATCTCTCTTCTTTATTTCCTCCATAGTTTCATAGGATCGGAAGGGACCTGAGATCATCTAGTCCAACCCCCTGCCATGGCAGGAAAGAATAGTAGGGTCAAACGACCCTGGCCAGATGTTCATCCAGCCTTTGTTTAAAGACCCCCCAGGGTAGGAGCCAGCACCACCTCTTTTGGAAGTTGGTTCCAGGTCATAGCTGCCCTGACAGTGAAATAGTGCCTCCTAATGTCTAGCCTGAAATTACCCTCCACTAGCTTGTGTCCGTTGTTTCTTGTAATTCCTGGGAGTGCTCAGAGGAACAGGGAGTGCCTGCTGGTCCCCCTTGACTAGTTTGTAGACTGCCACTAGATCCCCTCTCTGCCTTCTCTTTTGGAGGCTGAACAGGTTCAGGTCCCTCAGCCTTTCCTTATAGGGCCTGTCCTGCTGACCCCTGATGATGCGGGTGGACCTCCTTTCGACCCTCTCCATATTGGCGACATCCTTCCTGAAGTGCAGCACCCAGAACTGGACACAGTACTCCAACTGCAGTCTGACCAGTGCCGCATAGAGGGGGAGGATCACCTCCTTGGATCTGCTTGAGATGCATCTGTGGATGCATAACAAAGTATGGTTGGCCTTCCTGTCCGCAGCCTCACTTTGTTGGCTGAAGTTCATTGTGGCATCAATGATGACTCCAAGATCCTTTTCTGCCTCAACACTGACAAGAAGGGAGTTCCCCAGCCTGTAGATATGCTGCTGGTTCCTCCTCCCCAGGTGCAGTACCTTGCACTTCTCAGTGTTGAACCCCATCCTGTTCTCATCTGCCTACCCCTGTAACCTGTCTAGGTCCGCTTGCAGCCTGTTCCTTCCTACTAGCGTACCCCCCTCACCCATGTCATTGATGAAGATGTTGAATAGTGCGGGCCTGAGGACCAAGCCCTGGGGAACCCCACTGCCCACATCCCTCCAGGTTGAATAAAACCCATCCACCACTACTCTCTGGATGCGGCCCTCCAGCCAATTAGTGACCCATCTGACCGTTCAGGCATCAACACCATTGTCTCCTAGTTTCTTACTGAGAATGGGGTGAGAGACCGTGTTGAAGGCCTTTGTGAAGTCTAGAAAGTCTATATCCACTGTGACATCTGCATCCAAGGACTTGGTGACCTGGTCATAGAAGGCCACCAGGTTGGTTTGACAAGACCTGCTCCTAATGAACCCATGCTGGTCTTGTCATATTCTCCTTGGTTGGGTGGTCTGCAGTAGATCCCCATTGTTAAGTTCCTTTCTTCCTGACCCCCTTGTATTCTAACCCAGATTACTTCTGTTTGCTCCTCCTCTGACCCAGTGTTACTCACTGTGGATGTGCTCCTTGACATATAGCGCTACCCCCCACCCTTACTGCCTGTCCCATCTTTCCTGTAGAGCCTGTAGCCCTTGATACTCACTGCCTAATCATGTGTTGGGTCCCACCATGTTTTGGTGAGCCCCACTATGTCAGGGTTGGTGCTGGCTAGCAGGAGGACTAGTTCCTCCTGCTTGTTCCTCATGCTGAGAGCATTAGTATAGAGGCATTTGCGGCCTCCTGAAGATGAATGGACTGCCCCCCTAATTCCAGCAGTACCCAGGCCCATGTCATTTACCTGATTATCTGTTTTGCTTGTCATCGGTTTAGGCTGGGCTGCTTCTGCAGGCAATGCTTGGCTTGCTTGTCTGAGGCTTTCTCCGCCCACGCCATTCCCTTCTCCCAACAAGCCTAGTTTAAAGCCTGCCGGAGGAGATCTAACAATGTAGAAGAGAAAACACGTTTACCTTTAGGGGAAAGGTGCAGCCCATCCCATCTGAGCATATTCCTCGTTGTAATATGTGGATCATTGTTCAGGAAGCCAAAGTCTGCCTCAAGACGCCAATTCCAAAGTCTGAAGTTGACTTCATCAATGTAGGTCTCTTGCCTCCTTCCATGTCTTCTCACTGGTAGGATGGAGGAGAACACCACCTGTGCTCCTATCTCCTTCAGCATGCCCCTCAATGCCTGGTAGTCTGCCATCAGGTGATTGGGTCTTTTCCTGGCCTCAGCGTTCCTACCCATATGGATAAGAACCATGGGGTAGTAGTCAGGGGGGAGGATAATGGCTGGGATCATCCCCATCACGTTCTCGACCTTGGTGCTGGGCAGACAGTAGACCTCACGTGAGGGGTCCTGGTGACATATGGGACCCTCTCTACCTCTCAGGATTGAGTCCCCTGTGATGATCACCCGATGGTTCTTCCTCTGGGTTGGCTTAGCACTTTCAGTCTGGTTGGAACATGAGGAATGCGGAGTGTTCTCCTCTCTGATGATTTCTTCTCCTCTCTCCTCTTGTAGTGTTGTCAGGGCCTCGTACCTGTTCCGTAGCTGAACTGGGGAGACTGGTACTGGACTGCTGCGAGCAGCCCTTGCTCTGGGGGGAACTGTCTGCCACTCCATCAGGGATGGCACCTCCCGGGGTGCTACTCCCTTTGCGTGTTTCCCTTAGGTGCTTGGCCTGCAGGGAGAGAAGGTACCCATCAATCTCATCCTCTGCCTCTCTGATACCCCTCAGCTTGCTAACCTTCTGCTGGAGCTCCCTCACCTGCGCCTGCAGGGCCCTAAGACAGGCACCTTCAAGACAGGTGTGGGGGCTCCCGCTCCCTGCACCCCCCAGTCCTGCTGGGCATCCCCTGCAGGCCAGGGGGGAGGGGGACGCTAGCCCTCCCAAGGGCTCTGTCTGGGTAGAGGCCTCAGACAAGCCCTGGGTAGGCAACGCTGCCTGGGCCCTAGCAGAATTCTGGGTTGACACCATCATATGTGCTGTTTATTTAAGTTCCTGTGGTGCCCCGTCCCTCACCCTTGCCCTGCTCTGAATAGAGTCTCCCACCTGGCCCACCCTACTCGCCCTTCTGCGTGAACACCGGCGCAGATGCTGATGTGCTTGTACAGCGTGCACCTGTTTGCGTGCTCTGTTAATGCACATGGCTCCCTGCCCGGCTCAGCAAAAAAGGAACCCAGGGGGCTTCCCCTCCTTCTCCTGCTCTGCTTCCCTCTGCCCTGATTTACCTTAGGGGGGATCAGCTGTTGCTGCCCCCACTGCTCCCTCCACTGCTGCCTCCAAGCTGGTAAGGGGACACACATGTGTGCGGATGCCCAGGTGTGCCTGGCTCCCTGCTCAGCTTCTGGCCATAATCAAGGTTGAGATAATGTAAAAGATACCTTGCAGGTGAGAGGTGGGAATAAACACTTGAGATGCACCAAGGTTCTGGAATAAAAAGACACAATTCAAAATCAGAGTATTATTATGATATCAACAACAACACATGTATAGTGCCTGAAGGTCCCTGTCAGGACTGAGGCCACATTGTGCTGGACAAACACAGGTAAACCCCAACTTCAGAGGGCTTCAGATCAGAAAGTCACAAGAAGGCAGAGGGTTGTGTACAACAATTAGTGCACCAAATGCCCTAGTACAGACAAGGTCAAATGCCAAGGATTACTTAGGATGAAAGATTTACTTCAAAGAATATCAAGTGTCCAAAACCCTTTTCCCCCTCAATCCACAGAGAAATGGTTGCCCTCCCACAGTTGATGGTGATATGCCTAGAGAAGCCAGATTCATTTTTCTTTGTGAAGCAGTAAATTTCCCATTTCAAAACCTCCGTGTGTCTTCCCCATTTTTAACACTTCTTCTTATGCTCGGCTTGGGTTTGTCCCATTCTTTCCCAAGACCATTTTTATTATTTCTATACAAAAGAGTATAATAGAGTATATTGGAAATATGACAAATAGTAAATGGAGCTGACTATTCCGGTTTGCACAGTGAGTAATATAATGGGCCCCCAAGTACTATTGTGGAGATCATCATAACTAAAGCATGGTTTCTGCCCAGATGAGCTCACAAGTAAATATTAGGTGAGACATGGGGAAAACCACCAATATGATAAACAGTGAGGAATTAATAAGAGTTTAACAATGATTATGTCGTTATCTATTTATGTCATGCAATACATTGTGAAGAAGATTTGGTATGTGTCAAATTTTAAACACATAAACACACAAAAGGAGATATGAGGGAAGGGAGAACTGAATTGGAACAGAATATTTTGATCTTGGAAGTGAAATGAAAAGAAGAGAAACCTGGCTTTTGGCTTTAGGATGGCTTCAATAAGACAACTTCCATCCACACTTTGCTCATGTTCAGGAACTGTAATTTTTTAGGGCCTAATACAACTCATAAGGATAAGAAAGTTAAAGCTTCAGCTTCTAATAGATCTCAGAGGATAATGGAAGGGAAATTTCTCCCCATTAGGCCTTTTGATTTACACTCTGCTGCAATTTTGAATAGCATGCTGCAAACACACACTGCACATTGCTCCCTCTACTACTAGCCTCAGCCTCCCTTTGATTACCTTTAGATCAGGCTTGTCTATCATACGGCCTGTGGGCCGCCATGCGGCCCACCAAGCCATTTTATCTGGCCTGCAGAGCCAGCAGCGGCAGAGGCAGTGTGGCAGTGGGGCCGCAGCAAGGTGGGCAGGGCCAGCCTGCGGGCCCCAGCCGGCAGTGAGGGGAGTGGAGCTGCTTATTCCTTTTGAGCCTGGGTGAGCGGCCCCCTGTGGGAGGCCAAGCAGCGGCTGCTGGCACTGCCAGCCCACGCCTGCCTCCTCACCCACCCACTCCACCCTGCCCTGTCCCACAGAGAGGTGGTGCCTACTCTCCCAGCCAGTCTTCCCCCAGGCGCTACGGCTCTCCAGGCCCAAGGGGGCCACTTCTCATGTGCTGCAGGGGGCAGAAGGAGCCTGGCCAGGTCTGCACCGGCCAGCAGAAGCAGCGGGGGAGCTGTGTGCTGCTCGAGATGGAATGAGCCTGCACCGGTCAGTCCCGAGCGGCACACGGTTCCACCACCGCTTCTTCTGGCCAGCGCAGAGCCTGGCTGGCCTCCTCCCATCACCAGCAGCACATGCGAAGCTGGCTTCAGCTGCATGCTGCTTTTCCTGGCCAGCGCTGACTTGGTTCTGTCCAGGCAGGTCCTGCAGCACCATGTCAACTCGGGCATGGCACCCACAGGCCTGACAGGCCCCAGATTAACCCTGGCCTGGCCCCGTGGCTTCTCTAGCACCAGGGTAACCCAGTGGTAGCCAAGCGACTCCTGCAGCACCATGTCAATCCAGGCATGCACACCATGTCAACCAGCACCATGTCAACCCCTGCAACTTCATTGGTGTCAAAGGTCATATGACATCACTTCCTGATATGATACTACTTTCTGTGATGTCTTTGAACATGGCTCGCTGGCCCACTAGGTGATAAAAAGTTCGTGATCCGGCCCCATGTTCAAAAAGTTTGGACACTCCTGCTTTAGATGATGTTTGAAAACATAACTTTGTTAGAGGCATTTGATGCTTTAGGCACAATCCTAACTCAATCCCTATCTTGTACCTTATTAAAATAATGTCCCTTTGATTTTGTTATCAGTGTATTTTGATGCTATGCTATGCTATGATGTAAATTGCATGTTAGGAAATTGTACACTCTTCTAACCAGAGGAAAGGAGATGTTTTTAAAATAATGTACCTGAAACTATATTTTTGCATTTTCCTGTATTGTTTAAAAAAATCAGAAATGGTAGAAGAGTTTATTCTTTTTTTTTTTTTTTAGTAATCCTAGGAGAACATTAAAGAGAAACATATTATACTGTTTTATATTAAAGTTTGGTGAGATCATTCCCCAAAAGCCACCTTGGGTGCCCCTCTCCAGAAACCTCTCCCTGTGCCAGCCTGAGGGGCTGCTGGTGAATCCCTCAGGGCAGGGATTTCAACCCTGGTCAC
>JAGPOW010000261.1:47863016-47932188 GCA_030014935.1 Caiman crocodilus | reverse complement strand
GCAGTAGGTGTGCTGGACATTTTTCCTCCCTAAGTGCAGCACTTTGCATTTCTCCTTGTTGAACTGCATTCTGTTGTTTTCTGCCCACTTGTCCAACCTGTCTAGGTCTGCTTGCAGCTGTTCCCTGCCCTCTGGCGTGTCCACTTCTCCCCATAGCTTTGTGTCATCTGCAAACTTGGACAGAATACACTTTGCTCCCTCGTCCAAGTTGCTGATGAAGACATTAAAGAGTATTGGTCCAAGGACCGAGCCCTGCGGGACCCCACTGCCCACACCCTTCCACGTCGAAGCCGACCCATCCACCATGACTGTCTGGGTGCGACCCTCTAGCCAATTCGCCACCCACCAGACTGTGTAGTCATCCAAGTCACAGCCTCTTAACTTGCTCACCAGTATGCGATGGGATACTGTATCAAAGGCCTTCCTGAAGTCTAAGTATATGACATCCACCCCTACACCTGTTTCTAGGCGTTTTGTAACCTGGTCATAAAAAGATACTAGATTAGTCAGGCATGATCTGCCTGCTACAAACCTGTGCTGGTTTTCCCTCAGCATAATTTGTCCTGCCAGGCTCTCGCAAATGTGAGCCTTGATAATTTTTTCGAAGACTTTGCCAAGGATGGAGGTGAGACTGACTGGCCTATAGTTGCCCAGGTCCTCCTTCCTCCCCTTCTTGAAAACAGGGACCACAGTGGCCCTTTTCCAGTCCTCCGGGACTTGGCCCATGCGCCATGAATGTTCAAATATTCCCGCCAGTGGCTGTGCAATGACGTCGGCAAGTGCCTTCAGTACCCTCAGATGGAGCTCATCCAGGCCTGCCGACTTAAAGGCATCCAGTTCTTCCAAGTGACTTTGCACTATCTCAGGGTCTACACACAGTAGTCTGGCACCTTGCTGCTACCTTTCTACAATCCCAGTGAGAGACTTGTCTTGACCCTCTCTTAGAAACACTGAGGCAAAGAACTCATTGAGGAGTTCAGCCTTGTCCCCCCTGTCTGTCACCAATTGCTTCTGCCCATTTAGTAAGGGTCCTATTCTACCCTGGGCTTTCCTTTTACTCCCTATGTATCTAAAAAACAATTTCTTGTTGTCCTTTACTTGGGATGCCATCCTCAGCTCCATGGTAGCTTTGGCTCATCTAACTGCCTCCCTACAAGCGTGAGCAGAGGAGGTATACTCCTCTTTGGTGATCTCTCCCCGTTTCCACTTTTTATGTGCTCCCCTTTTGGCCCATAGGCTGCCCTGGATTTCTCTGGTCAGCCAAGGAAGCCTCCTGGCCCCTTTCCCTCTTTTTCCTTGCATCAGGATTGTCTCTCTTTCTGCCTGAAGAATCATTTCCTTAAGGCACAGCCACCCTTCTTGGGCTCCTATCACTTCAAACTTCCTACTCTGTAGTGTGTCCTTGACTAATCGCCTGAGTTCATTGAAATCAGCTTTCCTAAAGTCTAGCACTTTCACCCGACTAGTTACCTTATCCACTTGAAATCTTATGAAGAATTCTATTATTAGGTGATCACTGTCCCCCAGATGGCTACTGATCTGTAGCTCCCCTACCATGTCATCCCCCATTGCCAATACCAAATCCAGTAAGGCATTCCCCCCTAGTGGGACTGTGTACCTCCTGTGTCAGGTGGAGGTCCTGTACACAGGTTAGAAACCTGTGTGAAGGCTGGGACTTTGCCGTCTGCATCTCCCAGCAGATATCTGGGTAGTTTAGGTCCCCGATGACTACCGCCTCCTTAGCTTTTATGGTCTCTGACAGCTGCCTCAGGAGCCCTGAGTCTAGTTCTTCCCCTTGGTGTGGGGATCTGTAGCAGACCCCTACCAGCAAATCCCTTTCTCCTTGCCCCCCATGTAACCTAAGGAGTAATTAGGAGGTGAGAGAATGACTGTTCACTAGGGTGCTCCAGGGGAGAAAAAGGAACAATGGTCATAAACTGTTAAGAGGATGTTTAACAATCAAGGTGAATCTTTCAAGGTCCCTTCTAGCCCCTAATTTCTATGACATGAGTCTAAGATATAGTTTATTCCCCATATTCTAGAATGACTTGGGGGAATATTGGCTAGACAATTTATTAAGAGAATGAATTGTAGGTGGGAGTGGATAATGGTATATCAACTGTAACAGAAGAGGGGTAGGTGCATTAGTAGGTTATAGTTGGTTATGCTTAGATTCTGTTTTGAGTCCTACATTCACCATGAACACTAAACAGAACTGCTACCAGTTGGTTTATTCTGCATTGGAATCACTAAAATAAAGTCAGTATCCGAATACAAAATTTCTTTCTGTTGGAGGAGTAGTGTTTGAAAATATAACATTTCCTCTATTCCCATGTTCTCTGTATACACCTTCCTAGTTTCTTACTCTTACTTTTCTTATAAGACTCAAGGGTTACCAAACTTCCTGTTCTTAGGAATTGCCTACCACAATTTTCAAATAGCTAAAAGATGATCAGCCACAAACACTCCTTTGCTTCTCACACCATAGCCCTAACATTATAATGTTCCAAACATTTTCACCAGGAGCTGCATTGAAGAAGCTGCATGAAGCTCATATACCACTTCGGCCATCCCAGCTCTAAATTAGCCTTTTCTTTCCCATCATTGAAACAGGACAGTAGACTAGATGGACCTTTAGCCTGACCCACTTTGGAAGTTCCTATGAATTTAAGGGTGGAGAGAAAAAAAAAATATCAAAAAGCAGCTTTGCAAACTAGCTGTGAGGTTTAACATGACTTTGTACAGCCTGTCTCAAAAAGGAATTATTTTTGTATTCCTGTCAGTGATGTAACTACATTGCAGTCTAATACTATATGCTGGATGAATTTACATAAAGTGATACTAGGTAATTGCCTAACACAACAATATTTGCATCTCTGTCCTACGTACTTACAGGCTTGGTGGTGCTACACTTGTCAGCACCACAACTAAAAAAGACCTGGGGGTCATGATCAACCTCAAAATGAACATAAGCCACTGGTGTGATGCCATAGACAGCAAAGTGAACACCACCCTGGCATTCATTAACCAACGCATCACAAACAAGACTAAGGATATCTTCTTCCTGCTTTATTCAGCATTGGTGAGGCCGCAATTGGAGTACTGTCTCCAGTTTTGGGTGCTGAACTTCAAGAAGGATGTCGAGAAGCTGGAAAGAGTCTGTTGGCTACAAATGTCCAACTCGGGATCCTTAAAGTTCTAGTTTATTAGGAGGATTGAAACACTGTAATGAAGTTAAATCATAAACCTTGGGGCTGGTCCCCCACACACAGTAGTAAGCTACAAGAATCAGGTATACCTATCCTACAAGCGCTGGAGTCTGCCCTCGAGGCTTCTTTCAGTGTGGTGTTATCTTCCAGAAGGGATTCGTCAGCTGGTCCTTCTGGCTGGACAGGTCGGGTGCTGGTCAAGTTGGAGATCAAGAGGGCGCCACTGAGGGTCACTTTTCACTGCTTTTTATCTGTCCTTGGCAGACTTTGGTGACTCCCCACTTTTCAGGTTTGCCCAATTCAGGGGTTGTTGACCCTCGTGGGACTTCCTCTTCGGTAGCTACTGGATGGCATCTGTCAGCCCCAGGGCTCGTCCACATATATGTGCAGGTTTGGGAGTCTGTTGATGAATTTTGCATAGGGCTCTGGGAGCGGTCAATTTGGAGATATTCAACCCAAAAGTTGGTCCCCGGCATTGATTAACTCAGGTCAGGGCTTCTAGCTCTTGATCAGTGACATTTAGAGATGTCCTGGTTGCTACATTGTCTTCTATTGAGTTCTTCCGTTGGTTGATCTGCAATTTCTTTAGGTGTTAATTGCTGCCTGCTACCGTGTTACACATTCAATCACTGATTCACTCGCTCTTTCAGGGGCCAGCCTGATACAAGGAAGGACAGTTTGATTCCTGCTCTTGTTAATATTGTTGCAATGTAATCTTACTTATGAAGGTAAACACATTTAATTGAAAGTTGAAAGGTAAGGAGTATAAAATATAAGCTACAAAAGTAATGCCATGACACACAAATAGGTAAAAAAAATACCCAAATACAAGGGGACATACAAAATGCACACATACAAATTTCAAAACACAATTCCTTATCTTAAAGTGAAAGAAAGAGGAAGGAAGAAATGGTAGAAGAGGAAAAACATATCCAAGGAGAGGAGAGCAACTGCAGGCAAGAGGAAAAGGGGTTTTCTGCTACAAGTCCAAAGAAGGGTCACACAAATGATTAGAGGTCTAGAGAACAGACCATGTGCAGAAAGACTGAAGGACATGGGACTGTTCATCCTGAAAAAGAGAAGATTCAGGGGGCTTGGTGGCAATCTTTATATAAGGGGCGAACATCAGGGGCTAGATCATCTGTTCACCAAGGCACCCAGGGGAAGACTAGAAATAATGGTCTTAAACTGATAGAAGATCCCTTCAGATTAGACATAAGGAAAAACTTTATGGGTTGTGTCTAGAGTCTGGAACAGACTCCCCCTAGAGGTGGCACAGTCACCTTTCCTGGAGATCTTCAAAAGACAGCTGGATGCACTCCTCACTGGGGTCATCTGATCTCAGCAGTCTTTTCTGCCTTAGAGCGGGGGGGGGAGGGGGGGGCTGGACCTGATGATGATGTTATGAGGTCCCTTCCAGCCCCTAATTTCTATGAATCTACAGCTACCAGGAAGCCTTGACCACTGCATTTCAAATGCACTGTGTATATATATGTCTGATTAAAAACAAATTAGGTCAATCCATATAAATACAAGGTGCCATGGAGGGTGCTTCTCAGATAAAGCATTTAAAATTTCAACTTAAAAGTGAGGCATCCTACAATTCTTAAAGATGACAGGGCAAAATACAAACTTCCACATTTCTCACCATCCCCTTTAAATGCTTTGGAAAACATTTATATCTAGATTTATATTCATTTAATGGCTAAAGTGGCAGTCCACAAAGTAAAAGTGAAGAATGCTAAAAAAAATTTAAAAATGTTTCAAACATTTATTGTTTTAAACCTGAATTATTTTAACATATACAGCTTAGTCCTGTTTAAGACAGTACGTGAATTGCAATGGGATTTGACAATTGCATAGTTTCTATATAATGTTCCAGGAACATGTAATATTTTACAAAATCCCCTAGCAGCCTATCAGAGTCCAAAAGAATACAAAAATTGATTACCTGTCTCTTTTACTTCAGCATACACGCAGTCAATTTTCTGATGTTTTGCAACATTCATTCATTTTCATGCAAAGATAACAACCAGAGACTTAAAAAAAACCTGTATGAAGTGAGATATCCAGGATTTGCTTTTCATAAAATTCTGCTGACTGGGTATTTAAAATGTTTCTATTAACACAGAAAAAAAAGAGAGAGAGAAAATGTGTGGGATGCCCACAGTTTTATTTCCCCAGGAGGTTTCAAACAGTTCTTCATAAAGGTCATTGTATGTACAGCCTGAAATACAAAGCTAACTTTGAAAACTCCAGCACAAAGATACTGCATATTAACAGCATTAAACAAAGAAGTGGGTGGTACAGAAAAAATGATGAAAACAGAAAAGCATTCTTCCAGTTGGAAAAGCAGAAGAAAACAAGGCACTTTTAGTAAATAGGTGCAGAACAAACGAGCTGTATTAACGATTCCATAAAGCTGGCCCACAGTTGGTAACAAACTTCTGTAGTAATGAACAAGTAAAATACAAAAAGGCACTACATAATCCTCTCCCTGCAACTCCCCCTCTCAAAAGAAATTAGCCAATTAAACTTGGCACAAGGGAGTCTATTATAAAGTGCATCACCTGGCTTAATACATTTTGAAAAATAGGCTGTAGAATGCATTGTAGCAACATTCCCATGTGTAAAATATATTGAAACAAAAATACATTGCAACTAGATTCAACCTAGCTACTGTGCAGAAAAAAATATGGCTTTCCACAAATCATTCTATATCTCTGTATAATCCAGAATAATTTTTAAACAAATTATGTATGCATTAGCAAGAAGGTAAGAGGTAGTGTTTTTGATAAAACTCATTATCATTACATGGGTATGCAACAAAAATATCAGATTTAAAAAAGCATTCCTGAACTAAATCAATTATTACAACACGATATTGGTGGGTGAACAGACAGTGTGTTTGGGTTCTCACACGTTAGTGCTTTCAGCAACAACGATTACTAGCTTTTTATTAAAATGGCCAATCCTTTCCATTTCATAAATACCTTTCTTTTGGTAATGTAAATCTTGCTATTTCATGGCATTAAAATTTATTTAGACCTTTAAAAACAAACACGATATGTTCTATACATTTATTCAACCTAGCATGCATTCACCTTTATTTCCATGAGTATTATTCAATGGCTATATAAGAATCTGAACAAATCAAACACCAAAGAGATGAACACGTCAAATGTCACATTAGTGGCAAATGTGATGTACAGTATGTCACATCCTTGAGTAACGCGATTGGTGAATACACATATACAGCTTTAGCCACTGCTGTGGCAAATCATTATAATCTATGTACAGTATTTAAGAATCTAGGCATAGCTGAATTTAGCCCTAATTAGAGACTTTAATATATTAAATATATAAAGGCTAGATAAAAACTGAATCAAAAGCAGCAATAAGTATATTTCTTATCTCAATAATTTGTAAGGATTTGTTTATGTAAACATTCAATTGGTGCATTCTTGCCTGGTACTGTAATATTTATTTTTTTACAGCTACTATGTGTTTTTACCCACAGAGTCCATTCCAAACATTATGAAATATTGGAAGGTAATGGCAGCTGCTATTGATTTACTCCTCTTCATCAGCAGTATACGCTACTTCAGCAACTTCAATTTCTGGCACAGAACTTCCAGCCAACGAGCCACTCCAGCATGCCTTACGAGTCTCTTTATCAGAGCTGCAACAACAGATCAATATATGTTTCTGTCACATGGAAACCAGTTTGATGCTCTATATTAGTTTCATGCTTCTGATCTGTAAAACATTGAAAAACTAGTTAACTTTACCTATTACTCACTTTAAGTTTACAGCTATCGTTCTCCAGGGTATACAGCAAATGTTTTGTGGAGCTGTTAATAGTTTGTGGTAAAATTATAAGCAGAACAGTTGTGCACTATGTTCACAGAGTCAAGTTAACAGTGCTGGTTAAGTTGGAAAAAAAAAATTGCATTTACCAGCTGTCCTCAGCCAGTTCACCCTGGTCTGCCTCTATGGCAGAAGACTCCACCTCGCCACTGCACTCACTCTCTTCTCCTGACATTCTACGAGTCTTCGATTTTCCTAAAGAGAAATCCCTACAACGAAAAGACACATGTGGAATGCCACTGATATATTTACAGATTCAAAGTTAGTTGAACTCCTAATGCTTAAATTAAGTTGAACATTTTATTTAGAAAGAACTATCCTTCTCTCTACTTAAATCCTTGCTTCTTTTATTACAAAGGAATTCCACAATCTATGTAAGATCTACATTTAGTAACTCATTTCTCAGTTACTCATTATTCACCTAAATCCAGTCACTGGTCATTTATATTAGAATTCATAGCTATACAAACTAATATCCCAGTCAGGAGATAGTGACTTTGGATAAGAACTCAGATGCAGATGATTTAAGTCAGAGGTTGGCAGCTAATGACCTACAGGCTGGATCTGGCCCATGAAGCCATGTAAACTGGCCTGTGGACATGGGACTTTGGTAGCATTCACTCTCCCCATTCCACAATGGGAAGAAAAAGTGGTAGTAGTGGCCCTTTTCTAGCGCTCACCCTGTCAGAGGTCTTCCTCTGACCCAAGCTGGGTCATTCTGGCCTGCAATCTGAAGGAAGTTGTTATCTGTCGGTGACCTAAGTGACAAAACATCTAACGTCAAACATGAGGGGAAACAGAAAAATAAAAGAAGATTCCTCTTAAAAATATTCATCCATGCTCTCATTGTGGGACCAGTGGGTTTAAATGAGAAATTGTTTACAACATTTGCATAACCAGTACAATATTCTATCAACCATGAGGTGCAAAAAGTGAATAGGTCTTAAAACCAGGCAAAGACAAAATTTACCAGATCAGTGACTATACTTGGCCTATCAGCCTGAGTAAAATCTGTTATTTCAGCATGAGAAAATGTATAAAACTCAAGAGTCTGGAAATTACGATGTATATGGTTTTTTCCATTATGTTAATTACATTTCCCTCATTCTTGCCTTCATTTTTTCTCTCACTTTTGTCTAATTTATTATCTTCCCATCTAGCTCAAAAACACATGTCCTAACATCCCCAGCAAGGAAGAACTGCTTTAACATAGAATCTTGTGAAAAGCAGAAACTGCATTGGACAAGAAATGTTGAAAAAAAAATGTTGAAAGCCATCTTAATGCAATTTAGCACTACTGGAAAACTAAATTATAGGAAAAATTGTATCTATATCTGTTAACATTATGATTAAGTGGATTGTGTGGAGCTTCTCTCCAAAAATCTTTTCTGTTGTGGTAACATTTCTGCAAAATGTTCTCTATTTGTGTTACTAATAGATTCAATAAACACTTAGGCATGTACAAGTCAGCTGCTTCAGTGCTGATTTTTCAATGCTTTGTGCCCCAGAACAGAATCCAGAACCTAGATTAAGTGTACATACTCTCTATACAGGCATGAGAAGAGGTAGGTGCTCAAGAATGGCACCCTCTGCCAAAAAGCAGCACAAAAAACCCAACACATATTGAGCCACTTAATAGAGATACACAGTGAGCAAAGCAATGCTAAACACAAGGGGCAAAATCCTAACCCTGTTAACTTAAGACTTCTGATTCAGGAACTCAGGAAAGCACGACTGGGTTCTAGAATCCTCTGGCTGCAGGAGCCCACCCTCAACACTCAATACTCTTTCAAAGAACTGTGCAGTTTATATTTTTCTTTATAAAAGAGAGCTTCCAGAGAAGAAAGTGGTGGTGCCAACCTTTTACACAAGTAGCCTAGTGGCAAAAGCAGAGGGAGAATAAGGTATTCACGCCACCATGAGGGGTAAGTCTGTGGGGGAAAGGGCAGGGGGAGGAGAAAGGGCTATGGGGGTGTGGAGATTGAGGGAGGAAGCAGGGCATAGGCAGGAGCAGGGGTGAAGTGGGGCCCTGGCCCGGCTTGGTGGTGGGACAAGAGGAGGCCCTGGTGGCACATGCCCCTCGCCCCCCGCAATTTGTGTGGGGTGGAGGCAGCTGCCACTGAGTGCTGGGCTTTGAGCCCTACTGCCCCGAGAGCTGTGCAATGCCACGTGCATCCAACCGCCAGGCAGGCAGGGGGTACGGGACAATCCAGTTGCAGCAGGCATGTGGCATTGGCCGCTCCTGGGCCAGCTACAGCACAATCAGCATGCAGCAGCTGTCCCCTGCCCCGCTCCTGCATACAGACTGGGGAGGGGGTACATGCCCCCTAGGCATAGGCAGCAGATGGTGGGGCTAATGGGGCTCAGCCCCCCGCAAATGTGGGGCAGCACGTAGGGCCACAAGAAAGCCCAGCTGTGGGCTCCATGTAGCTGCAGCAGGGGTGGGGAGGGAGGGAGGAAGGAAGGGAGTGGGGCAGGGGCAGGCAGTGCACAGTCAGAGAGGAACACAGGATGGAGCTGCAAGTGGCTTGTCTGGGGTCTGCAACTTTTGCTACTATATGCACCCCAGGAGGGCAGGTGCCACCACCTGGCTCAGCCAGGGCCCAACTCAACCCAGCTCAATGCTGCCTGTCTCCCTCCCTCCCTCACCATGGGGGCTTAGTGGGGAGGGGCTGGGACAGGTGCTGCACAGCAAAGGCAGGACACAGGATGGAGTCATGAGTGGTTCGTCCAGGGGGGACCCAGCGTGGGGGGGGTAGCTCCCTCTGCTACACACACCCTGGGTGGGCATATGCCCCAGATCTGCATGTAGGGCAAGACAAGTGGGCTGCGCTGAGGGTGGGCAGCAGCAGCACTGGTAGGAAGGGGTCAGCGGGGCTCTGGTGAATTTTTGGGTTGCTGCAGCCCCCCGCCCCCAATCTAGCCTCCAGCACCGCTCCTGCACAGCCCTCTCCCTGCTGGGAAGAGCCTGACGCCACCCCTGACCACAGCTTCCAGCAGCAGCCCACCCTACCCCATACACCGATCCAGGGGCACCTGCCCTCCTGGGGTGCACGTAGTAGCAAAAGTTGCAGATCCCAGACAAGCCACTTGCAGCTCCATCCTGTGTTCTGCCCTGACTGTGCACTCCTTGCCCCACTCCCTCCCTCCCCACCCCTGCTGCAGCTACATGGAGCCCACAGCTGGGCTTTCTTGTGGCCCTACGTGCTGCCCCACATTTGCGGGGGGGGGCTGAGCCCCATTAGCCCCACCTTCTGCTGCCTATGCCTAGGGGGCATGTACCCCCTCCCCAGTCTGTATGCAGGAGCGGGGCAGGGACAGCTGCTGCTGCTGCATGCTGATTGTGCTGTAGCTGGGGCCAATGCCACATGCCTGCTGCAACTGGACTGTCCCGTACCCCCTGTCGGGATAATGAGAGAATGGAGTCCTGTTTTCTGGTGCCTATGTTACCATCTCAACTATGTCCCCAGCCTAATAGTTAGGGTGCTTTTGCATGGAGGAGGATGTGGATTTCAGCCCCCTCAAGCTGAAGTGGAAATGGGGAAGAGAAAAGAAAAAGAGAAATCACAGCATCATGGTTCACTACTACCAGGCAAGTGCTCAATCCACGGGTTGTTCTATGAAAGGCAGCCACCCAAACACAACCTCCTGTAGATAGACTTTGAAGGAAACACTAATCGAGGCTACTGCACTTTGTGTTCAATTCAGCATGGTCAGTGTTTCTTAGGTGTGATGTGAGTATATGTACCGGATCGGGGCCCACATGAGACTTGGGCATAAGAATGCCTACTTTGAAAATCCTAAATAGGCTTTGGTATAAGATAGGTGATGAAACACTTAACCCTAGTCAACATGTAGGTGTCTCTGGGCATATGAAGTAGCAGAAGTTTAGCTGCATGACTGTACTGAGAAAAGGAATTTAAGGAACTATCAGTACATGTAGTAAGGTCAGAGGTGGGCAAAATACAGTCCACGGGCTGCATCTGGCCTGCCAGGCCATTCTATCTGGCCTGTGGGGCCCCTAAAAATATAGAAAATTAACATTTGTCTGCTGCTGGCTGCTTGTCAAAGATGACAGGAGCCAGGGGCAGTAGGACCCACGGGGAGCTGGTGGCAGGACCAAGCAGCCAGCAAGGCCAGCTGCAACCCCACCCAGTCCCACTCCCCGGTTCCTTCAGTCCCCAGCCGGAAGCTCCTGCCTAGAAGCCACTTCTGGCTTGGGACCGTGGAGCTGTTTCTGTCTCCCTCCGCCTAAGAGGGAAATTCAGATAAGGCTGGGGGAGGAGGAAGGCAGGGAAGGTTCATGGATGATTGCCCCAGTCCTCAGGGTTGGGTTAGTTCCTGCAGAGTCCTGTGGTTGCAGTGATGCAGCCAGGAACCACAAGGTGTTGGAGGGCTTGTGACAGCAGGCAGGGAAGTGGGGAAATGGCAGCTACAGGTGGCGGTGGGGTGGGTGAATGGGTGCGCAGTGACACCTGGGCAGAAGCGTGGGGGCCACAGTGGTGTCTCAGGGCCAGCACCGGTGGGGCCAAGGGTAGGGCTGCAGAAGCACAGGGTCCGAGCTGGTGTCCCCCTCTTAACTCTATGCACACTACACAAACATGTAAATCAGAACAAAAATATTTTTTGAAATCAAATTAATGAATGCTGTAGAGTTGAGATTTTTAGATTATAATTTGGTATTTTCTGGTTCTGAGATGGCAAAACACCTTGCTGAAAGGAGTACTTGCGGGGGGCAAATTGAGGGACTTCTGGTGGCAAATGTCAGGGGGTAGGATTTTTGACCCCAACATGATGACCAGGGGTCATGGTACCTGTCAAGGGGCGGGGCTACCCATGCAACCCTTGACAGCTAGCCAAAACTCAGTAAGCAGCCCTCCACCTGTAATAAGTGCCCACCCCTGGGTTAGGTGATATTTTTGTGGATCACACAAAAGATTTTAGGTACTTCAAATTTCACTTAAGCCACCTTTTAGATGTAAGTGCTTTTCAGGGTGTGGACCTAGGCACTTACAGAACTTTCACAAACAGGAAGGTGCCTAGAGGACTTAGGCACCTTCAGAGTTATATGACAACTCCCCACCCCCACTCAAGAATCATAATTCTATATTTAGGCACTTCCGTTCCATACAAATCCTGCTTTTAGGCACACATCTTTTTCTGAATCTAGCCCCTAATGAACAAACTCAAATCATACATCTAACGCCATTCATTCCTTTAGCAATTGTTTTATGCTAAACTGCACAATCAAAGCTCTTTTTAAAATGGCCGAAGGAATTTAGTCCTTTATAGAAAAAAGTCTAGGATGATCAATTCAGCAGGTCCTACAGGACAGAACAGTCCAATATCACCTTCCCTGGGTGTGGCTCCAAACTTCAGCAGATAGACACCACAAAGTTTTGTTATGAAACTTTGCCAGTTTTCCCTTTGATTTAGAAAGCTTTGAAGTAGCATTGCAAATTGCCTATTTGCTGCAGTAGTTCAGGAATCTCAGAACAAAGTTAACACACAGACATACAGGAGATAAAAAACAAATTGAGAAAAGATCTGCCACATAAAAAAACTCCAAAACCTTTCAAATGTAATGTTTCCCTATAACTCAAAGCAGCTTTACTGCTGCACTCAGTTCTAGGAAGGTGTTACGGATGGAACTTCAGGTTAGAGTAAAGACTGTAGTTAAAGCAGTACTGACAGGGAAATCTATTTCCTCTTAAAGGAGATGGAATAACATGATTGGCACTAGTGATTTATAAATCTCCTTAGTGAGCCTTTCAACATATGAGAAGGGCATTACGGAGAACACTGCTTTCTGTGTAACCAGTGTAAAGAATTTCTTCAGGAAAAGCATTTAGATTGGTGTTGCTCTTCACAGACAGTCTTTATGAAAAGCAACTCATAAAAAGCCTAAAAGCTACCACGTACCTAATTCTCTTTTCTATAGTTTCTATATGAAGTTGTTTTTCATTTAATAATTTCTTCAGTGATTCCACTTCCCTTTGTTTATCAAGAAGTTCTTTTTGTAGACGGTAATTAGTTTCTTCCAGAGTTTCACAAAAAGCCTAAAAGAAAAATATAAGGTAAAGTTAGTGGGTAGAACGGTTCTTCTCCCCCTTCAGAAATATTAAATTTATGACAGTTCAGTTATTTTTTTGTACAGATTATCCTAATATCATGAATTTGAACATTTTTACTTTTGCCCTTTATAAAAACACACAACCAACACTTTGAGCCAGGCCCTTATTATATCACACCACACATTTTTGCTATATCTGATCACTGACATTAGGCAGTGAAATACAAAAAGCTGTACCATTGTGCAACATAGAATGAAAGTGTACACAAGACTTTATAGCCTAGTGGTTAGGGATTGTGACAAGGGAGAAGGGAGCCCTAAATTCTGGTCCCCATGTTACCATTTCACCAATGCCCCCTGGCCTTGTTGTCAAGAGTACTTCAACATGCTGGAAGATGAGGTTTTCAGCCCTCTCAGAACTTAAATTCAGATTTAGTAAGTCTTTATAATTCTTTCCCCAGAGGTTTAGAGATCAATAGTCCTGAAAGTCCTTCTAAAAGTTTATTGCTTTGAAGATAAGATGAAAGGGGAGAAAAAGAAATATTCTTTTCCTTAATGAGCTTGAAAATGAAACAACAACAGTATAAGCAAAATCGGACTAGGTTACAAATACAGGTACACACCAAACAGAAACGCAATTCCAGTAATCAGTTTTCATTAGTAATTCCACTAATTAGTTTTCCTTGAGAGTTCAAAACAACAAATAAAAAAAAGGTCATGCTAGGGAGCATGAGGCCGAGCATGTCTATCTCTGGCATTATTCCAGAGCTGGAAGTCTGCTGTGAGACTACTCTGGACTCTTCCCCAGTTCCCAATCTCAAACCCTTGGCTTGGAATCAAGCCTGCCAACAGACCCTGGGGACAAATTCAGGGCAGCCTTCTGGCAAACTTCCAGCTCTGCAATGCATCTGTGAACCTGGGTTGCCAGGGTGCAGGTGAAACAAGTACTGTCTGTCTGTCTTGAGACCTGAGGCTGATGCTGTAGAGACAAGTCCACTGCAAAAAAAAATTCTATAATGTGTATATAATGTTATATTCTATAATGGACGACAGCCATTTAGAAAGAACCTTAGAGGATTTATGTAATTTTGTTAAATTACTCAGACACAGGAGAACTACTGAGCTATTTCTACTGCTGCAAAACAAATAACTACAAAATAATTTTTAAACACCCTGATGTAATAATTAGTGCAACCAATTAAGAACGTGTACAGCAAGCAGAATGCAAATGAATTTATTTTTTTAACCATGTTAATCAGCAAAAGAAAAAATATGTACAAAGTGTATATACCCTGCTGAATTTGACAGAGTTTTTCCCAAGTTTAATGTGGAGACCTAAAGTATAATCTAATATGCATCTAGTGCAGAAAGTAGAACAAGTCTTGGCATGGTGCCTCCTGCTCTATTACTGGTAGCAGCCTACCAACAAAAACGAGCAATTTTCATTTAATAATTTACACGCTTTCCCTGACTAATGAAGTTATCCAACTAGGAGGTAAACCCTTTTTGCTTAGGACTACTGGCAGTTAACCAGTCACTGATTTATTTAATAAGAACCATTTGCGTACCCTATTAAAAGTAAAAAGATACACGATTTTTACTACTATAATAAAATTACCATTGTTATTCATAAGAGGATGTCAGGCACATCTAGTATTTTTCTTGGGTTCAAACATCAGCTGTAAAAATGTTTGGGGTAATGTGCAATTTTTTTGGCAATTTCTAAATTGAATAAAACACTTATCAAGAAACTGGGGACAGATAAAACAAAAAAACCTTTAAAGACACTTGCATTCATTAAAAAAAAGTCAATTTAGCATTACATCAGTTTTAAAATTAATCCCATGGACTGTGATATGATGGAATTAATTTCAACTGACAAAGGTAATTAGAAACAAACTGTTAGTTCAATAGTGGCTTTGTTTACAACGGTTTTCGGGAAGGCTGGTCCCAATGCTAATACATGGCATGCAATTCATGTTGTAAGAGTTCAAACACAAACAATCATTCCAATTAGGCAGACATCCCAATTCAGCAAGTTATTTAAACGGATTTTACCCTTGCAAAAGAATAGTATTTAGGATGAAAAGATGAACTGATATATGCACTATTTAGTTTTGTACAAAGTTCCGGGAGTGTACAAGAAGCTAGATTTATGTACAAGCACATTACAAGAAAAAAACGTAAGGATTTACACCTCAACTTCCAAAGTTCACAAAACTGCTCTTTAATAGTGCACTGCGGTAATTTTAGCAGTATTCCTTGTAAAGGGCTTAACGTAGAACCCTGTAAACCCTGAAGCAGAGGTTTGAATGGAAAGGGTATTAGGCAGAGGGGTTGTTTTATTTGATGTTCTGATTAAGTTCCTATGAGAACAGAATTGTTTCCTGAGACTCAGCTGTCAGAGCAGACAGCATCTGGAAGGAGGAAATAGCCCAGATGCTTACAAACAATAAAGAACACAGGCAGTCACTTGGTTCCTGGAAATGAGAGGGAATTGAAGGAAAAAAAGACAGACCAAAATAACTAGAATAACCAGAGTGATTTGTCTGGTGACTTTGTTTTGATTGGGTTTTGGTAAAAACAGAAAATGATGAAAGACATTTTCAACTGGATGGCAGCAGCAGAGCTGGAGCAATGAATAGAAGTGATGGGCTCAGGCAGTTCTCCAACAGTTCCTAGAAAGGCGAGGGTGACCATGACCGAAAGCTTACTAAGAACTTTTTTCCAACTACTTAGTTGGTCTAATAAAAGACATCACATTTTACTGAAGAACCTTGCCTAGCTATGTTCTTAAACCAACTCGGCTGCAATCCAAGCTCAGAAAGGCAACAGTAACTGATGGAGCCTTAACACTGGCAATAGGAACCAACTTCCATGAGTGATGAGCAGCATTTCAGTAAAAAGGAAGTCAGGGATTGTTACCCAAGAGAATATCCCCAAACAATATCAGGTACACACATCAGGTCAAAATGGGGAAAATTACTTCAAGGTGCACAGATATGCTATGCTAGGACAGGTATTAAAAGTGTGCCCTTCTGATGACAGGAACTCTGAGGACGTGGATGAGGGTCCTCACAGACGTGGGATGCCTGAAAATTAAGAGAAACAGACCAAAGGACAGGACCACTGAAAGAAGGAAATGTACAGTTTAGTTACAGAACTTAGTCACAGGTATATTATTAGGGCAACAGGAGATGGGGGACTCTGTTACCACCCAAGACTATATGGAAGAGATTGGACCCAAAGACTGTGGGGATTATAGTAGTTGTGAGTTCCTCAAGGTAGACAAATGTCAGCAGTGGAACATACATCAGAAGGAAAAAGAGCTAGCTTGTATCAGAATGAAAGAGCACATGCTTGCTGCCAGAAGAATTAAGCTTTATATGGAAATGTTCCTATAGACATTATACAAAAAAAAGGATAAAATACTGAAGATTTTCCCAGGACAGGCCTCCAGAGAAGGAAAGGAAAGGAAATGGGTGTGCCATCATAAATGCCTGAAATACTGACTCTGGCCTGATGCCATGGTAAAGGTGTATGGGTAAGTAACAGGGCAATGCACACTCCTTGGACTTAACTGGAAAAGCTCAAGTGGTTCATACAAAGGGCTGAGAGAACAGCAAGAGAAGGCTGCAGGAGGAAGACAGGGCATGATGTATGCATAAGCCTCAGAATGCAACAAGAGCCAAACAGTCAGAAATTGGGCTCCAAGTAAAAGTGTGGCTGGCTAAAAGAACCTCATTCATATTGAAACTCCCAGAAGTTTCAATACAAGTTCAGTTGAACCTATGAGGGTTTTTAGATAATTATTTGTTTTTAAATTTCTTCTGCTGTAAATAGTTGTGGATCATCATGACTCTGCTTTGCTTAGAGCTTTGTAGGTCTCAAACAACACTTAAGACTACATCCAGAAACAAACTGACAATCATTATGAAAACATGCTTCCTGCAAAAAAACCAATGCTATAAAGAAGAGCTGGTCGATTCCTGCAATGCTAAATTGATTCACAGGCAGCCAAGAAGCTAGATTGCCTGTCAAGCCAATTGCCTGGCCTCTAACACATCCTGAGCTGCACTGGCCTCGCCTCCCCCGCTCTGTCCCGTGTCCCTAGCATCTTGGCGGCAGGCTGCCTTCTGTCAGAACGCTTCTTTGTGCTCTGCTTGGCTGCTTGTCAGCCAGAGTGCAAATAAGGCGGTAAGGACAGACAGACTTAGGCTTTTATAATATTAGAATTATCTGCAGATATCTCCCTTTGCTGTATTTACCCAAACTCAAAACCACCCTGAATTTAAGATGACCCCCAATTAATTAGACGTTAGAAATGGAAAATTTGTGTGTGTTAATTTTTCTATATCTAAAATCTAATTTTTGAAGGGAATGTGTGGCTCCAGCTCCAATCCAGGGCTCAGGCTCAAGAGTTGGAGTCCGAGCTGCACCCCCACTGTATCACTTGCATGTACTCAAATCTAAGACAAGGGGCTCCCCATGTGGGGGGGAGCAGCTCAACTTGGATTTGAGTAAATATGGTAAGTTTGAGAAATAATGGAAAGGTAAACAGCCCTATATAAACAAAATAAAATCTTGACCACGTGGAACTTTTACAGTGACAGACTTAGATGCGCATAACTGTGAGGCCAGAAAACTGTTACCCAACGATGACCCAAAATTTCAGTAACTCTTTATACTATGATTGATTGTATTCAGAACAAGACATTTGCCACCAATACCATCTTCATTTCCACTTCATTTGTTTCCAGCAGCTAGGATGCTGCAGTGACCCATGGCAACACAAATACATTAATAGATACATGCATCAACAGCAGGGGAACAAATGCCATACTGAGTCAGATGACAGGTCCATCAAGTCAGGTACTTTGTTTCTCACAGGACAAAAAATTATTAGGTTTAGAATTAAGCAAAGTCTTTAAAAAATGGGACCCAATTGATGTACTGTATTTAGATGTTTTGTTCTCATCATTCTTATAGTAAATGTTATATAGCACTTACCCTGCTCTCTTCTAGGCTATCAAATGGACCTGGTGGATCATCCAAACAAAGGAACTCTCTCACTGCGAGGCTTTATTTTAAAAAAAAAAAAAGTTAAAGTATGCATGTATTACACAAATTGCCAATTGCTCAAATAAGGAACGAGACCTTATGGGCGGGGGGGAAGGCAAAGTGCCACGTTTATTGATTACATGAAACAAAAACATACAAAGACATACACTAAACACATCATTCACACAGACAAACACACTCTAAGCACATGTTATAGTTACCAGCTTGCTTGCTCAATGTTGGCACTGAGTGGCCAGCCCAGGTCCACTGAGGATGATGGGAGTGGGGGTGAACAGACGTGTCTGTGTTCCAGCAAAGGTTACAGAGTATGAATTCCCCATCTCGGCATTGTTGGATCTCACTTCTATAGGGATTTCAAATCTTTGTCCGAAGTTGAGGTACTTTTCCATCTGCATGTGTGTATCCAGATGTTGTTTCTCATCATTCTTTTCATTATCTCACCGCAAGGTTGCTCTTGTTGTAACAGTAAATCTTCCAGCCTTGAAAGTTGTTTAAGCCAAATTGCAGGACATGCAGAATTCCTCCTTTACCCTGTTGCTTAGCCTATCTCTTCTGGTAACAGACTGCTTCTTCATCCATCCATCCAACAGTTCATTGTCTGGTAACTTGCATATTCAGCACCTTAGCAAACCTCCTTTTGTTTACACAGGCACAACAAACATTTCATACACTCTTCATTCATTCAATCATACTACTATCCTTAATATAAAGTTTATAGCTTGATTACATAGATAAATGATTACACATAATACACACACACTAACCATATTACTATCAATATAATGCTGTTATTACTTAACCTAAATATAAACTATTCAAATGCCAAGACATCCAAGCTAACATGTTCTGGCCTTGCGTTACATATTGTTAAAATTTCATTCAATCACACACTATACATGTGTGTGCATGTGTAAAAAAGAACAATACCCAAAGACATTCAATGTCAAATGTAGGGCTTCTACAAGAGAGTAATGATTTTATCAGTGAAAAGAACCCATTCTTTCCTACTATTCCCATTAATACTGATCTATTTTATATGCCATTCTTTAAATCCATTGGGTTTGCATATTAACCTATAATGGCATTTAACACATGCCACAAATCTTTTAATCTTTTACAGCCATATTAAAAAAAAATGTGAATTCTAGAAGCTTCTGATTTTAAATTAGAAGCTATTAAAATTTTCAGTCTTCAGATGAATGGTCATTCTTGAGGGCAACTGCCAACCTAATTTTGAGGCATTTTTAATAATACTGAAAAACAAAGTTCTGTGAGTTACTAAGTATTAAAAAATGAACTAAAGAGATTGTGGTAAAATTCTGTAAAGGTGAGAACCTGCAAATGGATCCCTTCAGGTGTGTCCCTACTTCAGTGCCATCTACAAAACTTTGCCTGGATCCAGAATGCTTCTGAATGGCTCCATTTGTCCTAAATTTTCAATTTATTAACACACACAAATTAGAAATGAAATACCAAGTATTGTGTCACACTGCTGTAGTAAGAGATGCACTGCATCATTATTAAAAATGTATTACATGGGTAAATTTTGCTGCCAATACTTTGGTCTTAAAATTCTGTGCCATGTCCTTTCCTTGCCAAGAGAAAGCCAAGAAATATTAAGTATTTCTTTGCCTTAATGCATGAGCCGTAATTATTATGCATAGTGTGTATTTTTTGTATGTCTCTTGAAAAAAGAATTTAAAAAGATTAATATCGTCAGTTACAAATACAAAATTCTTTATCATCATCACTTAAATTCATATAAATCTTAATCCAAAATTATTATCTGGATTAGCCAAATAGTGATTGATAGGAATAAACTCATTCTGAAATTTCACATTCTTAAACAACCATAACAGGTTGGACTTTGTTGAAATATAATTATATCACAGAATGTTGTCAATTTGATTAGTCTGACCATTTGAACACTGTCCTTTTATAGCACAAGGCTACATTCCATCTTTACGGCTGAACTGTTTTTTGGGGGTTTTTTTTTACAAGATTTAAGATTTGTTGAATGAGAGTTCACTCAGCTATCTCAGAAGAATTTATTATATGAAAGAAAGCATTGCTGTTCATAGCCCTATTCTCCAGTATCTTTACCCTTGATTTCATACAGTTCACCTCAAATGCATTTTAAAAAGTATCTAGTTACAAGATGATTTTGCTAGTAATTCTATTATACTACAAAACGTGGGATTAAAATAATGTGACAAATTCAGAAATAGGATAACCAAAAGCATAACAATTACCTGTCAGTACTGAATCTGCTATATAATTTTTTCTACTTGGAATAGGGCCTATCAAAGTACTGCCTTTTGCTTTCTCTGAAGCAGTTTGAGAAACCCTATGATTTGTTACCCACTTAAGGAAATTAAATTGAAGTTTAAAGCTACATACCAGGGGTGTCAAACAGCAGCTTCCTGGGCTACATCTAGCCCACAGGGTGTACATCTAGCCTGCCAGATTATCAACAGGCCATTGGAAGTTAGAGAACATGGCCTACCACAGAATCTGGGGTCCCTGGACCTTGGTATATATGGTGATTAGCAGCAGGAGGGCAAGCAAGGGGTGATACAACCCTGGTCATCCACTGGACGCTTTACTCGTCCCCATTGCTGTGGCCATAACTCCCCAGCTGCTGGTCCCTAGGGCGTGACCTGTGCTGCAGCTGCAGTTGCTACCTTGGTATGGGCACGTGACAGCAGCAGCTCTAGCTTTGGCATGGGGCACAGCACAGGAGTGGAAGCTGCTACAGTGTGACCTAGGTGAGAGCAGGAGCTGTTGCCAACATATCCTCTGGGTAAGAGCTGCTGTTGCTACTTTTTCCTCATACTCCAGGCTGGATCCAACCTGCAAGGTACCCCAAAAATCCAAATCCAGCTCAGGTCATAAAGGGTACAGACAGAAGTGACAATTTTCATCCAATCTGGCCAAAGAAAGCAGTCTATAGCTGTGACCAAATAAGTGCATGGCTGCAGACAGCTTGAAAAAATGGCCTATTGGGTGAAAAAATCAGAACCTTCATTGCATGTGGTGTCAGATCAAGATGTTTCAAAAAGAGCATCTTCTGCAACTTCTGTCTGTAAGGCCTGCCATCCTCCAGCTGTTTTCAGAATGGGAATAGGGAAAGGGTATGGAGGGAGTTTGGTCTGGGATTTCAGCCCCTGCTGGAGGGTGGGGCAGGTGTACTGGAGATTCCGGAGTTGGGGAGTGGGGCTCCAATTTGCCTACCCCACCCCCCAGTGCATGAATGACTGGTGCCTTTTGGGGGGGGGGGGGAGCACACCATGGCAGTGAGTTTGACACCTCTGCTGTAGATGATCTTTGCATATAGGCATGAGAAGGAATTAGTTATGACTACTAATTATCATAATTTAATCCCATCAGGAATGCACCAAAGCATATTACATAGGTGTTTCACTGTGCTGAAAAAATATACTTATAACTTTTTTTTTTTGGTGCAATAGGAACTATGAGGAAGGAGCTACTGAAGTAAAACCATATTTCTCTAATCTCCTTTTTAATGTCATAAGTAGTAAAAGAAGGTTCCTCTCTCAACTTAATCCATCTCTGCAAGGCCTTCCCATCTTGTTATGCCCTGAAACGTGTTACTGAGCATGGTATCCTCCCTGCTCACCCCACGCCCTAATTCTCTGACCTACCTAGATAGAAACAGGAAACAATGCCAAGTGCGAGAGGGTGCTACTCTATCACATCTCATGGTCAGGAAAGGAAGACGAAAAGCAAGCACACATATTCATACTATCCTACAAAATTAAACGTAAGAGTGACTCTCTTTAGGATTAGGTGGAAGCAGAAGACAACTGATGCTGCTTTACAAGGCAGTTTCAGTTCCTGCTGAACAGGTTATACTTCTTTGTCCCTCCCCCTCTTTCTTGGGCCTTGTGAGAGCCTGTTAAACCTAGTAGGTAGATCTCAATCTGTTCTTCCTCTGAATTATCCTCTGAATCCCAAATGCAGTGATTAGATCTGTTCCTTAAGACAATGTTTAACGCTAATTTAGACACTACCACAACTTTCAGCTTTCATCTATTGGATTAATTTAGTGCTAGCAAGAGGTACCACCTGATATCCCTAGTAAATGAAGCCCTTTATTTACAGTCCCAGCTTCCCACATACTCTGCTCCACTAGCATGTCTCAAGGGGAAAAAGAGAGGAGACACTTCCTTTAGGATGAACAAAGGTAAGTCAGTCTATGATGCAAGGCAGTCCAAAGCCTGGTGACAAGTTTGTGATGAGAAAACAAATAGATCCAGAGATTACTCATATAGGGGGTTAATAACTATTACATGATAACTTTTACTTCCCAATGAGCAAGTAAAGATTTAGATTCAGATGGAAGCAAGCTTAAATATTTTATTAGCTTTTGAGTGACTGCAGTCCCAGAAATAAGTGCCAGTATTGTGTGTTTGACAATAAAGCTTCTCTTATCTTTCCAGAAGATAAGCCTATTAAAAAGAATAGTAAGGCTGACTTCCACTCAGAATGCACAGGCAAGATTTTCTATACTCAATTTTCAACACACCTCACTTGGCTCTTAGTGAAAGCTTACATTTATCCCTGTTTCAGTTAATACAAAGGAACATGGTTCTTTCCAAATTCACCTCTTAATATTACATAAACAATATAAACAGAATTACTACAATTACGCCTAGATACTTGTACTAATTTATAGGGTTCTTACTTAAGATTTTCTCCAATACCAGCCATTGATGCATGATGATAATTTACATTGAAGATGGCAGTGCAGCACAGCAATACTTCAATTAGTGTTAAAAGTAGTAGCTCAGACAGTGTTGCAGTATAACTATAATAGTATGAAGCCCAAGGAAGGAGAGTTGGTAAAATGTAGAGCACCTGTCTCTAAAGTCATGACAGACCCATTAGACGTGTGCTTATTACAATTTTGAATGTCTGGAAATACATGACAACCAAATATGGGTTCATCTTCACTAGGAAGTTGCACTGCTCAAGACTATGGTCCTAACATGACTATATACTGGTATATGTATTCCTCTACTAGAAGAGGAAATATACACTGTTATACTTGCATAATTATTTTGATTTAAGAAAAGTAGCCCTGTAGGGATTGATTGCAGTGTAGTACATGTGTACTCAAAGCCATATGTTAATTATGTATTCAGCAATGAAGCAATCCTTTGGGAATAAACACACTTTGCAGTTAATCTTACATTTGTATTTTGAGTTAAAAATACACAGTTCATCATTCATTATCTAAAATGGGAAAATCTTATTTTCTTCTTTAAGTTGAAACAGAGTGTCACATAATTACTATATGAAAAGAAACTGTAACTTTTACATGATGGCTGACTGCAGTGATCAAGCCATCATATTAACAATAGAATTCAGTACCACATAGCTCATAGATGAGCTATTCTGTTACAGACCTAAGGCCTACGCCAGCAGTTTAAGTATACTGAAAACAAAATTAGTCACATACCAGTTTGCAATGTCTTTGTGAGCTACTAAATTCTGCAGGAATGCTTGTAATCCCAACTGTCGATCTTCCAGGAAGTCAGGGTTGTAATTATCCTTGAACCAGCGCTTTGGCGGAAGTGCCAATCGAAAGCCTGGGAACATATCTTTCAACTGAAATAGAAACCAAGGATGAAGGAAGAATATTAAAGTATCCGTGAAAATACTGAATTAGATAAGGCATTAGATAAAAACTTCTCTGTCCTTTCTGCTCTCATGAACTTAAGAGTCATGAATATTTAGCATTCATGGAATAACCACTCCAAATCATACAATTAATTTCTAACTCACAGCTCTACTGATCATTTGGGCAGTTAATTGGCCTCTCAGTTTTCCCACCTGAAAAATGGAAAAAAATAATGTGCTTTGATGTTTTATGCCTTTATGGCAGTCCCATAGTACTTGATTATGCACCGTGATAAGTATTAGAGTGACAAACATTTCACTGGTATTCACAGCAAGTAAGGCACTTTGGGATGCAAGGAGCTATATAAATAAAATATATGAAAACCCATTTTGAGCTCAGAAGAATGAAAAAGTAATCAGAAAGTGTTCTCTCTCTCTCACACACACACACACAAATGACATCTCCTAGTAAAGACTGAAGAGCATTAACATTTCAAAATGTATGGATACAACACATCCCAGTGCTAATTAGTCATTTATTGACATATTTACATTGCAATGAAAGTCTCTGAAATTTCAGAAACACTGACTTTGCTTTGTTTTCTGGAAAAACAGTGTAAAGCAATCAAGTAAAAAGAAGTCACACTACAAACGACAACACTCCCTCCCAAAGCAATGACCATCTAATGCAAAAATGCATATACAGTGGAAACCAGAACCCAGGGCTTCCTTTCTCCCAGGGTAGGGACATGTTGAAACTGCTAGGATAAAGAATGACGCCCCTGTTAATTTTTTCAGGACTGTTTCCAATTCATAGAAATGAAGGCCTTTCCCATGCTACAAAATCTTATCTAGACCAGAGGTGTCAAAGATATGGCCTGCAAGCCAGATTCAAGTCATGAAGCTGCATCATCTGGTCCCTGCCTGACACGTGTGCCACACACGGCCTGGAACAAGGTCTGCACAGAGCACCTATAAGGCACAAGTATGGGAACCTCCTTTCACGCAGGATCCAGCAACCATAACACCTGTCCTGGGATTGTGCCACCTGCTCTAGTCATAGACATGCCAGCCTATCCCAGGTGTGTGCTGTATACAACAGTTCCTGGAATGGGCTCCAGATGTAACAGTCCCAGACCAGTTAGAGTCGACATTGGATCCAGGATAAGGGGGGGAGGGAGGTGCCATGGGGGTCCCTACATGCTGGGTCCAGAACCTGTTCCTACCAGTCTGGGGCCAGTGCTGCACACAGCACCATGTGGCCCATGTCCCAGACCAACTAGAGCAGGCACTGGATCCAGTACGTGGGGGTGGAAGGGGCAAGAAAGTCCGTGGGCCCAATCTGACTCATGGGGCTGGCTCTGTGCTACTCAGCCCGACTGTGAACCCATCTTGCGCAACTCATCTGGCCCCACAGGGCCAGATGACTCTGACACTCCTGATCTGGACCAATGTTTCTCAACCTCAGCCTCCAGCCTTCGAGTCAGACTCCCTGTCTCCTCCCCACACAAAGCCAGCATGCACAGCCTGTTGTCAACATGCTAACAAGACAAATAATCCTGCTGCTCACCCCCTCCTTTCATATTCAGAGTAGATTGCTGCCCAGAATGAGCAACAGCAGCATGCACCTATGCTGACATACCAGTGAACTCAGAGCTTTCTTGTGGCTCTCAAGCCCAAGAGCCGAGTACAGTTGCCATCTGCCTCCCCACTTCTTGTCCTTCCCTTGTGGGCATAGAGAAAAACTGATAATGGATCTCTTCACAGTTGCCTTCTATACATATTGGACTAGTCTCCCCGTTACCACACCATCAAGCTCTCTTTTTCACACTAAACAAAATGGTCTTCACTCTTTCTTCACAGGCCAAGTTTTCCAACCCTCTTAAAATTCTGTTCATCTCCTCAGATTCTCTCCATATTATCTACATTTTCCTTAAAGCATGGTGCCCAAGATTGTACACAGCAGTCCAGCTGAGGCCTCACCTACACACATGCCACTCTTGTTAATATATGCCACAATGACATTTGCCTTATTTGCAACAGCACCACATTGAGTCATATTCAGTTTGCAGTCTATTATAATCACTACATCTTTATCTCCCACATTTCTGCCTTGTCTGTTATTCCCACTTTTAAATTTGTGCATGTATTTAGGAAGGAAAACTAAATAAGAAAACTAAGTGCTACACATCTCTACTTCTCATCTTGCTCATTTTGGATCATCTTCCAATTTCTCAAGATCAGTTTGAATTTTAATCATTACCTCTGAACTACTTCCAAATATTTTCATTGAAGTGGCATCTGCATATTATGGAAATATTCTTCATGTTTAATCCTCCAACTTGTCAATATTTATATTGACTAGAGACCCTGGAAGGGTTCCTTTAATTTGCTGTCCAACTTGGAAAGCAAGCTATTCTGAATTTGAGATTTCAACTAGCTGCCTACCTTCCTTACGAGAGTTCTAGCTACACATTTCTACAGGTCAGGGGTCCCATACCTTTTTGGAGTGATAGGCTTAAGTAACACAACTCTTCTAAGGCAGGTTAGCACTTCTGATCCAGTCCCAGCCACTTCCCCCCCAGCACCAAATTGCTGCCAATATGGATGCGACTAGGCTACTGCAGAAGGTCACAGAATCCCCCTTCTACCACTGAACTAACCCACCACTGGGGGCTAGATCCAGCCCCCAGGGCACGCCACTGCCTGGATCTAGTACACTGTCACCCGCTTCTCTAGGTTGTTTAAAAAGATCATGAAGAACTGTGTCAAAAGCCTCCTACACTCTTTATCAGTGAGCCTTAACCTGGGTGCTGGTGATCCTATATTAGTGATACTCGATCCCATGGTGACTTGAGATAACTAGGAATAATGGCCACAAGTTGACTTAGAGTAGGTTCAGGCTAGACATCAGGAAGCACTACTTCACAGTCAGGGCGGCTAGGATCTGGAACCAACTTCCAAGGGAAGTGGTGCTAGCTCTTACCCTGGGGGTCCTCAGAAGGAGGCTAGATAATCACCTTGTCAAGGCTGTTTGACTCCAGCATCCTTTCCTGCCCATGGGAGGTGGTTGGCCTTGATAATCTGCTCAGGTCCCTTCGGACCCTACCCACTATGAAACTATGAGATTCTTGCAGAAATGCTGAAGGGTGCCATGCAGAGTTAGCACTGTAAGGCATACAAAAATGATTCACAAGATAAACCCACAGATTACACATAGGAAAACCACAGTGTTAAAAAAAAAACATTCTGACCTGTGGGGGTCTTTCTGAGTTGTTTGCAACGAAGAATTGCTCTATTATTCTGTAGTTAAAAAAAAAAGAAGAAAAAAAAAAAGAGTGAAAGCCAGGAGCTAGTATCATCCAAGGTGCCTGTGGGGGGGTGCATGGGAAACAGAGGTTGTTGGGGGTACACTCCAAACTGATCAAGAGATCCAGTTGAGAACCAGTGGTCTAGATACATCAAATCTACTGTCAAATAATTAAGTTAGATTGGTTTCTTCTTGACAAATCCATGCTGGTTGTTTCTTTCTACTACCACCATTTTCTCCAAGTACTTAAAATTGATCATTAGATAAAATTTGTTTCAGTATATTGCTGAATATCAAGGTCAAATTGACTAGCCAGTAATTAATGATCCCATTTTAAATGGCTCCTTTTTAAAAAGAAACCTTCATTTTAAAATGTCAAGAAATGAGAAATGTCTCTCAAATCCCAAGGAGGAAGTTAAACAGCTCTGCTTTATTTCCTCTGCTAAAATTATATTGTACCATTAAGAAATATATTGGAAAACCCAGCATAGGTGCACATAAGCTTATCTTTGGGTTTGGCCATAAACAGAGACCACAATTCAAGCAAGTTTTGGGTATTCTATGTCTCTTTAGCCCCTGAAATACATATAGACTTTTAACTCACCATTGCCCAGACCAGAACCAGCGTTAATGCATACTGAATAGAGAGAGATCAATTTATCACATCTGGTTCTTGTAAATCTTGATACCCAAGTGCCATGAAACAAATTAACTAAGTAACTACTACTCTGATCATGAAACTTCAAAAGGATTCTCTTAAGCAGTGGGGGAAGCAGCTGGAGGCCTCTGCCCCCCGCCCCAACCACTTGTCCTCCCTGCTACCGCACCTTCCTCTCTGCAGCCTTGGGAATCCCACTTCCCTTTCCCCCTTCATCTCCCCTACCTCCACAACCTCCGTTTTCCATCCCCCCCAACTTACTTGTTTCAGTTCCAGCTCTGGGGCACAGAGCACATTTGATCTCTGGCCCCACAATGGAGTAATAGCAGTAGGCACCTATACACATGCAGTGAGGCTGCTCTTAAACACTATTATTACAAATTAATCAAGTCTGGTTGAGCATGGTAATTATCACACTCCAGGAGACTCCAGCATCATGTACATTAGCGTCCCTGCGCTGAAAAATGGCAGCAGGTCACTTTACCTAGTTTGTTCAAGGAGCTTTAGAGCACCCCCATTGCCATTTTTCAGTGCAGAGACGCTGATACACGCAATGCTCTGGGAGCTTAAATTGAAGTGGCTCTCAGAACCGCTCTAATTAATCACCTCCTACCAACTCCCGGAGCATGTGTATAAACTCCCAGTGATGACAGTTCTGGCTGGCCTCAGAAGCAGGAGATGGAACAGCCATGCCCAGCAGGAGCTGGAGACAGAAAATGCTTGATTTGCGCTCCAGAATGTAGCAAGGTGAAAGCAAGAGTAAGAGAGAGGGAGGTGGAGGGAGACAGGAGGAAAGAGGCTGCAGTAGCTGCAGTCCCAACCCTGGGCTACGGTTGGAACCAGAGCTGGAGCAGGCACTTGCTCCTCCCATAGTGCTTCATACTCAATTTCAAGACAAGCCTCCCCATAATACTTTGGTGGGAGGAGGGGAATGGGATGACCTTGTCTTGGAACTCAGCAAATATGGTGGCCTGGATGTCCAGTTGAGATGCAGTTCCAGAGCTACTATGCATAGGACTAGTCAGGACATTTCTGCATGGTGATGCTTTGCACCCCACAGATGTACCTAAAGATTCTTCATATTTGCAACACAGACAAAATGTCAAACAGTCAAGCTAAAAGCTTTAATAATATAGAAAAGAGCTTTAAAAACATGTCTTGATACATTTTAGCCCGCTTCCAGTTTCTTTGACAGCCTACACTACTTCAAGTAACATTTTTAATAATGTTACTCAAAAGTTCCTGCAGCCTTCTCTGTAGGGACCAGGATTCAAGAGAAACAGAAGTATCATGCCAAGAGGAGAAAATGAGGCAGAATTCTACATCATGCTTGCCAATTCTTGGCCCATTCCCTGACATGGCTAAATAGAAGATAAATTCCTCTGCAACCACAAATTTGGGGATTGGTCTGATCCTGGGAAGAGGAAGTGCCACAAGCCAGGACTCTTAGGGCACATCCAGATGAGTGTGCATGTCTGATATGAGGTGCCACACACAAGCAGGTGTTCCCTTGCGCTGCTAATTTGCAGCATTGGAGGGGGGGGGGTGTTGACATCAGGAGATCCCAGTATAAAAAAAAAAAACCCAAAATACCCATGGTGGAAAAAAGCAGGGTGGCACATATGGTAGCAGTGGGTACTGCCCGAAACTGGAGCTTGGCCACCTGGAGCTCTGCTCCAGTTGCTGGCCAGGCTCCCTGCTGCCAGATTGTCACTAATGGAGCCCTGAGAGACCCTCAGGACCCCAGGTAAGGCTCCTGGGGCCAGCCCAGGTGCTGGCCCCAGCCTCCTCTACCCCACCTGAGCAATGTGCCACATACCAGAGCGTGTGCACAGGTGTTCCCGTTCCCTGGAGACGAGCAACAGCGGCACATATTATGCTGCTGCTGTTTGTCCCCAGGGAAATGCACATGCCTGTATGTCTGGATCTGGCTTTAGAGCCTTTTAAGTACCAGTGTGAGTATCAGCATGCCCCAGCCAAGACCCAGCTCCCCCAGGCCCTCAGCCCCCCTGCTTCAAAAGGTGTACATTCATCCCTTCAACCTCACAAGCCTGTAACATTTAAGGAAAAAGGGGGAAAAAAAAATCTTTCTTGGCCCCTACAGACTACCAGTGAAAGCCCTGAAACTGACACCTAATCAAACTGCAAGACTTGCCTCTATGCTTCAACATGATGGTGTAAATATATAATTCAATACATCACACACTAAGCCAGAATCCCCAAAGTTATCACACCATCCCTTTCAGAAACCATTTTTTGGGGGCTGGGGGAGAGCAGCACAACTGCACCCCTTTTTGGCTTTGCCTCAAGTGAGCTCTCAGTACAAGGTTTGCCCAGTATTCCTGCTTTCATGTGGCCCTGGAGCCCAGGGGTGAGCACTACAGTTGTCCTCTACTTTCTGCTGATCCTGAATTCAGTGGGGAATTGGGATTAGGTGGCAGGTGGGGGTGAGGGGAAAGAGAGGCAAGGTGAACACTGGCAGTATTCTTCCCTGAGCTTTGATGCTGCACAAAAGCAGGGGTTCTGGCCAGATCCTGCCCTGATCAGCTAGTGAGCTCAGGGCTCATGTGGTGCTTCATCAGGCAGTAAGCTCAGAACTCATTTTATAGGTGCAAACAGCTAGAGTGGGAACCTGCACTCTCTCTCCTTTGTCCCATTCCCAGATCAACTACTGAACTTACTTTGCCCAACCTTAAAGCAATTCAAAGTTCTTTGCCCCTGCTACTTGGCTCATAAAACCATTCCAAAGTTCTGCTATCCTGGAGCTTAGAAATTAGAAACCAATCAATTTAAAATTTACGTGTTGGTAGTTGTAACAATTTTATCTTGTGCCGGTGTTGGCTTTTTTTTCTTTGTTTGTCCAACCCAAAAAACTTTTCTTCCTCCCAAATATTTATTCCACAAATGTACTTGTAAAAAGGCTCTCTCAATTTCTATTCTGTCAAATTAAACAAACCAAGTTCCTTCAGTTCTGTTATAAAGAAAGCTCTCTTTGTTTTGACTATCTTAGAAGCTGTTTTTCAGTCCTTTCCTAATCCTTGTTATTGGTGCCCAAGTGCTCAATATTACACTATATACAGTTCAACTTAATTCTAATGTTCCATTCCACAAGAATATTTTAATATTCAGTTGTCTTCTGTGTTAGCATTATTCCTTATCTTAGTGCTGCCCACAGATTTCACAAGGGTACAGCTAATATCAGTACCAGACTTGCCAATAAAATTGTTAAAAACAAACAGGTCCTACAACCAATCCCTGAGGCACACTACTGGCAACCAACCTCCAGTCAGATAACCTAACTTTCAACATAATCCACTCTAAGCCCCCTTTAAGTCATTCCTTTATCCATCTCACAAATGTTGCCTTGAATCCCATCCTGTCAAATTGAGCCAAGTTCCTAGGAGGCATAATGCCAAACATTTTGCTTAAATCTACATACATTAAGTCTACTGCATTGTTTTTATCCAATAAATCTATTACCCTGTCAAAAAAGAATATCATATTAGCTTTATACAAATCTCTCTCAGAAAAACCCATATTATATTTTGTCACATTTGGGGGGGCTTGGCTACTCCAAAAGCAGTGCTTAGATTCTTCTTTATGTTCTGAAGTTTGTCCACAAAAAGTTTTAAAAAAATTAAATCACATTAATTAGTCTTCTATTTGAAAGAGAATGAAATCTTTGGGCCTCTGTGGATTTTATAGGTAGTTAAGAGCTCGAGTTGGAAACTGCTTGTCACTGTGGGCCTGAACTTGCAACCTGTCCCCCTTATGTAGGCCACAAATCTCTGCTGTCTTGGAGAGTTTAACCTACCTCTGCTTACCCTCACTGCAGATACCTGGCCCTCTGCAGTGAGGACAAATGCAGGCACAAGAGAGCAGCTGGGAGGGCTGCAGAGAGGATTCTGTGGACAGGCAAAGCAGCTCACTACAGCTGCATGCTACCCAATACTCTGTGTCAAGTCCAGACCTTCCTGGACCTGATCAAGTCTCTTCATTGGCTGCAGGTTGCTAACCCCTGGTTTAGAGGATGACCAGTAACAGGTATCAGGACCCAAGAAGAAAATGTAGGCATGTGTGCTACATAAAATCCTTACTTGAACATTCAAAACAGGCAAAACCATGATTATTGCACTCAGGGTTTTTAAGAGATTAAGTGTCAGAGCTTAGTAGATGCAAGGAAAAAAGGAACACAGAACAAACCAAATGAACAGAAGTCAACAGAGATAAAAAAAGGTTAATAATGAGAGATACAGCAGATATTCTTTAAAAATGAAAATGTGCAAGTATCTTTTAGACTCCTGGAATAGGCAAAAATATTTACAAATATCAATACTTTTAGTGTCATTCAGCAGAAGCACCAAAATTTACAGTCTTACAAAATTTCAAATTGTTGGCCTATACGTGCTCTTTCCAAGTCTGGCAATTGTTCTTTATCAGCTCCTCATAATCCAAATCAATACTTTCAGAATGCATTATTTTAATACTTCAACTTAGCAGAAGATGAAGTATTTCCTGAAATATAGCTGCTCACAGAAAACGCTTGCTACATCAGTAGTTTCAAATCACAACCTGAACCAACAATGAGACATGGTAGACACTATCACAACAGGAGAGACTCAACCATTATAAGCATCTTTTTTTTGCAAGAGTATCTAGTGGTATTGCCCTACACTTCTGCATAAAGGCAGAGTTAAATTTTCTATCTATGGTAAACAACCTGTTATCTGGCATTTTACTAACTAGCATTTCTATTACCTGGAATTTCTGGCCAACCAGCTGGAAGGGCGAGGGGAGGGATGGGGGACAGACTGAAACTCACACGCAATGGCTACTGCTGCCACCATCCACTACCCTGTGCTGCTCCTGTGTGTGTGGTTGCCACCACCCTCTGCGCGAAAAGTTCCCATCAATTCCACCCCGCCAACTCTGCATCCAGCCGGAAACCCCTGTGCCTCAGGTAGCTGGCATTTTTATATTACCTCCCTCCACTTACTCATGCCAGAAAACAGGGCTTTTACTCTATTTCAATGCATGTAGTATATTAATGCATTATAAAACACTTAACTTTCACCTAACCAAATAAACAGTAGTTTTTTGGGAAAACATTTAAGTGGCACTTCTTTACAGAAGTTCTAGGTCTCAGTGATTTCCAGTTATTAACATAATGACAAGTCAGAACTTAAAAAGTCTTAATACTTACCTTGTCATTAAGCCTGGAGAAGTCAGTGTATCTTCTGAAAACCACCCAACTTTCCTCTGAACTTCTCTTTACCAGTATTTTGTAAACCTGTTACACAAGAATGAATAAAATAACATCTTAAACAAAAAAGCACAGTACAGTACAATGATTGAAAGGCTAAAATCATCACTGACTTCCTTTTGGATCTTCAAAAAAAGATAGCTATAAATGAGAAGTTCAATTAAAATATTAGATAAAGGAGTTACATAGATTAAATCTTAGATTCCATGTAAATAATTACAACTTATTTTTTAATATTTAGATGTGTGGCAGTGCTCTGTTGGTGCCTGTCCCTTTAAGGGTGGGAGCAGGCAGCAGCCAGGTGCTTGAGAACGGCAGCCATCTTGAGATCCAGGAGAGATATAGGGTGTAGCAGCAGTTTTCTGCTGGCAGTTGTGAGACATCAGCTGGCAGAGCCGAGGCTCAGGAAAAGCTTGGAGGTTTATGGGCTGGGACCATGGGGATGGAGGAGGCTCTTGTTGTGGGCATGACTTAAAACTGCACCCTGCCAGGGACGGGTGGCCTGGTGGGGCTCCTTGTGGTATGGGAACTCTCAGGAAATAACAGGCTCATTACCACCCTGGTGAAAGGTGGGTTGGGGCGCCTTAATAACCCCAGCTCCCACAACTGGGTGGGTAACTCTGCAGTAGGGCCTGAGAAGGGAGTGTAAGGGAGTGTGGGTTAGTTGCTCAGAAGCCTGACTTGAGGCACCCTCAAATGGTCAATGCTGGGGCCAGGACCAGAAGGGTCAAAAAGGCCAGGGGCCCACCGTAAGGGTCAGAGCCAGGGGTCCTGACTGACCTTGGAGGTGAGGCCAGGGCTTGTGCAGCCAAAGGTCCTGGGGGAGACACACCCAAGAGATGGAAGAGTGCAGGAAGCTTGACAGCCCAGAATGATGGCGGAGCAGGCTGCCTGATGGGAAAGGGTGCAATTGGGGTCCAGACCAGAGAATTATGGGGCCCAGTGTGGGGCTGGAGATGTTAAGAACTTAAATGCTATCTGCAAGGCATGGGCTGCAGTGTAGGGGAGGTTCCAAGCCCCAGATAACACCCCCTGGTAGCATGGCAGAAAATGGGCAGCCTCCCACCTGGGTAATATCTTAATCATTTTTCCATCAAGGCATGGCAGGAAAGAGGTAGGAGGTTAGGCCATAAGCAGATGGGTAGGCTGACTTTTAACTGGCAAGACCCACTGTTACAAGATGGAACTGAACACACACTATCCCCTCCTGACCATGAAAGGAAATCTTTGAAACAAAAGACAACGGAACATCTTTTCCTAAGGGTGACATATAGGCTCAAAAGTCATGGGCTAACTTCAGAAGAGGTTCAGTAGGGCAGAATTTCACCTACAACAGTTTGTCCTACAAAGAAGCTGAAACCTGGTGGGACCCTACTTATGACTGGGTAGTAGACATTGAGGGTTACAGGTTGTACAGATGGGATAGAGTCTAAGAGCAAAGAAAAAGGTGTTCAGGCTGTGGAAACAGGGGGTAGATACCAAGGATGAATATACCTCTTGGCTCACACTTGCAGGGAATCAGTTAGGAAGGCCAAAGTAGGATTAGAACTTAGGCTGGCGACAAAAATTAAGGACAACAAAAAGTCCTTCTTCAGGTATACAGGGAGCAAAAGGCAGGCATGGAGTAGCACAGGATCTCTACAGGGCAAACTAGGACAGAGGAGCGGGGGACAAAGCTGAGTTCTTTGCATCTGTATTCATGGACACAGACCAAGACAAGTCTCCCAGCTGGATCGTAGACAGGCACAGAAAGGACACCAGCCCACCAACTGGTAGCGCAGACTTAGTGAAGGGGCACTTGGAGGGGCTGGATGTGTTCAGATCAGTGGGTCTGGATGATCTTGATCCAAGGATGCTGAAGGAATTAGCCAGTGTCATAGCAGAGCTGCTGGCATGGCTGTTTGAGCACTTCTGGTGCTTCAGTCAGGTCCCAGAGGACTGAAAAAGGGCCAATGTGGTCCCTATTTTCAAGAAGGGGAAGAGGGAGGAACCAGGAAACAATAGGCCAGTAAGTTTCACCTCTATCCTTAGGAAAACTAGGAAAAGTTATTAAGGATCACATTTGTGGGAGACCAGCAGGGAAAATAATGCTGCTAGGAATTCAGCACAGGTTCACTGCAGGTAGATCCTGCCTAACTAACCTTGTTTCTTTTTATGACAAGGTCACAAAATACTTAAATGCAGGAGTCGAGGTAGATGTCATCTACCTAAACTTTAAGAAGGCCTTTGATACAGTATTGCATTGTTTTCTCGTAAATAAACTGACAGGCTGTGATATAGATAATTACATGGTCAGGTGCAAGGCAAATTGGCTTAGAGGTCACCACAGAGTGGTGGCGGATGGGTCGATATTGACCTTGAAAGATGCGGGCAGTGGAGTCCCGCAAAGCTCGGTCCTTGGACTGGTGCTATTCAATGTCTTCATCAGTGACTTGGACAATGGCATAGAAAGCACCCTATCCAAGTTTGCAGACGATATCAAATTATGGGGCAAAGTTAACACGCCAGAGGGTAGGGAATGAATCCAGGCAGATCTAGACAGGTTGGAAAAATGAGCAGAACAAAATAGGATGCAGTTTGAAGACAACTGGAAAGTGCTGCACCTGGGCAAAAAGAACCACCAACACACGTACAGGCTGGGGGATGACCTTCTCAGCAGCATAGAAGCGGAAGGGGATCTTGAAGTCAGTTGACTCCAAGATGAACATGAGTCACCAGTGTGAAGTGATCAGTAAAGCTAACTACACTTTATTATGCATTGGCAGATGCATGATGAACGGGTCCAGGGAGGTGATATTTTTTCTCTATGCGGCACTGGTCAGGCTACAGTTGGAGTACTGCGTCCAGTTTTGGGTGCTGTGCTTCAAGAGGGATGCGGAGAATCTTGAGCAGGTTCAGGGGAGGACCACTTGTATAGTAAGAGGCCTGCAAGCAAGGCCCTATGAGGAGAGACTGAGGGACCTGGATCTCTTCAGCCTTTGCAAGAGAAGGCTGAGAGGCGATCTTGTGGCTGTCTATAAATTAATTGGGGGAGGGCAGCAGGGAATAGGAGACACTCTGTTTCCTAGGGCACCCTTTGGAGTAACTAGGAACAATGGCCACAGATTGATGGAGAGCAGATTTAGGTTCAACATTAGAAAGAACTTCATCACAGTACGAGTTGCCAGAATCTGGAATGGTCTTCCAACGGAGGTGATGCTTTCCCTTATGTTGGGGGTCTTCAAGAGGAGACTGGACAAGCACCTAGCTGGGGTCATCTCATGAACAGCACATGCCCCCGGCAGCTGGGGGTGCGGGCATGGCTGCGCTGACAGCTGGGAAGCTGAAAGCTCCTGCAGATGCTGCTGGCACTGTCAACAGTGGGTAGGAGATGGTAAGCACCAACTAGGAGTTGGCAACCACCCACAGATGCTGCTACTGGTCAGCAGCAGTGATCGTGAACTGCCTGCAAACGCTACCAGCGGTGTCAGCAGTGGGGTGGCAAGCAGTGACCACCTGCACGTGTCCAAGACACTGTTGGTAGCACCTTTTTGCAGGGGGTTCGCTGCCACACTCAGGGGGTGCATGTGCACACATGTACACCCCATATGCATTGCTCTGGGTCATCTGACCCCAGCGCTCTTTTCTACTGAGGTCCCTTCTGACCCTAACGTCTATGAATCCCTGGTATTAAAAGAGATCAGCATAACATTTAAAAAAAATATTGTTACTTATTACTACTTGAAGATCAGATGACTTCTTCTTTTAGTAATGATTCTTTGAAGCACTGTCCAGTTTGAGCCCTGTATTGTCTGAAACAACTATTTCTGCATTGGATAATGGCTCTCAAAACTTGGTTTAAAATATGCTCACAAGGAAATAGAAGTCAGGACAAAAAAAAAGAAAAGACATGCAGCATTGAAGATGAAAGCTTCCCACTCAGAAAATTGGATAACAAAACCAATGATGTAAACAAGAGTAACTGAGGTAGCAGTATCAAACTGAAATCACTCATCTCAAGTCAGATGTAATGCCACAACAGCCTTGCTTTCAACAATGAAAGAAGCCGGAAAGGGGGAAAAGAGAAGTGATAAATTAAACACAGTCCAAACAGTAATTTGTAGAGTTCTGCAGTCAAAGATGTACAAAATGACACAGCACTTACACTGACATGGAAAACAGTGAGCATGTCTGCATCCCAAATATTTTAAAAGCAGAAGTTTGCCAATGTTTATAAAGAATAGAAAACATTTCCCTCTTACGTCTTCCAAAACTAATAATAGTAACTACAGCTGTATGAATAATAGATTTACTGGCCCCAAATAAAATGGAAAAAACCCTGTTGAAACTAGAAGTGACAAATTTTTGTTTTCCTAGCAAACTGGCAATGATATTTGTTTTGGGTCAACAAGCCCTTATTTTAATTTAAAAAAACCAAAATCCCTCTGATTAAATTCAGTAAAACTGAAATGTATACAAATTTTTAAATGAAATAATTACTCTTGTCCCAAAATAAAACGTTTGGTTGAAACAAACAAGCAACGATTAGGCTAAAACTATCAATGATTTCAACATGAATTTATGAATGGTTCTGGTCAACTCCAAAGTGTGCAAATACTTGACTAGAACAATTCAACCCACCTTTTCCAGCTATAAATTTCTAACTGTCTTAGCAACTTGTTCTGCTAGCTTCAGTTGGGATTTCCAAATGATAAAAAAAAGAACTTTATTAAAGTTGTCATTCAATTAAGCATTAGACATGATATTTATAAATAAAAATAAATCTACAGCTGTGTTGCTTTAATTGTTGGAAATGGATGGATTAAAATACTGTTCCAAGGAAGTTTTACCGTAATAAAAATGGAGTTAAAATTTAAAGCAAACCTCAAAGGCAGAATGCATTCTGAGGAGGCTAAATTTAGATCTGTGTTTTAGGGAAAAACAGATGTTGAAAATAACATGTACAACAACTAGAGCAAGAAATCCAACACCCTGGTAACATTTAAGAAACTACTTTGACTAAATATGTACCCTTTCACCACCTCTCCACCCCTACTGAATGTAAGAGGTTTAGACAAGCTTACTGTTGTGATACCTTACCAAGGAGTACTTGCTACTTCTAACATATTTTCAGTTTTAGGTAAGTAACTGAAAACATGTTGACGAGTTCCCAAGTATAAGTTTTCAGAAACTGTTGCACAGAGGCGAATAAAAAAATATAAAGACAGCAGGAAAAAGAGAAGAGAAAATATCAGAGTAAAAGTGAACACATGAAAGCTAAAAGCAAAACAGTGTATCTTTTCCTTCTACAATATTTTTTTTCAGTTTAGACCAAAACCAAGTCTCAAGTATTAAAGCCCTGCATATTTGTATTTTAAAAGACACTTGCCCTGATCCTGCAAATGTTTTAACACAGGGTTTGGCAACCCCTGGCACGTGTCATTAGTGGTATGCGGAGACATTTTTCTGGCATGCTGGGAGGCAGGCAAAGAAACTGGGGGGTTTTTTTTGTTTGTTTTTTTAAAGTTGCTGCTCTGGGCTCTCCTGTGCAGCCACAAGTTGCAGCACTACTGCAGGCCCCAGGATGGAGCCAGGAGAACTGGCCCCTGGAGGGAACTGTCCATGCAGGCAAACACCCTGTCCCTATTGGTGCAGCACTGAGGTGTCAAGTGCTGGAGCCAGATGGTCGGGAAAGGGTCTGGGCAGCATGGGAGGGCAACCCAGCTCAGTCGGGCCCTTAGGAAGGTGGGGGCTGCCTTGGGCTCAGCAGGCTCAGGCTGTGGTGGGTGGGCAGGCAGGGGTGTCCAGTAGCACCCGTGGTGGGACCTGGCCCAGAACCATGTAGCTCCTCAGGGATGGGCTGCAGCCACCCTGTGCATGTGGTCATGCTACCTGGCTGGGGCAGGACGCCGGGTTCACAGGGCTTCCCTCTCCGCAATCGGCTTTGCTGCATGCTGGGTACAGCGCAGGCAGGGCAGAGCTGTCCCTGGTGCAGAGGCCTGATCACGGGAGCCCCTTGGAACCTGGGAACAGCCACTGCAGCTGGCTCAGCCCGCCCAGGTCTAAGCCTTTCCCACCCGCAACTCCCCTCGAGGGGCCAGGGCTAGGGCAGGCACTGTACAGAGCTGCTGTGCTGCAGACTCCTGGCTGGCTTGGCCCTGAGCTCCAGCTGTAGCAGCTGTTCCCAAAGCCCAGGGAACAGCCTGGGGCTGCAGCTCCTACTCCCAGCATATCTAGCACACACACAGACTAAGCAGGAGGCCCCCTGAGCCCAGCATCCTGCCCCAGCCCTGCCCCATCCCTGCAGAGTTGCGCAGGCCAGCTGGGCCCCACCTCTGGTGCTGCTGGGCCCCCCACTGTGGCCCAAGTAGTGGAGTCCTGGGGCAGCCCCCGCTCCCTGCCTGACACCAGCTCTCTATTTACTGTAAAAAAAAGAAACAAAAGCAATTTTAATGATTATTAATAGTATTAAATATGCAGCGCATCCTGCCATGTACCCCCTCCACCCAAGTTTTGTTTTTGTGGCACGCCGGCACCTTACAAGGTAGACATTGGGGGGGGTTTTGGCACTCCAGCCAAAAAATGCTGCCTACCCCTTTTTTAGCACAAGCTTACCTTGCATATACAAGCAGTTCTTTTCAAATTTGGGGTACTTGTGTACAGGCAGTCCTCAGACTTATGACACAGTTAGTTCCTGAAAACCGTGTCTTAAGTTGAACAATTTTCTCATAAGAAACAATGTTATAAATGGGAGATGGGTTCCTGAACCAAGGCCTGATACCCTATTTTTGCTAAAAACACCTCAGAATTTTGTACTCGATCAATTATAGAGGAGTAAAATAGCTACATTGATGTATTTATATTGTAAATAGCAATCATATTGAAGGATGTTTTTGAGGTGACTTTGCTGGACTTTTTAAAAGGTTCTTGGTTGGACTTTTTGAAGGGTTCTTGGCTCGAGTCTTCTCAAGAGTCTTGGCTGCAAGTTCTTCTGGAGTCTTGTCTGCTTTCTTAAAGAAAGCGTCCAAAGAAGTTTGGACAGATGCTCTCCAGGGAGATGAGTGACGCAGTGAACTTGTTCGCTGGTGTGGCATCACATCGGATTAAGTGTTGTAAAGTTGAAACCGACGTCATAAAGTTGAAACAGGGTGTCAATTTATAAACGTTGTACGCTGTAGCTCGAAACGTTGAAAGTTGAGGACTGCCTATACATTAAAACAAACATGCCTTGAAGCTGCAAACACTAAAAGAACATTTATACTTACCCTGATCTTTTGCATTTGATGATGATTCTGTTTTTATTTTAAATGAAGTTGAAGTAAACATGGTGGCTGTTGTACCATTTCATAATAGTGTAACAACAGAATTCATTGCTACAGTTTTGAAGCTAATGTTATTAACCTGCTAACTTATTATACAATAACACGTGAGATTCATGCTGAATACTGAGACGTTTTAGTAAGCCAATTAAAGCTTTCTGTATGAAGTTTTTCTTCTATTTTTAATACAAGTATATTTCTAAAATGCAAAAGCCATTGGCTTCTACTTGCTACTAATCTAAAAGAAACTGTAGAGACAAAAAGTCACCATTCATCAATTCCTTGAATCATTAGGGGGTCGAGGGGTTTAGTTTGTGATGAACATCATTTTCCTAATTACTGCTGTGAAAATGTATGCATTTTTTCTTCCATTAGTAGGGACAACTTTCTCCAAGTCCAAGAAGACCGCTTAGCTGTATTAATGAAATACTTTAACCCAGTGGTGCTGAACCTTTTGGCCCCAAAGGCCAGGTGAGTGGTCTAGGGCTAGTCTGCAGACCAGATAGAGTCCCGTGCACCAGCATTGGGCCTTAGGGCCCAGCACTACCCCCTCCCTGCCCCATCCAGCAGGATTGGGCCCAATAGCACCCTCACCCATCTCCACAACTACGTCCTGGAGGGCTGGAGCTGCCCCAGTGTCCTGGGATTGGGCCTAGAACTGCCCCTGCCCAGACTTGCGCACTGGAGTCAGATGCCCAATCCAGCATACAGTGCCTGTGGCTCACCATGGAGCTAGAAATTTGGCAACAGGAGAACAGTGCCACTACTTCTCTGCTGCCAAATTTCTGGACCTATGGGGAGCCCTGTGAGCAGGATAGCATGGCACTATGAATCAAATCTGGTCTTGTAGGTTAGAGTTTGAGCACCTCCTGCTTTAACCAAATCCACGAAAACCGTCTCTTTATCTTACAGCTAAACAAGGTGTCAAAGAAATTAAAAATCAGTAGCTCGTGGGTATGTTCAGAAGATGAAAGAAACTGAGCTGAGATTCTGACATGAGATGCCAGGCATGTGATTATTTGCAGCTTCTTGCACATATACTTGTATACATGTGTTTGGAACAGAACAAGCCTATTGTATTTAAGAGGCCAACCTTTGAATATCTAGAAACTGTTCAGCATGTTATTTGGGCATTTTAGTATATTTTTACATTATTCAACAGTTGTAAAGGAAAAACATGAAACTCGTTCAATGCCAATTTTAAAGACAGATATTTCCAGACATTATAATATAAAAATAGTTTAGGATCACTTGGTATTTTTGTTTACATAAATATTTTTTTTTACCTTTTGAAGGAAGAACAAGGCCCTATGGTAAGATATTTGAACCAAAGTGAACCAGCTCTATTCAATGGACTCTTAGTGCCTCAACTTTCCCATCTGTGCAATGGGGATAATACACTTCCCTCTTATTCTTAGAGTGCTGCAAATATCAGTTTAGCTTTTAATAGTAACTTGAGGTTTGTGGATTAAGGAGAAAATCATGTCTTCCAGCAAACTGAATGGGATAACTACATTTCCCTGGAACAAACTTACAGTGAATTTTGCCCTTTCTTCCATCACCTCATAACCCAGTATCGTAGGTGTGGATGGCCGATCTTCCCAGCTCCCAGAATCTGCGTTCTGCTCTACATCTTCCATAGGCCGTGTACAGTATTCAATGGATGTGTCCGTACCTGTAAATTTAGTCCTAACAAGTGGGCTACTATTAACAGATGATGTAGAGCCAATCTGATCAGGCACACTCATCTTTTTAAAACTACCACTGGTAGAGTCCTCCAACTGTCCTCTTGAAGAGTTTAAGCTTGTTGCGATGCTCCCAAAGGAAGACCTTCTTTGGTTTCTGTTTGTTGTTAAGTTGGAAGAATTTCCTATAGGAATAGGAACAGGAACATATGGGGTTGTCATCCTTCATTAGATAACCTCAAATTTACACTTCCTTATTCAAAAGTTTAAAATGTATTCACTCTGTAAACCATTTTTCTTGTCTCCTCAGGAACATAATGTATCTAAGGAAAAAAAAAGGCACTGAAATTACTGTCTTGATGTTTTATAACAAACTCAACATTAAAACATAACTTTTAGAAGAATCCTCATTTAAATGAAAACAATTAAAACATGACATTGATTTTGGTGTTGCCTCAAAAACTAGTTTAATTTTAAGGATGCAATTTAGGAATCTTCTCTCAGAAACACTAAAATCAAGAAGTAAAATTTAAGTATCACATGTCCAACTACACCACCCAGAATTAAAAAAAAAAAATATTAACACCTAACTTTGCTGCTGGAAGAGTCAATAGGATGTATATTACATAGAGATGTATGACATTAAAAAAAGTTGCAGCACTTTAAAATACTTAGTGGGCATGTATACACAAGGAACTACTATGCAGTGGTTACTGTACATTTATTTAGTAATTGTATAATCAAGTATTAAATAAATATGCAGTAACTGGAGTTACTGAGCAGTAGTGCCGGCGAACATCTTTTTAGTGATGCTACTCTGCATTGCCTAATAATACTGCACAGTGGCATATTAGTACTGTCTGTGCTGTGACACATTACTGTGCAGAACTATTCGGCTACTACACAGTAGGCATCTTGTAGATGTACCCAATGTAAACAAAACTGATTATTTTCTGAATTTTCACCAATTTATCTCACATCTGAAGGATCATGCTTTGTGAATCAAACCTGTATGAATAAGTGATCTGCATATCATGAATCAAAGAAAACATTAAACTGCCTGTGATGATGGAACAGAAGATATATTTTACACACCCATCACTGCAGTGCATCTTTTCAAATTAAGTTAAGTCTGAAAAACACCCAGTTGTGTTTGCAGCATATAATATTGCAAACATTTGCAACAAAGTTAACTGTGGCATATTAAGTGGTTTGAATTGATAGTAATTAAGTACAAGACACGTATACAAGAAAATCAGGGCAGTTATAATGATAATTTTCTTTTGGCAGCCAAACAAACAAACAAACAAAAGAACTGTAAGAAGTTTGGATCAGATTAAACTGCATTTAAATTGTTTGTTTTTTCACATCAATATGAAAATAAAACATTTTCTTTTGCTTCAAACAGAACAAACATTTTTTTGTTCAGGCAGCTGTAAGAAAAACAGAGGAAATGAAGGGCTAGATCAGCAACACTCAGTCCTGACTAGTTCAAGAACCACATGAGTAACCAGAGTTAACTGAAGAACCATAACAAGATTTACTCTCCTACATAAAATTGTAACACTGCAGATCAAAGGAAAAAATAAAAAACCCACAGCATATTACTTAGCATCTGCACACTCTAGCACTAGAGGAAAAACACTTCAAAAGTGTTAAACCCTTTTAATGCTTACTGGATTGCAAGAAAAGCATTTCCAATACATACACGGAAAAAAACAAAACCCCAAACTGATTAACATTTTCTGTGAAAGCTCCAGGTGACCAGATGAAGAGGCACTTTTAGCTTGGGAGCTATATAGTCTGAGTATCACTAGACTAGATTTAGCAGAACAGCAGCATTTTCTTTTACCCCTCACATCTTCTGGGGGGCTGGAAGATTGTATGAGCTTATTCTGGGGCAGGGAGCTCTCTGACTGTCAGTATTCCACTTCATATAAATAGTTAGGGAAACTTTGGAACAAGGACCAGCATCCAAGTGTCCTAATCAATGGGCTCTCTTGCTCTCTCTCAGCAACAATTTCTAGGTTTCATGCACAGTGAAACAATGTTAACAGGAGGGAGGGAGGAAAACTTATCTCAAAACATCTCAGAGTTTGTGACCAGGATCCTTTCGTGAGAGGTGAGGTATTTTCCCCCTGAAAGGTTAGGAAGGCTAGCCCTGACATTTCTTTCAAGTGAAAGTAATAAGCAAATTTGATTTGAATCCCAGTTGCATTGAGGGTGACCAAAACTACATTTTGAACAAATTGCTATTGATGGAAATATTCTGCTCAGCTGAGCTCCTGTACTGTGGCTTTAAAGACAGAATCTGCCTAGCTAAGGAAGACACATGCAAGGAAGTCAAGAATTTACAATAGCAGAATGCCTAGAAAGATGCATTTAATGGTGGTCCAGACTATGAGGAGTTGCTGATAAAACAAAAAGAGGACCTCTACCAGATCCCAGAAGTTTAATTCTATATAGAACTGTCCGTTTTTGAATGAACTACAGGCACACTATTATCAAATTAGTCTGACATACTGCGGTGAGTGGGTCAAGAAGAGAAACACATACATATGTTATACCAGTATCTTTCATATATAAATTTTGTGAGAACACATCTTTGGAGAGGATACAGTTTTAAATACTCAGTATCCAAAACAGATTTTTTACTTATCATAATTTGCTAATGATAGTGTTTAAAACTATAATAAATGAAAGTTAGAATCTTCTCCTGAAAACAAGATAATGAACAGAAGAAAACAATGCAAATATTTCCTTATAAAATAATATTGGTCTTGTCTACAAATATATTTAGACTGACAGCAAAAATGCTAGGGAGGCAGCAGCAAAAAGAAATTTTGATAAAACATTTTTAGGCAAATAACTTGCAACAGGACTTGCATCAACACAGTAAGGATGACAGATGAAGGTTGATTCTAAGTGAGCTACCCACCTACCCTATTAAAGTTTTATGTGGCTTTCACATTTCATTATAAACAAAACAGAGAAATCATTGTACTCCTGTCAGCTTGCATAGCTATGTAGAAACAAATCGTTTGTCCCCACCCTCTCTTAAAACAGAACTACTTGACTTTCGTTTATCTCTTATCTAGAACTTGAATTCCCCTATTTTTCAGAAGAGACTTGTTCCTGCTCAAACCCTGTTTTTGAGCCAGTTCAAGTTAAGAATGAACTAAGAAGAGATAATATTCACCTTTAAAGCTGCTGACAGCAGATGATGAATTGCTGAATACACACCAAGAAAGGATTGAATCCCAAGGTATTTATGCCATCATTTACAAAAAAAACAGCACACTAACCTCCTCTGTTTACAAAATGCACCACTTCTCCCTTCTGGAAGTGAAGCATACAGAATTTGTTAATATTATAAACAAAATCTATTTGTACTGAAAGTTTTGGTTGCTGTTAACAGTTGAAAATTCAGTGCATTTTTCTTTAGACCTAGCAATGTTAAAGAAATTTAAAACCAAAAGTTACAAATATTGTTTCGTTATTTAGAAATTGTGATTTTTTTAAAAAATTGCTGTTAGAAATTAATCCCCATATGGTCCCCCTGTACTACTTCTCTGGTTGACTAAAAAAAAGGTTAACTGACTTCATTGACCAGTTTCCTTTCAGGGTTTGGGTTTCAGGCACTATGGTAAAAAGCTGGTTTAAAGACTACAGGTGTTTATTTTTTCTTTCTTTTAGTTGTAAATGCATTTCTATTGGCCTCAGGTTCTATAGAAGCTTCTTTTTTACAAATATTTGTCCCAAAGAAAAGCAGACATGGTCAAATTGATTGCTTATTTGTTAGATATTTGTTTGTCAGTTTGTATATTATTGTCCAGACATTTAAGAAGCCTGACTGTGCAAGGTGCTAAGAGCTGGTACTTCCTGAGGGGTCTAACAAGGTTGAGAATCACTGCCCCATAACCTGGTGGTCGGGACACTCTCTCACAGAGTGGATTTAATTTAAATTAAATAGGTTTAAATCCTGATTTAAATCACAATTTAAATCACTGGTCAGGAAGCCTCAATCTAATCATTGTTGTCTACAAAACATGCATTCTTGTTGTTTGATATTCTTTATTCATTTTACTTCTTGAAACGCTGCACTTTTAGAGAAAGGTGAGGGTTTGACTCTGGGTACACGAACTTTCGGAGAGACAAGAGGCTGATGGGTGGGTAATCACCAGGTCTGTTACATCTCATCTCCATGTACTGCTAACAAGGATATTATCTCGAGACAAATCCACAGTTTGTAAACTGAAACTAAGCATCACAGAGATGTTTAATGGGATCTCCTTGAGCAGTGGTGTCCAACCTTTTAAGTTGGAGATCACTTTGAGAATTTAATAGGAACCCAAAATCTATCCTGTGCCACTGACACCCTTTCTTGGGGCCTCCACTGGGGTGCACACAGCAGTGGGAGCCTCTCCCTCCCCCAGTGAGCTGCCTGGGCTTGATCCTCCTACTCTCCCCCTCCACCCCCCCAGTCAGGGTCCCACTTACCAGGCTGTTGCTGCACTGTGTCCCTCACTGCCGGGGCCCCAATCTGGCCCCCTTCCATCCTCTTCCCCCACCAACTGACCTGCTGGGCTGGGGTGGGGCACATCCATATGCACACGTGTACTCAGCCCCCCTCCAGCCCAGGATCAACCGCAAGAGGCTTCGGGTTTGATGGGTTGATCCCAATTTACTGGTTGGTGACTGCTGTTCTAGAGACTGACCCATTGGGTAGAGGGTTTTTCTTTAATCTTTACTAATCTATAGAGGAGCCTTTGGGAACCCCACAAGATTGGGTGCCTAACATAGGTCATGGTCTGTTGTAACCGATTTATAAAACTTTTCTAAAAAGTTATATGAATATATTGTCTCAAATAGTGTATAATTAGAAGTTATAATTCCTATTCCATGATGATATCTCTGAACTTTTAATAGCTTAGATTAAAAATCTCTATATAGGTTAATTTTTTTTAAAAGTATCTTAACAACAACAACAAACAGATTAAATAAGAAAACTGATTTAAATAAAAAAAATCTGATTTTTTTGAATTTTTTTAAAAAAACAATGTTACTTTTGATCCACCCTACTGTTTCAAGAGGGGTAGGATCCAATCCCCTCAGGCAGAGACGATTCCATGTAGGGTCTCCAGCCACTGTATCATTAAATAAAAGGAGGACATCTCTCTTCCTGCACTGCCCTTCCCACCCTCGGAAGCTCAGCAAGCCTAGCCCTGATATTTCTTTCAGGTGAAAGCAATAAGCAGGCCTGACCTGAATTCCCAGTTACTTTGGGGTTGATGGTTGTAGCCATGTTGGTCTAAGGCAGCGGTTCCCAAACTGTGGTTTGGCTACCACCAGTGGCACACAGACAACCTGTCAATAGCATGCATTGACAGCTTTATTATAATTAATTTGACAAAAATTTGCTGGTGGTACTTAAGGTTGTATTGTTTTTAAACTGATGGCGCAGTGTCAGAGTTTCGGAACCGCAGATCTAAAGACATAGGCAGACATGGTTCTTCGGGTAGATGTGATATCTTTTCTTAAACCAGCTAAGTAGTTGGAAAAGTTGTTTGGCTGCAAGCTTTCAGGCACAAACACCCTTCTTCAGGCATTGGAACGAGCCTGTTCTTGGTTTGCAGTTAACTTTTCGGGTGATCATACATTTTTCACCAAATTGCTCTTAATGGAAATGCACAGCTGAATCCCGGTCCCCAAGAGCCAAACTCTGCCTCGCCAAGGAAGCTGCCGGCATGAAGCAAATCTGCTCAGCAGCCCGGCCTCCCACGCGGGTCCAAGGCCCCCGGAGCGGGCGGAAGCAGCGACCCGGCCGCACAGCCGAGCGCCGCCACCGAGCAGCCCACGGACCTTACGTGCGCGGCGGCACAGGCGCCTCCCGCCACCGGCTGCTCTCTGCAACCTCCTTCCCCTGCCATGCCCGGGGGCAGGTCGCGTCCTGTCTTGAGAGCGCTCCCCAGCCCGCACCTGCTTTGGACAACCCCGGAGCGGCGCATCCCATCCCACCCCGGCCCGGCCCGGCCCGGCCCGGCCCGACTAATGCCTGCGCTCACCTGCCAGCGCCGCCGCCCGCAGGAAGGGGGTGGGGCAGCCCCTAGCGCTGCCGGAAGCGGCGGAACAAACCCCGAGCACGCGGCGGGCTGGCTGGCGGGTGGGGGCGGAGTCACGGCCTCCTACCTGCGGCCGCGCCGGCCCGCATTGGCTGAGCGCTGGACTACAAGTCCCGGTGTGCAACGCGGCAGAAGTGCCCGCCCACTGGTGCAGTGTGAGCCTCCCCGTGGCGCGCTGCATGCTGGGGGCTGTAGGAGCCGCCGCGCGTGGGTGTGGCGCGCGGCGGCTGCTTGGCTCCCGGGGCAGCGGAAGCGGGGTTATCCCGCCGGCTGCCTCGGTCTGCCCCGTGTCCCGACCCCCGTAGTGTGCGGGCTGGGCGGTGTTGGGCTGCCGCCCCCGCGGGATTGCCCTGGAGTGTCCCAGGACTAGATAGACATCTGCAGGAGACTGCTGAGAGCAGATAACGGGGCATTCATTCAATTGAATATTAAATGTTGAATCGGATTTAGAAAGAAGCCCAGCGGGTATTTAAAATGTCATAGTCATTTGCCCCTACCGCCCACGGGGCCAGCTTAACATAGACAAACTAGGCACGTGCCTAGGGCCCTAAGAGTGGAAGGGGCCCAGTTACACTTATTTTCCATATCATAATTATTGAGTGACAAAAAATATAAACATATGGTATTAAGTGGGGCCTGCAAGTTTGTTTGCTGAGGGCCCACTCAAGACCCTCGCCCCTGCCCACTGCAGCCCCAGCGCTGCAGGCACCCACGGACACTCGTACACGTGCACGTGCACACGCTGCCTGCCTCATGCACAGAGCATGTGATTCCCCACCTCCAATCAACTTCTTGCGCTGCCCCCAGCCTCAAGCAGGTCCTTGCTAGGGCAGAGGCACAGAAACATCCTGGACGTTTGCTGATATTTTAAAAAACTGCCCAGACAGAGATGGGAAGACCCAAAAAGAGGCCATGGCCGAGAAAACCTGGATGTATGGTAACTCTACAGGCCTTTTTTTTAAGGGAATGTAGGCAGAGAGGGTTAGGGTCAGTGAAGGTAAAGGTGGGTCTGTGACCTGCACAGAAGTGTCCTTCAGCTTTTCCCATCCTCTGTGCTGTGTTGGAGCCCAGCTGGGCAGGGCATATGCTTGTGTGGGTGCCCGCACCCCAGTACTACAGTATGAACAAGTCAGGAGCCACCTAACTGCTTCAGCACTGGGCTTTTCCAAACCAAAGCGCTCAGGGGGCATGTTTTGGTCCCTGCTTGAGTGAGACAGATGCATGCCATCCCTTCCCCTGTGGGAAGGAGGAGAGAAAAGAAGCAGAGATTGGCTCTCCATGTGCTGCCTATGCAAAGGTTTCGTCTCCTGAGATAAATTCTCTGGGGAGCCACTTCACTCCAGTTGTTTCCTAGTTATTCCCCTCCCCCCAAGTGGTCACTTTTACTCTGGGAAAAAAAAAATACAAGTATCTATAGTAGTGGTTTCTCCCAAGAGAACAGAGACTCTCCCTGGAGAAACTGAATGTCTATCCAAATGCAAAGTTTGGATGCTGTGAGCAGTCCCTGTTCCTTGCCTGCACACCTTTGACTTACCACTAGAGGGTTGGGGAGCAGGCCACCTGGGCTCTATCCTTGCTGGGGTAAGGGGAGGGGCTGGGAGCAGTGCATTCTGGGTTGCTGGAGAACTACACATTGCTGGTTTATCTCCATGCAGCAAAAGTTACCCTAATGAGATAGGTAGCACGGCCTGGAATTAACCTTCATCTAAAGTAGCATAAGTCTGAGATGCTGTGAGATTACATAGAATGAGTTAACAAGCATTAATGTGTGGATGCTTGCATTTTAAGTTCCCTTAGTATGGTCTAAGTATAATTTTACCCAAAGCTATTGAGTGTGTGAGAGGATACCCTGTATCCCAGTGCTTATGATACTTACTTGGCAGATACCACATTTAGGTTCCAGCCCTGTGCCAGTGAATATTTAAGTGGGGCAGTATCAGTAGCTGGGACTTAGGAAAACTCATGTCAGAGATGTTTGGAGTTCATGTTAAAATCCACTGTTTGCTCTGGTTCAAAAAGAATTTGCACCAAGGTCATCCAGCTCTTAGGAGGAAGCCCAGAAAGGCTACAAAGCATTCACTTCTCTTGTTTTGCCTTAACTATAAATTAATTAAGGCATAATTAAGGACAAATTAATATTTAATTTATCCTGGAAAGGATAGAACTTTACCTTGACACTGTTTTGGGAGATGTGGCTTGAAGTCCTTGCAGAAAAGAAGAAAAATTCAAGCCTGGATCTTTCATATAATGGGTGAGCACCCTCAGTCGCTCTGTGTATGTGTATTTGGGAAGTACTTCTCTTTTACCTGCTCCTCCCTTTTCTTCTAATTCAGTTTTTTTCCCAGTTGCCCAGGAGCCCATTGGCAGCTAGACAATTTACAAGGAAAAATGTCAGTCTTCTGTATATATTAAATGGTGTTGGAAATATAATCCTTACACCAGCATGTAGCAGAAGCTTTGCATACATGATGGGTCTTGTCAGGTTAAAAGACATGCCCACCTGCCAGATCATTGTTCAGGGCTAGGTAACAACGCCAAGGCCCATAAGTAGGTTAGTGTCAAGGTTAAGGAACACAACTAGTTCTGTTAGGGCAATCAGTAGTGGAGGTTAAAGTGTGTGCACATCCTGCAGCGAAAGCATGATCACCACATGATCAGGGGGGCTGGACCAATCAGTGGCTACTCTGGAGGCACAACTGCCTGGCCAGCGGCTGTGGTCTCTAGAACCTTCCAGCCACAAAGCACCCCGATTGGCCGAGGAGGCTATAAAAGGGCCAGCGCGTCTGAGCGTGAGGTCCCTCAGGCACTTCATCAGGTGGACTGATCACCCATCTGGTCTGAGACGACCCCTAGGCCTCATACCACATAACTTTACCATTTGACCGTATAGATTTCGTTGCTAGACTGCAAGTTTTACCGCGAGACCGTAAACCTCGTTACATAGAGCTCATTTCGTGTAATACTTGACAACTTGTACCCAATGCGTTGTGATTGTACCCTCATTCAACTATTACTCGTTTGTAATTGTTTCTGCATTACATTGGATTCATTTGATGCGAGTAAAATTTCAACTTTATTTTTTCACACCTGCCTGAGTCCATACTTACTTGCTTTCATGACCTGCCATCATCCAGGTTGGGCTTACCACCTGGTATCGATATTCACCCGCCGTGTAGCATGGCGACTACATGCACGGACAGGTCTGAGTTCCTAAGTTGGGGGAAATAAAAGTAATTTATTTTTCCTTTTTAGTAACAAAGAACATAGTTAATAGGTTTTATTTATTTACGTACCTTATAAAATCTTCATAAACATGTACAAAGAAATAATTTTCTTTTTTGGTAGAAGATACTTATCATTATCCAGCTAAGTTTAGTTAAGAATCATTGATGTAAAACAGGGCTCCCAACTGGCAGAGTAGGTAAACAGCGGCCCACAGAGGGATGAAAGCTGCTTCTACTTGCTCTCCTTACACTATTGCCCAATGATGAATTTGGGCTCTTTGTTTGCTGATGGTGACTGAAATCGGTGGCAAGGGAAAAGAGGGGAAAGGAACAGTGGCGTTCACCTCCGGGGCTCCAAATCTGTGCCAGTGCAGTAGGTCTGGCAGCCATGTTGACAAGCTGTTACTGGAGGTCAGTGTTGCCAAGTCTCATGAGAAAAAAAAGTGTCACTGCCTTTAAAAACAAGCCCAATCCATTTCAAAGAGAGGGGAATGGATGTGCTTATACAAATTCCATATTTTTTAGTAGTTCTAGTTTTGCTGCATATAATTTTAAATTACACATTAAATTATTAAAATAAATGTGTATGTACCAGCATTATTAAAAAAATAATGTAATTACACTGTCACCACCACAAGATCCTAGCCTGGCTCTGCAGCCGCTCTGTGCCCTGCCATGCACCCTGCCAGTGCTGCTGGGGCTGGTCTCCAGGGAAACCCCAGCCTTGCATTATCACAGCATGGCTGCTACAGGGGTATCCATGGAAACTGGCCTCAGCCATGCAGGCAGGGGCTGCTGGGAAATGGAGTCTGGCTGCTAGCTGGATCCACCATTTTTGCCCACCTGTGATATATATTGACACCAGCCAGTCACCAAAACCACTCCTACAACCATTTTTAAACTATAATTTGTTAAAAGTCACCTATTACAAAAATCCCCAAATAAGCAACCTCCAAGTAAAACAAGCCCCCCAAAATGTAACTTACATCTCAAAAAATTAAAACAATCTTTAAAAAAAACAAACAAGCCCAATTCCATGTACTATAAGCAGACTTGGCAACCTTACTGGAGGTGGTTTGTTGCACCTGCAAGAAGCCCCGTGATCTGGAACTGGCTTGCATGACTACATGAATTGGACACCCCTGCTGTAAAGAAGCAAAGGATCCATCTGAAGACAGTACTCATAAGAAGTATGATTTCAACTACAGGAACTCAGACCAATGAGAAAGTTATATGGTTATATTTTTTAGAGAGAGAACAAAATAGAAAATGATTCAACGTATCACTCAACAATTCCATCTTCATGACCAGTCATTTCCCAGACCCCTGAGAACTCAAAATGGATGGCAATCCAAGTAGAACATGCACATGCTCTATTTTTCCTTGCGTATAACTGGAAGATAGTCAATTGATAAGCAATTGTTGTAACTAATGACAAGAACTAAGTGGCAGATTAAGATATACTGGGGCCCCACACAAGCACAACATTGGAGGCCCCCCAGTGGAGACTCCAGCAGGGGGAAGGGCCCCTTCCCCTCCTGGTACTGCTGCCAAGGGCAGGACAGGCCTCTGTGCCCCATAGTGTGGGGGGGGGGACTGGGTGGACCCGACCAGGCTGTGGGGGGGTGGCGCATGCCTGCCTCTCCTTCCTGCTCCTTGTCTCCTCCCCCCCAGAGCAGAGCAGAGCCAAGTGGGGTGAGGGCAGATGCAAGCTACCCGATGTGAGCTTGTGGTTCTCCGCCCTGCTGCCTTTGCCCTGGGGGCCCTGCCCTGGCTGCACACCCTCTGCCCACCCGGAAGTGGGAGGCACAACTTGCCACCCCACTGATGCTGAGTGGGCAGGGGGCACGTGACTGGCATGGGGTCTCCAGGGCAAAGCCAGCAGAGTGGAGAGCCCTGAGCCCACAGTGGGCAGCTTGCATCCAAGCCACACACAAATATGGGGGGGCACATGCCCCCCATGCCTCTCGGGGGGGGTGCACGCAGCATCAGGAAGCAGGCCCCCTTCCTACCCTCCCACGCCCTGCTTCCTACCCACGCTCATGTGGCTCTGTCCCATTCCCTGCCTGGGCCCTGGGTGCCATGCACTTCCATGGCTGGGCAGCAGCCCCAGCACCAGCGTCTTCTTGCTGTGAGGCCTGAGGATCTCAGTATGCTGCCACCCCCATGCTCCTTCTCTCCCTCATGCCCCTTCCCCCCAATAGACCTACCTGCAGAGAGATGCTCTCTATGTTGCCTGGTTGCACTGTTGTCTGCGCACATGTATGCAGCACCCCCTACGTCCAGCTCCTGGCAGCCCCAAGCAGGTCCCCTTGTAGGCTGGAATGCTGCCCGCCTGCAAGGGGAAACCTGCCATTTCCTAAGAGAACCCAGCTGCCAACTGGGGGCCCCATGGGCCCATTTGTTAATTCACTTATGCAAGAACCCAAAATAAATGGGATTAATACATTTTTAGTTACTCTATTTTTGTCAAAATTATGTTTTCTTTTTCACCCCATGTAGTAAAAGTTATTTTAATTTTTGGTCATTTTTAGGGTTGTTTTCTTAGAGAATTATATCAGGCTATTTTGTAGCAAATTCCAGACTCTGTGTTTTCAAGATATTTCTTCTTCCAGTATTTTCCCCAAATGTAGCACAGTATCTGATGTCAGTTAAAAGTAGAATTTAATAGTTTTTAAATGCATTTGTGAACGACTGCCACAGAGGTTACTTTTCATGCAAGAATAATTATTTTTTCCAATTTGATATTCTTTCCACTTTGTTATTTTAAAAAATATTTCTATTCTATTTCATATGTGTAGCTTTAGGTTGGATTGATGCTTTGTGTTTTGTTTTGAGTTTTATAACAATATTAGTAGTTTTAATTAATAAACTGTTCTAAAAAAATTGCAATGCTGAAACTAATGTGATATATTATTTTCAGAAATTTGTTTCACCTTATTTGTAGATGATAAAGTCCTCTAACAAATATCTCAAAGAAGATGTAAATTTCATTATTAGCTCTTCTAATTTTCATTGGTCCAGCTTAATTATTCTAAATCAGTTGATTGTATTATTTGATTACCTTCATCTAGATTAAATAAATATAATTAATGTATTGTTATTCTTGGCCACGCTAGTTTTCCTGTAAAGAGCTTGTAAAAACAAAGATCTTTATCTTACATATTAGCTACTTTTCAAAAGTGAATGAGTTTTTTACCTTTGGAAACATTGAAAGAACATTTCTGAATGAAATATTTTTCAATCTATCATTTCATATTCAGTCAATCATCCTAGTAGCCTAAAATGACAAAGTTCTGTAGTCACCTATACAGAAGCACTTACAAAAATTTTAATGCATTAGTGAAAATTGAGTTTGGTTGGTCTTTCCAACAGCTGTAGCAAACTCAAAGAGCCCCATTCAAAACATTGTAAAGTAACTCAGGGTTTGTTTCATGAACTTGAGTAGGCATTGGAACTGGTCCCAGAAACTGGATTCCACAAGCCATTTATATTAAAAAATTCTACCAAAGTTATTGGGATTTCTTGTTCCTAGGGAAGGAAGGATAAGGCACTAAGGGGCACTAGGGCTTTATTCTCCATCTGCTGAAGTCAATGGGGTTTTTGTATTTGCCTTTATTAGGGCTGGTCTCATACTCTAGAGCAATGGAGAATTAGGTAATAGGCCAAGTCCTTCCCTGGATGTTGCTTCAGTAGGCATTCTCTGTCAAGCACATTTAGCCTGTAACAGATTTGGTCTAGTCTTTGAATAAGGTTTTGCTTCAGCTGTTTTGTACACAGAGAAGGAAAGCTCTGTGTTTCAGTGGAAGGTTAAACTGAGCCATCTTGTGGCAATAAAGTGCATTTTACCTTTAGTAAAACTGCATGAAAAAAGTCAGGTATTAACAGCATGAGCGACTGGTTGTGAGGTATCTTTTCAATTTCTTTTCAATATTTGTGTGGACACATAGATACTCATGTTATCCTTTGTTCCATTAGGAAATATTAGAAATTCTGGAGAAATTGACCTTCTTCCTCAGTGTATTCACAAATACAATTGAACAGTATAATCTAATAAGCAGAAGAGAATTTTCTGTAAAATGCCATGTGTTAGTCTTGCATAGGACATTGGTCTTGCAGGGTCAGAACAATATAAATGGAGTGCAAAGCAGTGGTTTATGCAACCTGTGTGCACACACCTTTGTGTATTATCTGTGCAAGGCACAAGAATGATCATACTGAGTCACACAAGCACACTACCTACTTCTTTTTCTTGTTTCCAACTGTGGCCAGGGTCAGTTACCTCAGAGAAGGATGAACATAAACCTGTAGGAAACAGCCATAGGAACTAAAATAAACTTTTAAAGGAGTTAAATCTTTATTGTGTAAACCATACTGAAGCATAGTCCAACACATTTCACCATGGGTGGATCTAGGAATTCAAAAAAGGGAGGTGTGGGAGATTTGACTGGTACTGCAGGGGTGCAGACCATGGCATTGCAGCAGCTGCCAGGGACTTTTATAGTCCCTTTACTGCTCTTGACACCCCCTCCCTTCCACTGCAGGCACCTGGAAGGTGTACCCCAAGTGATAGCATGGGGCTCTGGGCCTTGCTGGGCACAGCAGTGACTGAGTCCCCACTTCCTCACCTTCTCCCTGCTTGGTCCCCTGGGTGTCCCACTCCAGCCTCAGGCTCCACCTATACTTCAAACTCATTAAGGGCCTGGGTGTCTGGTTCTAGGGAACTGGAGCTGCTGGCTTGAAAGGTACATTGGGGAGATGGAGGGTTACCATACCACTGCACCCTTCCTGGATCTGCCCCTGCATTTCACCTGTATCATCAGCTATTTTACTTCAACTTTTCGCTAAAAATAATTGATCATTGTATGCAATAATACTATACAGATAGATCTTTAAGAAAGGGTATCAGCATGGAGTTTGCTTCTCTTCCCTACCTGATGATAAATCACCCATAACAAGGTTTATGCAGGCACGAAGGCAACAAAAGGCAATGTCTGTTTCTACCCTAAAATCTGTTATCAGTTCACCCTGCTTCACAATCCATTTTGCCACCCAAACTGCAATAGTTGCTGGTCCTGGTGCCCACAAATTTCTCCATGTTGTTAGTTCTGAATGCTGGAGTAATCTAGCTCTTCACTGTCCTCCTGGCATCATTTAGTCCTCCTCAGAGGACCTTCCATTGAACATCTATGTAATGTATCCATTCACTTAGATGATGTTCAAAATTAGTTCAGCTGGATGTTGCCTTTCACTCTCCATACCCCATCTATAAGCACTGCATACCCCACTGCTCATTATACAATGTCTCTATTGCTGGAATTTGGGTCCAGAAAAAGAAACATGCAACAAAGTCCACATTTCCTGTTCAACATGAGAGTTTTTTTTAATCCAGACCGAGATTTGTGCATGAGTCCGAGGGTAGGGGAACATTTGTCTATAGTATAGTACAACTGACTTGCCTGCCTTCTGATCTACTTTGCTTTGTAAAGTTAACACAATGCATTTTGGAACACACAAAGTTTTTCTTTTTAAATCTGCATCTTAGTAAGAAGATGAAAACCTCCCTGAGGCAGAGGCTTGCCTAGTTTTATGTAAAGAGTAATATCATATTGTGGATGTATTTGAATAAATAAAAATATGATTGCTAAACAAAAATATATAGTATCTTTCTGAAATAGGGGCTGAATCCAGCCCCTGAAGCAATTTCATCCAGTACATCCTAGCATTTTGTTGGATAAAGGAATCGAGGGGAGCAGTGGCTGAGCTGAAAATGTCATGCTGCTGCCCCAGATTTTTGTGCTCTCTTGCGTGGACTGTGTGCTTCAGCTGCAGCTTCTCCCACCACTGAATTGATTCTTGGCAGCAGTTGGTGGTGAGAGCGATCAATGGTGAGTATAAAGACTGGCTGCAGCAGTAGGGGGAGATTGCAGCTCTTGGCACAGAGGAGGGAGGGCTGGGGTGGTAGGAAGTGACTTCTATGGAATAGAGCAGAGAAAGGGGTCACTAGCACAGGGCACAAATCTTATGCTATGCCTCTGGCAGTGATCTGCCTTCAAAGTGAACTGTGCAATTTGGCCTACTGCTCCTAAAGGTTGTCAAACTCCTGTTCTAAAGAATAAAATATTTTAATTCTTATAAATCAGCAAAAAAAATAGTGCTAGATACTAGCCACTTGAGAGACTCCATTTAATCTCTAGTAATCTTCTTGGGAGGGGGAAATAGACAAAATCCACATTTCACACATAGATGGAGTTCTTGTTAAATATTCCATAGGTGTCCTACTTTCATTAAACAGTAATAGCACTTGGTATACTCACCGTGTATGTTTTTGCATTCTTGAATTAAACTGGAATACAATACTGCATCAATACTGTGCTGATATTGCTGCAGAAAGATAAGATATTGCTTGTATTTTCTTTAAAGCAATACATTTTCAATGACAAGAGGGTGACAGAGTGGAGTTTTCCTCCTTCAAATTTGAATGAAGGGATGAAAATTCAACTTGTTTCAAAGTGACACAGTGAATGAATTTCCAGATGCTTCCTTTCCAAATAAAGTTATTTTTGTCTGCAGTAAATTTGAAAGGAAAAAAGAACTAGGAGGGAAATCAAGTAGTGGAGAATAAAGAATCACTGTTAATTGAAAAGTAGCTACAGTTGTTTCTTTTCATTTTAAATCAAATTATTTTGGCAGAGGTTGCCAGCAGTTTGATTAAGGAGACATTTTCATGCACAATAATGACCTTGTTATATATACTTGAAGATTCAAGTTTAAAAATTATCAGTTTACTCTCAGCTAGAAGTGATTTAAAATGCTTTTCTTTTTTCAAAACCAGTGGAACATTCTCTCTCTTTTCAGACCATGGTGAAGCATGCAGAGAAGAGGCATTTATTTCCAGTAGTAGCCTTCTGTACAAATTAAAGCCTTGAGACCATGAATTGGCTTGGCAGAATTCCCCTTCCTATTGGGAACTTTGAAACGTCCTATGTGGTAGGTCTTTGTTTCTTCTTCTTAATATTCTTAAGATCAATATGTCTTGTGAGCCAATTAGTTTTATAATTGACTTTGGAGAGGTTTAAAAGCACCCTGTTTATCAGGGATACTGAGGAAGAGTGGTTTTATAGTTTAAAATTATGAAAGGGAGACTGACTTTATTCCCAGATATGTTCAGTGCTTTCTGTACAACTTAGACAGGCAAGATTCTTTGGGTAGATGTGATATTTTTTATTAGACCAACTAAATAGTTGGAAAAAAGTTCTTTGCAAGTGTTCGGGCACAAACATCCTTCACAAGTCACTTGGAGCATGTGAGCAAACAAAACAATTTCATGGCTTTAAAAAGGAGTTTTACCATGATAAAACTGAATCTAGAGTTGTTGTTTCATCTGTCTGTTCCTAATTTGCAGTGAGTAAATCTAAATTGCTTTATTCTTCTCTTTACTCATGGCACACACTTTCAAGAATAAATCATTATGGTTTAGTTTCACTTTACTAGATGTTAAGAGAGAATAGATACATTTTACACTGAATCAGCTGACACATGCTTTGGGACAGTAATTTCCTTTTCATCTCCCCTTGAAAAATTATGCTACTTCTCTCCATGCATCCTATTTCAGTATAGCTCAGTTTGTCAGTATTTAAAATGGGGATATTACTATCCTAGCAAACGGTTATTGTGAGAATAGATTACAAAGCATTTTTTACATCTTAGTGGGTATGTCTACATGAGACACTTACTATGCAGTAGTCTAATAACACTGCATAGTAGTATGCCGATCAAAAAAAGTGCTAACACACTACTGTGCAGTGTTATTAGGCTACTGTGCTTACTGCACAAAACTGCACCAGCACTACAGTGCAGTAACTGTAGTTACTCCCCATTTAGTTAGTACTTCATTAAGCAAGTACTAAACTAAATGTGCTGTAACTACTGCACATTAATAAATGTGTAGACATGCCTAATGGAAAGTGTAACACAATTGCAAAGTATTATTCCAGTGAGAATTATTTTTTTCAGGGCTATTTGTTCTAAAATAACAGTAGTCTTGGCTGCATGATGCATAATCTCAAACATAAAGTGTGATGATTGCTACTGTATTAAAACAGACTTTTTCTATACTCTTTTACTAATGAAGCCCTGTAAATGATGTCATCTAAAATGGTATCCTCTATACAAAAGATTACAGTTTAATTGTTTTTTACAATATCCAACCCTTTAATTTTGTTTCCAAAAGCTAAGATGTTAATAGTGGTATGAAACAGGTTTTCTCCGGATAAACATGTTGTATTTTTGAGATACAAATGAACATACTATGTGCTTCTCTTGCATCCAGATTTGTTAGGCTGTAACCTTGATATCTGAGTTGTCTAGTGAATTCATGGAGTTTTTACCTGTTTGCGCAGCAAACCAGAACTCTGTCTGGTTTTCTTTTTTTTTGTTTTTTGTTTCTTTACAATATTAGTTATTGTCTAGAATATACACTTGAACTGCACATATAGGCTAGGTACAGGCATTCAAAAAGCATCAGACAGTATCAGTTTAAGTTATGTGATTTTTTATAAGGGGCGTAGTTCAGATCAGTGGCAAATAAAACGCATGTTCACCCTTTGGTGGGGGGTGGGGTGGGATGTGGGGGAGAGGCATGTGCAAATCCTAGACCGGGTTCTACTATTTTTAAACCAGTCTTTGTGTGCTAAACTTCTGTTCTTTTAAGGGTATAGACTAGTTTTCTGATCATTTATACCACTGGGAAAAGCATAATGCCTATTACCTGGCCATATAGTCACATTCTTATTCTTTGTTCCATAAGACTGCACAGTATGGACCTGGATACACAGTACATTTACACTGGTATAAATCACCCTTATAATGGTTTTTAAAAAGGAGCAGGTACAGAATGTCTAGGCTTATGTAACTAGTGTCATTTACTGGTATAACTAGTGTACTAGAATTTGGTCTATAATTATTCTGGGTTCAGTGGTATGATTGTGGGGAGGGGGGAACAGAGATAAGGGCAAACACCCTAGCTGCTGACCTGCGGGGGCAGGGGTGGGACAGCGAAAAAAGCAGTTGCTGCCGGCAGCCTCACATTAGTGATCATGATCACAGCAGCAGCTGGAGTTCGCTGCTTCTGCATTGCTGTGGGCACCTGGCTGCATCCCTATACTGATCTCTAGGGAAAATCAATTATATAAGTTACATCTTAGCAGGAGTGGTATCATCTTGAATTTAAGGGTAGCCATTTGCTGAATACAAATTCTTGCTCCCAGGGTGGTATGCAAAACCAATTAAAGTTATGCATGTATATGCTATGAGGTTAGCATTACATGGTTCAAAATGTCCTTTTTTAAGATTATTTTATGAAGCATGCAAATTTGTACAAAATCAGACCAAGTAGTTTTAAAAAACACTTGCTGTAAATGAACCCACAAAACATGTTTTTGTTTCAGAAGGACTGTATATGCTTATCTCTGTATTTTCCTTGGGTTTTGTTCTTTTTCCATTTTTATAGTTTCTGCACAGCTAATTGTAGTACATTGGGCTGGCTGTTAACTTAGAATCCCAATGACCACCGTGGATAATACCATTATGGATGATGCTGTCAATACTAATTATTCTTATAACTATTTATTCTTGTAGACCCCAAAAACATGCTAGGTACTTTGCAGAAGCCATAGGAAAACAATTACTCTTTTATTTTAAATGCAATGAGATAAGAGATGGTCATAAATGCTTGAGGAAGAACAACAAGTATCATATAAACAACAGACATATACTCAATTTAGGCATTTGCACGTTTTTTAATCAAACAATGTTTATTATGGTAGTTATTATGTCAAAGATCTCCTCTTTTTGATAGCTGGGAAATTAAGTGCGAGTGTCTCCACTGATCTCTGCTGTAGTCACCAAGGTCAGCTAAGTAAGAAAGTCCTAAGCCATAGGGCACATCTACATTATCTGACACTAAGCTAAGGAGCATCACTGTGAGAACATGCTCTTCTTACACCTGTTCCCTGCATGCTGAATTCCATAAAGGATCATGTAACTGCTCTTAGAGCAGTGTTGGGCCCACGTCATGCCATGTGTGCATGCAAAAACCTCAGTGGCTCTGGACACGTGCTAAAAAGTGGCTACACTATTGGGAATTCAGTGTGTGGGAATAAAAGTGGCATGTTTTCACACTGGCACTCCCTAACCTGGTCCAGTGTGATACAGACATCTCTTTAATTATATCTGTGTCGATTAAGGTAGTGACATGCTGAAAATACTGTTTCTCACTGTGCTGAGATGCACCATGCCTACACTGTGCATATTAGCTCTGGAACCAGCAACAGTGTAGTTGTGTTAGTCTGCTGAGAGGTATGTTCAGTGCTACTAACACAGCTACGTTGTTGATTCTGGAGTGGGGAGGATGTGCTTCCACATGATGCTGCCTTGTACTATGTAGAGGCTTGCTAGTTAAAACTGAAACTTTTACCTTCATCCAGAAACTCAGGCAACCAGTGCAGAAAAAGAAGCACCAGTGTATGGTTCCTATGTCAAAACATCTCTTTTCAATAATATTAATCATCCCAGGAAGACTAAATAACTTCTTGGAAGTATTGAAGAAGAAGTTATCTTCAAGGATGCTTTTGACTTCATGCACTGGAGGGACTTGGTGTGCTTGAAATAAATAGGAAGCAAGGTTTTGGGGGACTGGGGTGATATCTTTTACTGGACCAACTGTGTAGTTGGGAAAGATGTTAATCTTTCAGGCACAATGTGCCCTACTTAAGGTGATCTAATATTATCAATTATGGTGAGACCTAGTAAAATTGTAATAGCATTGGACTTTTAAAGGCACTCCTCGTAGCAGTCTTTCCAGGAAGTGTAGCAAAGGATGTAGTTCATAGATTTGGCTGTCTAAGGCAGACTGCTGTTAAATAGCAAGCAAAAAGAAATACAGGGAAGTCTAGCTTTGTCTGGTCAGCTCTTCTGTAATCGTCAGGATCGAAAAGGACCAACAGTTTTACAGTTGCTTGGAGAACTCTAGAGAATGGTAGGTGTGGTAACAGTGATAGTAAAAGTTGCTCCTTTCAGATCATCCGTCTTCTCACAGTCAATGCCACATGATGTATCCCTGCAAACGGGTAATGCGCTGAACAGTAGGCCTGTGTGAATAGGGAAGTATTCAATTCAAATTCAGCTGATTCAGAGGCCAGTAATTCAGTTTGGAGATTTGGATTGCTGTTCCAAATTGATTCGGATGATTCAGAGAGATTTAGTGATTCGGCCATAGAGTATAATGGGGAATCAATGAAATACCTATAACTTTGTCCTTTTTTGGCTGATTCAGATTAAACTTGTGGGGATGATAGCCCCTTTTGAGGGCATGAAGCCTGCCAAAGTTCAAGGAGATAGGTTTAGAAGTTTCTGGGAAACTGCACCTCAGGTTGCTGACAAGCAAAACTCGTGTCACATGTGTGTGTTAAGCCACAGTGGGGTGAAAACTGCAGGCATGCTAGCCCCTGCTGAGGCTAAGGAGCCTGCCAGTTTTCAAGGAGATAGGTGCAGGGGTTTCTAGGTATTGGGGTGCTGCACCTCAGGCTGCTGACAGGCAAAACTTGTGACATGGGTGAGTGATGCTGTGTATGTATTAAAGCGTGCCCTCACTGGCACTAGGACATCTACATGACATGGCAGTGTGCTCCAATGAGGTATCCTCCTCCCCTACAGCCTCAGTCTGGTCCACCACTTTAAATGCAATGGTTATTTAAATGGTAAATAACATAGTGAGTAATCATTAGCACAGTAGCACCAGCAGCATCTTAGGTAGCCAAACTGTGACAGAGCCCTTCTTTCCTCTCCTGCAGGAGGTTCTTCTCCAGCATGTGTGTTAAGGTGCACCCTCACTGTATGACTGTGTGTGTGTGTGTGTGTGTGTGTGTGTGTGTTTCCGTGTGTTAAGGTGCACCCTCACTGGCGCTGGGGCCTCTGTACAACCCGGCAGCGTGCCCCAATGAGGACTCCTCCCCTACAGCCTCATACCGGTCCACTACTTTAAATGATAACAGTAAGACAATTTGGTGTCTTTTAGTAGGCCAACTGAATAGTTAGAGAAATAGAGAGCAAGCTTTTGGGTTGAAAAACCCTTTGTCAGGCTGAGGAAGCACCTGTATTTGGTCTGTGTGTCTGCTGGTTGTGGATGGAAGGAATAGAAAAAAAGCCAGAGGCTGGCCTGGCATGCAATGCAGGCAAGAAAGCCAGTCAGTCAAAATGGAAATGGAGGTGTCATGGGGTGAGGGACAGGCTGGGGGTGGAAGGGGATGTAGCAGCACAGATAAAAGTACTGGGGAATACCTGGGGAGTCAGATGCCTTCATTTCCATTTTCACTGACTGGCTTTCTTTCCTGCACTGCATGCCTGACCAGCCTCTGGCTTCTTTATTATTCCTTCCATCCAGGAACAGCACACAGATACGCTAACTGCAGGTGCTTCCTCAGCCTGACAAGGGGTTTTTCAACCCAAAAGCTGGCATCCCAGACAGCTAAGCTGAGCTCGCCTGGAGCCTCCCAACTCCACTGCAACAAGCAAGCCTCAGGCCTGTCAAAGACATGACGGGTCTGGGCTTTCCCCAGACAGGACTGTGTGTATACATGTGGTAGCTGGAGGTTATGGCGCCTCCTACCCACCTTTCACCAGGGGATCCTTGGTCCTGGCATTTACAGGGTAGCCATACCACCAGCAGTCCCATCAGGCCTCCCTGACCTTGGCAGAGTGCAGTTTTAGTGGTCATGCTGTGGACCTGGGGCTTCCTCCTTCTTCACACCCTCAGCCCATACCTCCAAGTTTATCCTGACATGGGAGCTCAGCAAGGACATGTTCTTCCCCTGCTGGCTGGTGATGTAGTGAGTGCCCTCTCCTGCTCTGAGAGGGGGCAGTAACACTATGTGGTGTAAAAACAATAAAACAGAAATAGATGCAGATGGGGTGAGGAGGGTGGCACTCAGTCCATCTGCAGGTGGAGATGGGGAACCCCAGCAACAGGAGGATCACCTTCAAGAACACCAGCTGCTCCACCAAACCAGGATCCAAGCAGGTGCAGTGGGGTGTCACAACATCTCCAGCAATGCTAAACACCCTGTTGCTCAGAACACTTGTTGGTGGATGGGACAGGTGTTCTGGGCAACTGAGGCCAGATCCTGCCACATCGAGCTTCAGCTTGCCTAGTAGGCCAAGGAGTTGCAGTCCAGCGGCTCCATGTCCTTGGAGAGATAGGTAGTCATCAAAGCCTTGGTGTTACCTGGCCAAGGCTGGGGTCTTGTGTGTTTGGACCCCAGCATTGAAGCCATGCCCTTGGCCCACATTGGCAGCAGCTGGTGTGGAGGAGAATGGCTGGTGCTGGTCCCAGTGACAGTGCTGGGAGTGCTGGCACGGGAAAATGGATTCCGTTCTACATCCCCTCACCTCTGCCCTTCGGCCTCCCTGACTCTGTTCACCAGCACCTGTACCCAGTGATTGAGGGATTTGGGGCTGCCAGTTCACATGCTCCCCTTCACCCTCAGATCGCACATGCCTACCAGCATGTGGACCATACTGGACCACAAGGGATCCAGCTGTCTCCTAATGCCCTCCTTCAGCCGCCTCAGCAGCTTGTCCCAGCCAGGAACATTGATCCCCTGGAACTTCTCCATTTGGTTCTCAAGTTCCCTCACTATGGGGATCACCTGGCTAAGAAGGACGTTAGCAGTGCTGAGGGTCTCAGTGGCCTCGAGGAAGGGCTTGAAGACCACCAAGATCTGGGAGATGGTACCCCACTTGGCTCTGTTAAGGGTACTGCTGATCCCAATCTCCCTGAGCAAGGCCATCTCATGGATTGCCTTCTGTTACTCCACCAGCCTTTCCAGCATCATGTATGTGGAGTTCCACTGAATCTCCACATCCTGCATTATTTTGTGGTGCAGGATGCTCAGCTCTGCCTCTTTCTCCCACAGCATCTTGCCCCTCTTGATGCTGCAGTGGAATATCCCGCCATCTTCCTGCATTTTGAAATGAGCTGGGTGGTAGTGACAATGCCATCACCGGCAGCCCTGTCCCTCTCCAAGGCATCCTTGTCTGTGAGGTGCAGCCTGTGTGCCATACGGCAGATGCCAAGAAAGTTGACATCCCAGATGGCCTTGACCATCCCAGATGGCCTTGGCTCCATTGTTGGTGACCATGAACCTGTGGGTGAGCTTGCCCTGCCCAATGATCCACCCCTGTACCATGCAGTTCATGGCCATCATGATCTCCCTTGCCGTGTGGAACTCATCCAATTCCTCATCTTGGAGGACAGCCTACTGATGGCCTGACTGATCACACCAGTGCCGTGTGAGGGAGAAGTAAGTGTGATTGCCACCCCAGCTGCTCCAGATGTCAGAGGTGAAATGCAAGGCTACCTGTGGTCCTGCCTTGCACAGCTCCTCCCTCAAGTATTCCCTGTATGCCTCATACAGGAAGGGCACCACCATCCTGCTGGTATGGTGGGGCCATGAGTGCCATGAGCTGCCTGAATCCTGGCCACTCAACTAAGGAAAGAGGCTGCCCATCCAGAGTAAGCATCTCCCCAATGCTCTGGGTGGTATCGCTCACCTTGGGAACATACCCCACTTTGTCTGTGGCTTTCCCTCACCACTCCAGGGTTGCCTGCCTCTGCTTTGGGGAGATGGGCCTAGGAGCAAGTAGGGAACTTCCTTTTGGGCATGCTCCCACTGGTGCCGGGCTGAGTAGGAAGAAGGGCAAGGGAGTGCTGCCTCCTGAGATGCAGCAGCATTGCTGTGGTGGTGAAGTGTTTCACCTCCTTGCCTTGGTTGATTTGCCTTTGGCAATGCTGGCAGATGGAAAACCTGGGATCATCTGCCACCTCAAAGTGATCCCACACTACACTACTTCCCAGCTTCTAGGTTGAGGATGGGGATCCTGCCTTATCTCCCCCCTCAGCAGGCTGAGGCACAACAGCAGGAGGAGCTGATTCAGCAGAGCCACTTGCCTGACCCTCCACAACCTCATCAACCTCCTCCAAGGTGTTTTCTGGAGAAGGAGACCTGGGTCTAGAGGAACTTTGAGGGGCATGGAGCACCAAATCAGATTCCTCCTCAGTCCCCAGAATTGCTTTTGCTAGGGTGCCTGGGTCCCCTGGTTCTAGCTCCAGCTCCTCCTTTGGCAGCGAGAGGGTCACATTGGGAGATGAAATTAGGGTGGAGGAGATGGTCATTCTGCTGCTGGTGCCTATTTCTGGAGTTAGGGGAGGTGGTGCAGGTGCAGGGATATCAGGTACTGTTCCCACTTCCTTGCTTCCACTGGCAGCAGAACCCTCACGGCTGCTAGGGAAGAGGATGCATCTATGTTGGGGGCGGGGAGGGGAACTTGCTGCTCTAGCTCTCCCTCTACCCACTCTAGCCTCTCTTCCTCCCCTGCCAGAAAACCTGGCACCTGCCTTTCCAGCACGCTTCATATTAATTTTTCCTGTGCTGGAAAATTGTGTGTGTGTGTGTGTGTGTGTGTGACTTCTGTGCTGTGTGTTTTCTGTACTCTGTGTTGTGTGTAGTGGACTCTGGTTTGATTATTAATGACTATATATATGGTGTCTTCTGTGATATGATATTAATCTGAATGTGTGACTTCTTCTGTGTTGTGTATTTTCTTTACTTTGTGTTGTGTGTAGCAGACTCTGGTCTGATGATGATGATTATTGATTATTAATAACTATATATATGATGTCTTCTTTTGTGATATGCTATGAATCTGAATGTGTGACTGACTACTTCTTCTGTGTTGTGTTTGTTTACTGTACTGTTCTGTGTTGTGTACTTAAAATAATAATATTTTTTATTTTTATTTTTCTTCTAGGACTCTGAGTTTCTGTGTTGTATATGTTAATCACAATCTGAACCTCCATCTGACTTCCGTGTTTTTAGTCTCTATATGAGCTAACTATAGCTAATAATATTAATAACTAATAACTATATATAATCTTTTCTTCGATGAGTATCTGACTTCTTCTTCTGTGATGTGTTTGAGTGTGTGTAATATGTGCATCCCTGCATAGTGATGGATCACACTGCCAGGGAAAACACTGAGCTTTCTTTTAAAAAAAGTATTGGGGAAAAAAAAAGAACAAATATAAATTGTGAAAGGAATGAATTGGATAAGGATAAGTAAAGTAGAGGGAGTCTAAGCTAAGCTAACCTAAGCTATATCCTATCCAGTCCTTTTTAAGAACAAAAAGGAGCAGGTGACTGACTAGGAAGGCAAGCCAGTCTAGTACCTTTTAGATGCTATTGCTCACTTAGGCAGAAACAGTTCACAATAGGCACAGAAAGCCGGCAGACAGAGGTTTTTATGCTGTTTCTATGTCCCTCCCCCAGACACTATAGTTGGAAAGGGACTCAGGGAGTGATCACACTCACTGGCCAGCTAGAGATGTCAGTTCTTCCCCCACTGCTCCCCCTCCCTCTTCTAAGTTTCTGTTTTCCCTGAAACACCACCTCTGAATAGCTCATCCCATATTTATTTTGTTTGTCAGTTAGGCCTGATTTCCAAGATCCCAGTTTTGGTTCATTAATTTCCTGCCCCATATTTCTCTAATAGGCCAGACGTGATCTAAACACAGTAAATGTGAGATGTCCGTAGACCTTTTTATTTAGACTTAGGTAGCCTTTCTGTTTGTAAATTTTACTTTTATATAACATGACAAAGTGAATCTTGTTACCTTGGGCATTTCAGGTGTAGATTTCTACCCAACAAAACTTAATGTATGAATCCTTTTTATTGTCTTTCTTTAGTATTAAACAAAATGGAAATTCTCTGAAGTTAAAATAAATCCAGTTTTTGAATGGTAAAATCTGATTCCTATGAAAGAGAAATGGCTGAAAATAAGAATAAATACTTCTTCTCAGTTTTCTCTTGACATATAGATCATCAAATCCAATTCAAATTGCATGTTGAATTATGAAGTTTTTCCTGTCCCTTGATGCTCTATGTTCCTACAACAAATTATTATACATCAAAGAAATAAGCTCTGAGTCAAAATGATACTAAAGGTGATGAGCTAGAAAATAATGAAAAGAACTGGCACCAGTAAAATTACAGCAAACATCTGAAGAAATGAAGTAAAGGTTATTGCTCACAAATTTGTTCAAATGACTTAAGCTTCTGTCTCAGAAATAAATAATTTGTCATATGAATGCTGGGTATATAATTTGGTCAAAACTTCATCTTTAATGAAAAATTGCAATCCCCTCTGATGGGAAATGAAATTACTGTACCAAGTACTATCTTTTTTTCATTAACATCCTTCTATGATGAAAGTGTTAAAATGATTGGAGTTTTGAGAAGTGGAAGACAAGTAAGATTCGCAGTGTCATAAAGAATCTTTCTTATGTACGTCATTAGTTTTTTTCCATCCCATGTCAACAGTAGTTGAAATTGTTACCATATAATGACTGTTCAACAGCTTATTTTAAATGAATTAGTTGTCTTACTAGTTATTAGTGGACAGATGTTTAAATCATTAAAATATTACTAGTGCTGACATGTTGATGGGCAGATTGAATGGAGGCTGAGGATTATGCATTGATATTTTTTTTTGTCCCGCTCTCTCAGGAAAAAGGGGTAAAGTATCATAGTATCATAGTGTCTAGAGTCGGAAGGGACCTGGGCAGATCATCTAGTCCGACCCCCTGCCTTGGCAGGAAAGAGCACCGGGGTCAGAT
>JAGPOW010000261.1:47808900-47857601 GCA_030014935.1 Caiman crocodilus | reverse complement strand
CTCCTACTCCCTTTGACCCTTGTTGGGATTACCTCCCTTTGGGCACGGAGGATCGTCTCCTTAAGGAGCGACCACTCACCCTGGACATCTGACTCCAGGACATAATGACACCTCAAAGTCATTTAGCAAAAAGAAATTTCTAATGAAAATATAACCTTACCTAGAAATTTGAAGGCCAGATTCTGTCTTAGCTGAACTGTTGTAATTGTTCATTTTTTAGATTTCCCTTTTGCCTGCAGTGTCTATATGTTCTTAAAATGAGTGATTACTTTTCTAAGGGGAGAATTCTGTGTGTAGATGTTATGCATTCCCACACTGAATTACACTGTATACTTGTGAGCAAAATTTGATCCTAGATTGACCAGCTACAATTTATAGGGATGTAATCAGGTGTCTTGATTAACAGAATGTTGTCATACTAACTTTGAACAACCTTAGTTCACCTTTTAAGAAGTCCTGAATTTCTCTTTTCCCTTAGCCTCATCTGAATGCTGAATCACCTTTTCAATTCAACAGACATTCTGTTTTCTTTTTTCTGTCAATCTTACTCTAAATTTATCTCCATTTAACTGCATGTGTTGTCTGCTTGCTTGGGGATTCAGTTGAAAGCCTTCTGTACTTGATTGCATTGTTCATCATCATTTGCTATGCTTCCAATTAAGTATCATTTGGAAAGCTGGCCATTTTCCAGTACATTTAAACAACCCATATTTTTCTTTTTTCCCAATTTCCCATCCATTTTTCTAAAGGCTGCTTTTTAAATCAAGTTGGTTTTTAGATACACAAGCATCCTATGATGGTCAAAAGGCCATGTTAAATAAATGGAATGACTCCAACCCCAGTCAGCACTATATTTCCCCCTTTAATCTAGTTAAATTATAGTTTCCAAATGAAGTCCTTTTAATTACTGCCAGTTTTAAGAGGCATAAAAATAATGTGGTATGTATATTTTTAAATGAGACACTGTAGCAGAAAGTCCCCTTTGTACATTTCCCTTCTGGACATGGCTATAAAAGAAGACCCTTCCTGCCTGTACCCCTTCCCCCCTACCTCATTTAGTGCATTTCTTTTCCTTCTAAGTACCAGTAGAGACTTAGCATATTCAATGCATGGATGTGGCAAGACTCAGAGCAAGCCAGGAAGCTGAAGTGGCTTTCTGTAGAAGAAACCTAGAAATTACATCTACATATCAATTGAGCTCAGCATCACTAAAGAAAAGAACTAAAATATCCACTTCAAAGACTGTAGATGTATCCTGTGCTAACCTAACTCACTCACTGTCCCCAGTAGCCTTTGATTCTCACTACCTCACATTGCAGTTTAATATATTTCTCAAAGTGCAATTTCATATTTTATCTGTCTCATTTTTACATGGCATTTTGTATTTTATATTTTATATTTTTAAATTCTTAAGGAATGTACTTCCTGTAGAATGAAGTTATACCCTGGACCATTGTTAAAACTGCATTGAAATTGTAACTGTAAAGTGATAACATTTGTTGAGTGAATGTGAGTGAATGATGATCATCAGTAGACAATAGCCTAGCCAAAGGAACTCCATTTTAGGCTAATCAAGCTAAAGAACTGATCCCTGGAACATAAGCAATTACCCTATCAACTATTCCTGTAACCCATGACAGCACAGCCATTAAGTCAAGTCAAAGGCGGCCTCACTAAACTTCAGGTACCAGCAGGCAGAAACCCCTGTGACTAACATTTGTCAGGTACTACTCAAGACCCATGTGGGACAGTGACCTCTGGACTGGGTAGCCAAGATAATGCTGGGGGATCACACAGATCTGCCAGAAAGGGATAAAAGACAGTGAAGCATGACCCACAGTGGTGCTTTCTCACAGAGCACCTGACCTATCAAGACAGAAGGACAAGCAGGCAACCCCCTTCTTGAGAAGACATCACCTTGAAGGAAGCTGACCATCAACAGCAGACTCCAGGGCTTCATAGAGGTAGATACACTGACACCAGCGCTCACAATCACTACAACAGCCACTACACACTACACGGGTTTGAATGGGTTAGTATGTGTGTGTGTGTGTGTGTGTGTGTGTGTGTGTGTATGTGTTAAGGTGACTAGTACCACCCATAACTCAAAGTTTGCATTCATGATTTTATTGGTAACTTCATATCCCATCCAATAAACTAGAATTTATTATGATCCTGTGAGTTGGTCCTTTGTAGCCAACAATACAATAATATGCATAGCTTACGCTCCTTTTACAAACACAAGGAGAGTGCTCTCAAAGCCTTGATCACACCAAAAACTAAGGGTGAAATCAGTGGCATTTTTGCTATTAACTTCAGTAAGGAAGTGATATTACTCTAATTGTTTTCAAATATTTTCCACAATATTCCTGTTTCTACTGTAACTGGCTGCAAGCAAGGTTTTCTGCTTCCCAGAATATCTCATTAGTAAAGAAGCCTACTCATCAGCTCTAACAAAGGCATTGATGACAGGAAAATAAATAAATTGATAAACCCAAATAATTTAAGCAGCTACACCCTAGGAGGCAAAGGACACTCCCTTTCCTCTTTGAAAATGCCCAGTGGTGAGTAAGATCAGGTAGGGGCTTTTTGAATGAGCAGGTTGTGTGAAAGCATCTTTGGATCCTGAGATCCAAATGTTATGGACTGGTTGAAGGTCAGGGATTTATATGAGATTCTCACTCAGATAAATTACTTGCTTAACTCAGTTTTGCCTTTTGTTTCAAACCTAGAATTCAGGTGAGCGAAAGTTGCAAATGTATTACATAGCCATCTGCAGGGGCTCGCCATCTTCAGTCCCTGTGCAGAAGCTCACCAGCTCTGCCTTTGCTGCTGCTTCTGGGGGTGGTGCCCCCTCAGATGTCCCCCCTCCACAGACTCAGGAGGCACCAGTCGCCCATGGAGCAGTGCACTGCAGGATCAGTAATCAGCACTGCAGGAACAATGACCATCATTTTTGGGTAATTGCACTCCACTGTTTCCAGTATCTCCTTGTCCATGAAGGCAGGCAGACCAGAGCACAAGAGCAACAACCAGAACATTTTTTAACTTCCTGAAGCAGGTAAGAAACCTCTCTTCCCCTCCGTTCCATGCTCAGTGGCACCTCCCCTTCTCTCCCATATCTGCCTTGGCTAAATCCAGTCCCCATTAAGACCAGGTGGAGCAGAGCAGGAACAGCTCTGGTCTTATTGACTGTTTTTTATATATTTTTTAGTTCCTAGTTCTTTTAGTTGCTCACTTCATTCAACTAAGGGCACAGAAAGAAGTGCAGCTCCCCACTGTAACTCATGGCACTTTGCAGGAAGTGCCATCAGTTACAGTGATACCCCATAGACCCAACAGATGTTCACTGTTGGGTTCTAGGGGTTGGGGGATCCAGGTGCTATTTGGAGCAGCTGTGAATCTGCAGCTGCTCACCCCTACCCCCACCCCTTCACCCTCCCAGACCACCCTCAGTCCTCCCAGCTGCTACTGGAAAGCCCAAGGGGCAATGACTAGAAGTGGCAGCACGTGGCACTTGAAGAAGAAGGGTCCACAGAATTGAAGAGCAGCTGACAAGTCAGCAACCACTTTCAAACACTCTGTAGTGGAAATGCTGAAGAAAAGGCAGAGGAGAGGACAGCTGCAGGAATAAGGCAGGGGAGACAGCAGCCTAATTGAAAGGCCTTTAGGACAGGGGCTTCAGGACTGCTTTACCAACAAGGAAAAAAAGAGTAGTGGTGATTCCCTTCTGTGGGGGACAGAGGCACCAATTTTTTGTACCAATTTGGGGAACCAAGATATGTGCCTGTCTGGATCCCAAATTCAGGACATCAGAGAGGCTGTCAAAGCTCATTTATCCTTCAGACCACTACTGCTTCCTGCTTTTCCATGTAGGAAACCACCAATACTGCTAGGAATGACACTGAGCAGATCAGAGGTGACTATGATGCTTCTGGCAGGAGGATTAAGGTGCTTAGAGCACAAGTGGTGTTATCATTAATTATTCCCATGGAAAGCAAGGATCCAGGCAGAGACCATTGTACCTTGGAAGTGAATGCATAGCTGAGATGGTGATGTCAATGTGAAAGCTTCAGTTTATTTTGACAGCAGGTGGATGTTCTTTGGAGGACAACTTCTATCAAGAGATGGGATCCCTCTGATGAGAGTGGGGAAGAGCATCCTTGAGCATCATCTTTCTAGTAAGGAGGCCTTCAAACTAGGTTTCATGGGGGATAGTGATGAAAGCCTTCCAGTAATAGAGCTCACAATACAAAGGAAAAGGACTCAAAGAAGCAGCTTAACTCTGGTAAAGGGCCAGAGAGCTACAGGGCTGCAACAAATGTGCTAGAGGGAAATGAATAGGTCAAAAGGCAAAATATGTCTGATGCATACTTATCACATTTGTATGCATGGGGAATAAACAAGATGAGCTGGAAGCTTCAGCCTAGGAAAACAACTATAATCTGGCTGACTGGCATTATAGAGACCTGGCTAAACAGCTCTTGTGACTAAAATGTCAACATCAAAGGTTATATTCTGTTTTGGAAGGACAGGGTTGGGAAAAAATGTGGTGGTGTTGCCGTGTATGTAAAAAACATTCTTGTACAGGAGGAAGAAGACAGCATAGCAGAATGCATTTGGGTGAAGATGAAATGTGAAAAAGGCAGCACCAATATAATGGTGGGAAACTTATTATAGGCTACCAAGTCTGGAAGAGGGGGTGGATGAGATATTCTTCAAGCAGTTGACAAAGCTACCCAAAAGCTGTGGGATGGCATTGATGGGAGACTTCCACTTTACAGACATCTGCTGGAAAACAATGCAGCCAAACACAAAATGTCAAACCAGTTCCTAATATGCATGGACCACAACATTCTGTTTCAGAAAGTAGAGGAAACAGCTAGGGGATCATCTATCTTGGATCTTGTCCTGACCAACAGAATTGATGGAGGATGTGAAAGTGATGGGTTAACTTGAGAGGAAGTGGTGATCATGATATAATAGTATTCCAGTTCCTGGGACAAGGAAAGCATGAACTCACTTAGTAAAAAAAGTGGATTTCATCCAACTCAAGGAGTTAATAGATATGGTGTCATAGAAGAATAGACTGAAAGATAAAGGTGACCAGGAGTGCTGGTAGCTTCTAAAGGACACAGTGTTGGAAGTCCAAACTGTTCTGACATGATGGAAGCACAAAAAGAATGGCAAGACACCAATGTGGCTACACAAGGAGCTCCTAAAATGCCTCAAATACAAAAAGAAAGCATATAGGCAATCAAAGAATGAGCAGGTCACCAAGGAAGCATATCTGGAAATAGCAAGAACCTTCAGGGACAAAATCAGGAAGGCCAAGATAAAGAACGAGCTGTATCAAGCAAAGGAGGTTAAGGAAAATAAGAGGAGGTTCTATAAGTATGCTGGCCAGAAAAGAAGGACCAAGGAATTAACAAGCCAGGGAACTGCTAATGGAAGATCCAAAGAAAGAAGATCTGCTCAACATCTACTTTACCTCAGTCTTCACAAAAATTAAGCTTCAGACAAACACCTGTTAAGGATTATCTGTATAAGGAATGGGGCAAGCTGAGAGAGGACATAACAAAAGAGATCATCAGAGAGCTTTTAATAGGTCTGAATGAATTCAGGTCAGCAGGGCCAGTTAAACGTCATCCCAGACTCCTGAAGGAACTGACAAAGGAGATCTTGGAGCCCTTGGCAATGGTCTTTACGAAGTTATGGGAGATAGGTCAGGTAGGGACAATTGTAGTTCCCCTCCTTAAAAAAAAGGCAGAAAAGAGAACCCAGGGTACTACAGACTGGTTAGCCTTACCTAAATACCTGGGAAGCTACTGACACATATCCTATTGAAGGCCTTTTGAAAGCATCTGGAAGAGGAAAGGCTGATTGTAAGCAGCCAGTGTGGACGTGTAAAAAATAATCACGTTAGACTTGATCTTCTTTGACAAGGTTGTCAGAGCTGAATGGTTAAGAGATGCCTCAGCACAGCTGTGTTCAGGCACGTTGCGAGTCCCCGGTGCAGGGATTTTCCCCGTAAGGCGGGAAAAGTCCTTGGTGCAGAATCACAGCCCGCCAAAAGCTTGTAGCTGCACCATCGAGTGCATGCTTTCGATTGGCTCAGTGTAAATTATGCACACATGGTGGTCAGCAATTGGCTCGCTGGCCATATAAAAGGCTTGGGTGATATCTGCCCAAGTTGGAGGAGAGTTCGAACATGCATAGGGAGAGATCCCCACGTGTACTTTGGAGCCATGGAGGAGGCCTGATCAACCACCAATGACTCCCTGTCATGGTTGCCACGACGTACCCCATACCCTGTGTGAGTGTGAGCATCGGTGTGCCTGTCTACAGTTTTGTTTTGTTTGTCTACAGATTGTGCCTACACTGCATACCTCGTGTATACAGCTTGTAAGTAAAGTTTTTTTGTTTCAACCACTGCTGCCTCTCATCCAACTAATTCCACTCTATCAGCGGCCCCATTCCGCCGGCGTTTCTCAGCCCCCACAAAAGTAACTACTTGGTTGGATGAAGGGAATACAGTGGATTTAGTATATGTAGAATTCAGAAATATTTTTGACAAATTCCCTCATGACCTCATAAAAGAGTTGAGGAAATGTGGGCTTGATAGATGTACTATAAGGTAGATGGATAACCAGCTCAATAACAGCAAGCAAAGGGTAATTATTAACAGATCCATGGCAAAATGGCAGGAGGTTTCAAGTGGATACCATGATATTGTATGTGTTTATAGGCATAGGAAGCTTCTTGAGCAACTTTTTTACAGATGACAGAAAATTGGGAAGGACTGTGAACATAATGGAGGATCCAAGCACAATTCAAAAGGATCTCAACAGCTTGGAGACTTGGGCTAGGGCTAACAGGATGAAGTTCAATGTAGACAAATGTAAGGTGCTGCACCTTGGGAGGAATCATCAAAAACACAAATATAAAATGGGTGACACCTGGCTGGATGGCAGCACTATGGAAAAAGTATGGGAGCCTTGGTAGATCACAGACTCAGTGTGCAGTATGATGAAGCCACAGGAAAGGCAAATGCAATTTTGAAATGCATCAATAGAAGTATTAGGTGCAAGACATGGGAGGTGTTAGTTTCTTTCTACTAGGCACTGTTTAGGTCTCATCTGGAGTACTGAGCCCAGTTCTGGGCTCCACATTTAAAAAATAACACAAAGAAATTAGAGAGGGTCCAGAGGCTGGCAAAAAAGATAATACAGGGATTGAACAGAAAGTCATGTGAGGAGAGGCTGAAAGAGCTAGGCATGTTCAGATTGTGGAAAAGGTACTTAAGAGGGGACTTGATAGCAGTCTTTAGGTTCTTGAAGGGATGCTATAAAGAAGAGGGAAAGCACCTTTTTTATCTTGCTGCAGAGAGGAGGACATGGTTTGGGGTTTGAAGCTGCAGCAAAATAAGTTTAGATTAAATATCTAGAAAACTTGTTCATTGTTAGTAAGGCAGTAGAATAGACTGTCTAGGGAAATTTGTGGACTCTCCATCACTGGAGGTGTTCAAGAAGAGGTTAGACAGCCATGGTTGTGGATAATCTAGGCATAGCTTTGCCTGTGTTCTGCTATGGGTATTTCCCATACTTCTGGGCTTAGCTGATTGCCACTGGCCCCCCTTTTTGCTACACGTGTCAGGGTGTTTTTAATCTCCCTCAGAGGCATTGGGTGTTGGATGGAGCCAAGGCTGGGGACTTTGACTAGGGTGTGCCAATGCTGCTGCTGGGACCAAAGCTGAGGGTTCCTGACTGGAAGATCTTGCCCTTCCACTCAGGCTCTGACTGATTGCCATATTTGGGGTCGACAAGGACTTTTACCCCATGTTCAGACTGGTACGGACTATTGGGGGTTTTTACCTTCCTTTGTCATTGGGGGCATGACCTTTTACCTTTCTTGAGTATATGTTGATAAGATTTCATAGAAGCAAGATGTTGGCTGCCATGGTTCCTCTGCTTTACCTGTAGCAAGTTAGGGTGTTGGGTCTCTGTTGTGTCAGGTAGTCTTATGTTGAATTTAGAATATGGATTGTATAGGATGGTTTGGATAGGAATGATTTTGCCTCAGGCAGGGGGTTGGACTAAACCTCTACAGGTATCTTCCAGTCCTATTTCTGTGATTCTGTGATATACTGCCTTTATATTAGAAGGTAATTTGTTTCTCACACTCCTGATCCAATTCATCCAATCTATGACTCCTCTTTATACTACCAGAGCAATCTGAGGAGCCAGAAGAGTACCTGAGAAACAAGCCTTATTTAAACAGAAAGGCACCTTGACTCAGTTTAAGTAATACCTTACTATACAAGTGGCCTTATTGAATTCAGTGGAACTATTCATGTAGCAAAGTGTTATTTGATGTGAGAAGGGATGATAGAACTGAGCTTCTTGTAATTTAACACAGTGGGAAATAATGTATTGCTGAACTGTATTAGTGAGAAAAAGCTGTAGTAAAAGAAACATCTGATGTGGAGAAAGAAGGAGCTGGTCAGCCAGATAACACCCTGAAGTCCACAAACAACACCTATGTGCCATTATTTGTCAGTATGCCTCTCCTGTATTAAATAACCCTGTTAGCAAAGTTTGCTAAAAAGCTTAGGATTAACTTTAATGGACTACTGGCACAGCTGAATTGTTTAAATAGGGTGGATTGAGTTTAATACCTTTTTATCAGTGGCAGGTAAACAGAAAAGCAATTTGACCAAAATTCCCTTTATATTTTCTAAAAAGGTTCCTTGCACAAGAAAGCATTGTTTTGATTCTTTTTTTTTTTTGATTTGCAGCATTTACACGCCCCAGACTCAAAATACTGCTGAGAACTCAAAAGGTTTGAGGGGAACTGAGGAGGCTTCTCTGCACGAACGACAATCACTATACTTAAGAAGTAAATTTCTCCCAGCATATGCACCTCTACATATTGTATGATGGCAATTATTATGGGTATTTTAAGAAGGGGGTGTTGAGGACTGTGTTGTCACATTAAAATAGTTTCAAAATTGCTATTTGGGCATTAAGAGACATAAGGAAGGTTATAGGGCAATGATGATAAAGGAAATATTTTAGAGTCCAGTAAGTGTTGCTTGATGAAAACTAATGTGGGGCTTAGTTCTTCCATTAGAATCAATATAAAAAAGCCAATTAACTTCAATAAGAACAGATCTGTAGTGAAAATAATTGCCCATTGCTATATCAGTGAAGACTAATAATCCTAGGCTAGATGGTTTTAGACTAGGCTAGGTAGGGAAGAAATTGCTAATTCAATAGATGACATATGAATATAAAGTTCCTGGGAGAGTTTTTAATATCCATTTCCCACCCCACCCCCCGATACTAGTGTATAGGCTGGTTTATATATTCATATAGATAAAGGAAATAATGTGTTTTCATGTGTTTGGGGATGAGTTAGCCATTGTTATGCACGGTAATGCCTTGAGTTGACCCTCAACCATGTGCTTATTATATTCATGTTACTTGTCTTCAGTTAGGCTTGAAGAGAATGCATTGAGTGCTCCATGTGCACATTGTGCTCCTGTACTTTGGCATTGGCTTAAAATGTGAGATACTGCTTAAGGGATGCCCATCTCTCCACAACACTTCCCACTGGGCGACTGGTGCCTCTTGAGTCTGAGGGGGCACCCACAGAAGCCTCTGGCACAACTGGCAGTGGGGACCAAGCTGGCGAGCACTCACAGAAGCCACCAGCAGCATTGACAGTGGGGATGGCCCTGTCAGGGGGGGCACATGACCCCCTTTACCTCCCCACCAGTCGCCTATGCTGGCATTCTTATATCTATAAGTCTCACGGGACACTATTGAAACTGGCTAGGTGCTGGTGTGTAATGATTCCCCTGTCCTCCCCTGAACCACTGCCAGCATCAAGGCAGCAATCCCCTATGCCAGTCCTCCTCTGTCCCTTCTAACCAACATAACCATGCAGGTAAAACATTTGAGTTTAGACCAAGCCTTTGGTGATACATTTAGGTTGCTGAGCAATGCAGTGCAAGATATATTAATCTCTTGAGCAGATTTTCATAGAATATCTCCATTTGGCAGTGGGACATCTAGTTGTTGTGGTGAGGGTATATTTATACAATCAAGTTAGGGTACAAAGTAGCTGGCATGCAGTGCCTGCTCTCAAGTGGAAGTAGTGTAGCTTTTTAGTGAGTTACTGTTTACACATGAGTAAGTTTTTCCTACTGCTTATTTATCTGACAGGCAGAGTTTATAGGCACACATGCAGTACTGCACTGTATTGTTTACAACAGGGGTGTCAACCTTTTTGAATGTGGGTCCAGATTATGAATTTTTTATCACCCAGTGGGCTGACAAGCCATATTCAAAGACGTCACAGGAAGTGGTATCATATCAGGAAGTGATGTCACGTGACCTTTGACACCAATGAAGTTGCAGGGATTTACATGGTGCCAGTTGACATGGCATGCATGCCTGGGTTGACATGGTGCTGCTGGATCTGCTTGGCTACAACCGGGTTGACCTGGTGCTGGAGAAGCCATGGGGCCAGGCCAGGGTTAACCTGGGGCCCACCCAGCCTACCGGTGCCATGCGTGGGTTGACATAGTGCTGCAGGACCTGCCTGGGCAGAACTGGATTGGCACTGGCCAGGAAAAGCAGCATGCAGCTGAAGCCAGCTTCCCATGTACTGCTGGGGATGGGAGGAGGCCTGCCAGGTCTGCACTGGGCAGCAGAAGCAGCAGCGGAGCCATGTGCTGCTTGGGAGTGATCGGTGCAGGCTTGTCCCATCCCGAGCAGCGCATGGCTCCATCGTCGCTTCTCCTGGCTGGTGCAGACCCGGCCAGGCTCCTCCCATCCCCAGTAGCATGTGAAAAGTGGCCCCCTCGGAGTTTCATGCGTGGGCGGCTGAGCCCAGAAAGCCGCAGTGCCCAGGGGGACACTGGCTGGGGGAGCAGGCGCCGCCTTGCTGTGGGGCAGAGCAGGGCAGGGCAGCAGGGCTGGCTTGAAGGGGGGAGTGAGGAGGCAGGCGCGGGCCAGCACTGCCAGCAGCTGCTGCTTGCCCTCCTGTGTGGGCTGCTTCCCCAGGCTTCACGGGGGTAAGCAGCTCCCCTTCCCTTGCTGCCAGCTGGGGCCCATGGCTCCGTGCTCCACAGCATTCCCTGATCGCTTTGCCCATTTCACCGTGCTCCCTCCGTGCTCCCTCCACGCTCTCTGCCCGCCTCGCTGCTGAGGCTTCATTCTCTGCAGCTCTCCGTCCCTGCCTCGCTGTGCTCCCCCTGTGCTCTCTGTCTGCCTCGCCGCTGCAGCTCCATGCTGCCGCCGCTGCTCAGAAGCGCTGCCTTGCCATGCTCCCTCCATGCTCCCTGCCTGCCCTGCCTTTGCTGCAGCTTCGTGCTCTGTGGCAGTGGCCTCCCTGGCATGGTCACCCCAAAACGTTGCCACTTGCATCTGCCTAGGCTCAGGCCCGTCTCCCAGTAGGAGACCCTGTGGTGATCCCGATGACAAGCTATGTGAATCATCCCCTCCCATCCTTTTCCCTTCCCACCATGTTACAAAGTAATGAGAATTTATAGATAGGATTTTTCAATTTTTTTTACTATATAACTGATATGTTATCAGAAATGTACAGGGTTGAAAGTAGCACATAGGTGTTGCTGCCCTGGTTGGTTGGTGATTGTGACTGATGGGTCTGGTGAACTCTTACTTTTCTGTTTTTCCCCCCAGCATTCCCAAGCTGCCAGGGGTTGGAATTCTTTCCATGGGGGCACATGAAAAGGGCTGCTTCCTACTGTCCCCTTCCCCTTCCCCGCTCACAATCCACCATGAATCTGTTTGTTTAGTGCAACATGTGGCTTTTTGGAGGCATGCTGTGAAATGTTTTTGAAATGGTGGGTTGTTTTGGGGCTTGGGGTGAAATATGCCCTCTCTCCCACCACACTCCTAAGCCAAAGGCTGTTGACTCACTCCCCAACCACCCTTCCACCCACGGGACACTATTGAAACTGGCTAGGTGCTGGTGTGTAATGATTCCCCTGTCCTTCCCTGAACCACTGCCAGCATCAAGGCAGCAATCCCCTATGCCAGTCCTCTCTGTCCTGCTCATCCTCCCCTACACTTCCCATCCACTACCTTCCTCTGCACACTCCTGCAGACAGACACAGATGTTTTTATGTTGTAAATTGGGGGGGAGGGGGAGGAAGGGACCCCTCAGCTTCTCCAAGCAGACAGAGCAAACTGTCCTCTTTGAAATGTAAAAACTTTTCACAAAAAGCAAAACAAACCCATTCATTTGGGGGCCGGGGAAGAAACTGTTCAATTGTTAGCACAAGGAGTTTTGCTTCTCTTTTTGCCTTCAGACTGAACAGGAGCAAGGCAATTTATTTGAAATATTTAAAGTCATCAGAAAGAAACTAGTCAAGAATGGCTTTGAGTCACTGACACAGCTTCTTCCCTGCCCCCTGACTCAGTGGATTTGTTTTCCTTTTTCACTACATCCTTTCACACTTTTAACTTCTCTCAATCCTCTTTCCTGATCTCCAACTATTTTCTTTTTTACTGACACCCTCTTTTCTACCTTGTATTCTATCACCAATGCTTCCTTTCAACCTTTTTCTAATATCCTGCTCTCTTCCCCATCCCCCTGCCACCTCTGATTGTGCCTCTCTGTTTCACCTTTTGTCTTTCTAATTTCTACCTATTTACATTTTCACTCGCATCCTGCCACACTTTTAGCTTCTCTCATGTCTTGGGGTGATAGACCTGCAGAGACTCCTCATGCTGGAAGAATGGTGACTGCATCCAAAAGCTCACCAAGAACTTTTTTTCAACTTCTCAGCTGATCTAATAAAATATATAACATCTACCCAAAGAACCTTGCCTGCCTTTTTGTGAAGTTTTATATTTCAAAGAGGACAGTGATCCGTGTGTCAGTCAGGGGTCCCCATGGAAACTGTACCAAGCCTGGACAGCTGGGAGATGCTGGGAACTGTAGTCCTGTGATGCAGGGGAGGGCAGTGACATGCCTTTGCTCATGGGGAGGGTGTTTTGGAGGTGATTCAAAAAACAAAAGCCAACCATTACATAGAACAGTTGTCTTCATTCAAATGTTAAGTAAGGCTTCCCCATGTATGGCTGGCCCAGTATTGCCACTTGCTGTTTTTATTTCTTGTCAGTCAGGTTCTGGGGTGGATAAGCAGAGGGGTGGGGGGTGACTATTGCTTGCAAAAAAGTGCTGCAGGATCACAAAAAGTCTTGCCAAGATCACTGTACATTAGGATTGGGGGTAAAAAAAGCATTGGACCTCCCATAACAGTACAACCTGCAATTCTTTCCAGTAATGCCATCACTCCATAAATGCCCCAAGCAAAGCATCCCCACACTGAGACAAGCGTTGGGGATGTGGTCATCACATTGTCTCCCAGCCCACCCAGCCCCAAACCACACAGATAGAATTAATGTAACTCACTCATAGTCTTACTATTGAAAAAAAAGGGTAAATAAAAATAATCATAGGATTGTTAAAAGAAAATGATGACCTCCTGTCTTTTGTGAAATTATCTTGCATACATGCACAGAGCTCACCCAATGTGCCCAAGGGGGACCACATACACTATCCCTGGTGGATGTATGGACAAAACTTCTAGGGGGTAGTAAACAGTGACAGAACTTTGCAATATAATAGGTTGCTCCTCCATTTACCTTTATTAATTATTCTGTGCCCTAGCTGTCTGCGGTCAACCATGGGAGCAGGGGGAGGAAGGGATGGATGGGTAGGAAAAAAAAAGACAGAAAAATAAAATAGCAGCGGCGCCTACTGGCCACTACAGAAATAACACAACACCGCCTGATGGTGAAGGAAAATAATTACAAGCCTTTGAGCTGCTTACTGGTTGAACAACACAAATCCATAGATAGTGAGACATAAGCAAGGAGCGCTGCAAAATAAAACATATCTGAGAAGGATTAGTTTAACACAACAAAATGACTTTTAAAGCAGTGGGAAATCCTGTTCATGCAAACACAAACGCAGTTGTGGTGGCATAAACAGGCAATCACATGTAATCTACAAATGCCCTAAGTCTCTTTGGCTTTCAGTGAGACTTAGACTCTGAGTGACTAATTCATTTAGAAAAATGTGGGTCAGGTTTCTAATTCACTCAGATGCTTTTAAAAAATTTACCCTGTCAGTCAATTTCCCAAACTTATGATATCTAGGGTACACATTTTTTTTTCTGGATTAAAGTGGGTGGCATACTTCACTCTTACACCTGAAAATGGGAGTAGGGAAGAGTGGCAGAAGTGGCATGAATACAGTTTGCAGATGTCTGGTCCTAGCACAGCTCCCCATTTGTTGGAAGCTAAATGCATGCTGCAGCTGGGTAGTGGTGGGTAGGCTGGGATCAGTGGTGTGGGCCTGGGGAAAGCTCTCCTCAAGGGAGATGATGTCATGCTGAATTTCACTGGTACATACTGGGGACTGACTGGATAAGCAGCAGCTCTGCAAAAAATGACCTGGGGATTACAGTGGGCAGTAAGCTGAGTAAAGGCCAACAGTGTGTCTTTGTTGCCAAGAAAGTAATGGCATACTGGGTTGCATTAATAGGAGTGTTGCCAATAGAGCAAGGAAAGTGATTATTCCCCTCTATTCAGCACTGGTGAGACCTCATCTGGAGTACTATGTCCAGTTTTGGGCCCCCCACTACAGAAAGGATGTGGACAAATTGAAGAGAGTCTAGAAGAGGGCAAAGGAAATGGTGAGGGGACATGACTTCTGAGGAGAGACTGAGGGAATGTGTCTTATTTAATCTACAGAAGAGAAGATTCTCTCTTCTGTAGAAGATTCTCTCTTCTGTGAGGGTGAGGGAGGAATTGTATAGCAACTTTCATCTAACTAAAGGGTGGTTTCAAAGAAAATGGGGTTAGACTGTTCTCGGCAGTGGCAGATGACAGAATGAGGAGGAAAGGTCTCAAGTTGTAGCAAGGGAATTTCAGGCTAGATATTAGGAAAAACTTTCTTACTAAGAGAGTTGTAAAGCATTGGAACAGGTTACCCAGAGACGTAACCCATGGAATTGCCATTCTTGGAGGTTTTTAAGACCTGGCTAGACAAAGCATTGGTTGAGATGATTTAGTTGGCGATGGTCTTGCTTTGGGCAGGGGGTTGGATGAGATGACATCCTGAGGTCCCTTCAAACCCTAATTCTCTATGATTCTGACACAACAGCCTCTGACAGGTGCACAGATCTGCTCCACTCTATGTTCTGGGACCAATGGGAGCTGTAAACAAGCTCTAAATTGCCCTGGGAAGCCATACAGGGTGCAGGCATGGTTGGGGTGGAGAGAGAGGGGCATAGGAACACTTGGGCTAGGGACAGATATTCAAAAAGCCTTGAGCCTGAATTGATTCAATTTTTGCAGGTTAGTCTAACCCGGCTAGGTTAAATCATTTTTGTAATTGGACAGACATCCCAGAAATGCAGGAATATGCCTGCAGTGGCTCAGGCTAGAATCCAGGGGTGCTAGAGTATCCCTCCTTTCCTTCCGTAGCATGGAGCTGAGGGGAAAAAGACCAGGTTCCATCAGGAGCTCTGAATATCCCAGCAGGGAATTGATAACACTGTTTATCACCCAATTAAGAAAACAACAGAGGGACATTACTAGCTACTTGTTGATTCTGCCTGTTGACTCTACTTGTTGAATCAGGACTAACCATAGACAGCATGTGGTCTGCTAGCAAATACACAGACAACTCCCCAGCAAGGCAGAGGGGAGCAGGGAATAAATACCTGCTTAGTGGGGAGTGGTGAGGGGAGGGGGGAAGCAGCCTGCAGTCTCTGGAGCTTCAGCTAGGGTGTAGAGGGGAGGGACCAGCCCTGCTGTGGAGCAGAGAACCCCGCCCAGCCCAGAGAACATGTTGGGATGGTGGTGGTGTCTGGTTTATCTTAAACCAGCAAGGGGTCTGGGACAGACATTGCATAAAGTGATTTGAGCCAAGTCACTTAAGTCTGATACTACATTCAACTTAGTTTATCTCAAACTAGTTTCAGCCATTCTCAAACTGGTTTATGTGCACTGAACATCTATTCTGTTACAGGTTTAAATCAGTTTCTGATCACTTAAACCAGTTTATGTGTAATGTCTGTCCCTAGTCTTATTGGTCAGAGCTTAGTGTGGCAGGGACAGGGGCCTGGTGAGAGGGCTCCCAGCTACCTCCAGTTGGCTGGGCCTGGGAAAGGAGGGGAGAAGAAAGTGGGGGACATGGCGTGCATTCAAGCACAGTGCAGCTTTGTTTGCTGAGAGTCCAGATTCACAGCATGGCCATATCTCCTGGGTGCAGCCAGGGTGTGGTACTAGCAGTTTGCAGATGTCTCCCTTTGCGTATGCAGCTTCTAGCTCTTGTTCAGGTGAGCTGGGACTGGAGATCTGCAAATTGCTGTCACATGCTGCCTGCACCTTGGGGATGTGGCCACACTGTGCTGTACTGTACCCTTATTCTGTGCCCTTCTCTGTGCCCCCCAGCTGAAAACACACACGCACTGTAAGAAAGTATGATTTTTCACACTTCTACTGCTCTTGTGACACATTATTGTGCTATGGCACTGCCTTTAGGAATCACTGCTACAGTACAGGACATTTTCTGAGAAGGAATGTAATGCTTTTTGCCAGGTTTTTCCCCTTACAAAACATTAATGGCTAATAACATCACAAATAGCTGAAGGAGTACTAGTGGGCTGCACTAAGGAGCATGCCATATTTTCCTTATATTTTCCCCAAATAATTTAAGTTCATGGAATTTATTCTTCTCTTGTGAAATCTGGGTAGGAGTTAACAACATTTTATCAGTACCAGGAGACTTATAACATTGTGCCTTCTTTCTTGTCGGTAGGAGAAATCACAGAGGCAAACAGATGCAACTAGGCTTGAAGTAAGAGGAAATACTTCTCGGAACTAGATTGCATTTTCTAATAATCAGATGCAACGGAATGAGGTTTAATTTCCTGCTCAGGAATCATGGTATTTTAGGTGTGAGTCTGCAGATATAGACAGATATAGAACAAGACTGAATAAAAAGGAAATAGATTTCACCATAAATAAATACTATATTCTTGTTTGTTGGAAATATTATAGGCTGCAATAATGACCCTTCAAATTGAAGATTCCTGATATACAGATTTTCTATACTTTGTATCTTTCTATACTTGCCATTTCCAAGCCCTCAGTTTGTGTATATTTATTGTCAAAACCCACTTTTATTACAATGGATATTTTTGCTTTTGTATGTCCTGTCATGCCTGCTTTATTCTGGAAGAATTCAGATAAACAGGCAGACTGTCATTTAGAATGTCGTGCACAGTATTTCTGACTGCAAATATGCAGTTTTATCCTGTGCTCAGTTACTAAAAAATGTCTGCAGTGTCTCTGATGCTGAGTGCTCTGAAAGGTAAAATTTTTGCTTCTCTTTGTTGTAAGATAATAGAGAGAAAGGGAATTATAGAAGTAGATTATGTTTTACTGTTTGAATTTATACTGTTCCATATTTTAGGACCTGACTTATTTGATTATTTAAACATAACCCTAATGCTTAATTGTAAGCACAGGAGTAGCTACATGTATTTCAGTGAGGTTACTTTCATGCTTAAAATTATGCAAGTACTTAAATTCCTTGCTCAGTGTGAACTGTAATGGGGTTGGGAAACCCCAGTTGAAAAGTGCAGAGAGAAGCACCAGCAAAGACCGGGCACCATGTTCCTTTAAGATTTTTGAGACCTGACAATTGTGGCTCTGCTTCCTGGGGTAATATTAACCAATTAAGGGAGTTGGTCTGGTTGGGCAACTAAATCAGCAAGACTTGGTAACCTTGCAGACCTTTGTTGGACAGCTTCAGTGGAAGAGAATGAGTCCTGTGTCAGTGAAGCAGGGTAGGACTGGGTCCCTGGTGTGAGAGAGGACTCTGGTACTGCTAATGTGTGATTTACAGTGGAATGTTAGATGCAGTAAGTGACTACATTGGCGGCAGGTGACTATTACAGAAAAAAGGGCAGCAGGCTGCAGGTGTCTTCAAAAGTTATTAAGTACTTATGTACAGCATTTACTCCATAGATACATAGTCTAAGGACTATGAAGGTTGGAGTGCCTGTTCTATCCTACCATGGGCCCTCTGTATTGTTTCACAGAGGGATTCTTACAGGGCAACCTTTTTTCATGTGTTCCAAGGCAGATGCTCTGGTTTCATGCTTAGTATATGTTCCAGACATTTCAGCCTTCTTTCTGGATATCTTTGGAGATAAGAAGTTGTTGGATTCTAATGTATCTTGGCTTCTCTTGTAAATTTATTCTTGAGACATTTTTGTTCAAGGGCCTTTCAACACTGTAAAGCAAATAAGGTGGCATGCTTTCCTCCAACAAGAGTACTGGTAATAGTATGTGTTCAGTCATTTGGATGTAATATTAAATAATCAGAAACATCTTGTATAGAAATTTGTAGGAGTTTTTTTTTTAAATATTGCTAAATTTGTAAAGCTCTCAATGCAGAGGTCTTGTTTGATATAAAGATGAATAATTGCACACTTAAATAACATAAAATCTGAAATTTAGTTTTATGCCCTTAAACTGTCTTTAACCTATTGGAATCGGTTAGTTCTGTGATGTGCTACTGTCTTTGAATGTCTGGGGAAAAGTCCTTTGTAAATCCAGATTAGAACTGGTCTGATAAATGCTCAGTTGGGTGTGAGTGAATATGGGTTGATTAGCATATGGAGCACAGATTCCCCATCATGCAGTGCTCCCCTGCTTCTCTGATCCCAGAATTCACTGCAATCTTTGCTTCAGGCTTTCTGTTCTCCATCTCTCATTTAAATGAATGGTCATCTGATTCCATCTCAGATGCAAATGAGACCTAGGGCAGTTGTTTCACTCTTGTCTCTTATCTCTTGTCTGGAGAGTTTTAGAAATCCTAGCTTAGTAGACACACACTTAGTCTCTCACTGCATCTTAATCAGTTTTGTTTAGGTGGGGGGGAATTCTTTGTGAATCAGACAGGATGTGTCCTGTGCCCCAAGAACACAGAGCTGAGATGTAACACTGACCAGTGTTGCGTAGAGGGGGAGGATCACCTCCTTGGACCTGCTCACGATGCATCTGTGGATGCATGACAAGGTGCAGTTAGCTTTCCTGACCGTGTCCCCACATTGATGGCTCACGTTCACCTTGGAATCAATAATGACTCCAAGATCCTTTTCTGCCTCTGTGCTGACGAGAAGGGAGTTCCCCAGCCTGTAGGTATGCTGCTGGTTCTTCCTCCCTAAGTGCAGTACCTTGCACTTGTCAGTATTGAATCCCATCCTAGTCTCATCTGCCCACCCCTGTAACCTGTCTAGATCTAGTTGCAGCCTGTCCCTCTCCTCCAACGTGCCCACTTTCCCCTACATCTTAGTGTCATCTGCGAATTTGAACAAGGTGCTTTTCACTGCCTCATCCAAGTCTCTGATGAAGATGTTGAACAGTGCAGGCCCAAGGACCGAGCTCTGGGGGACCCCACTGCCCATGTCCCTCCAGGTCAAAAAAGACCCATCCACCACACTCTCTGGGTGCGGCCCTCCAGCCAATTCATGATCCATCTGGTATTGACACCACAGTCACCTAATTTCTTAATGAGAATGTGGTGACAGACAGTGTCAAAGGCCTTCCTAAAGTCCAGGAAGACTACGTCCACTGTGATACCTGCATCCAAGGATTTTATGACCTGGCCATAGAAGGCTACTAGACTGGTCTGACAGGACCTGCCTCAAACAAACCCATATTGGTTGTCCATAAGCATGATCTTGCCTGCTGGCCTCTTACAGATGTGGTCCTGGATAATTTTCTCAAAAAGCTTCCCCAGGACTGAGGTAAGACTAACAGGCCTGTAGTTTCCTGGGTCCTCCTTCCTCCCTTTCTTGAAAATGGGGACCACATTGGCCCTTTTCCAGTCCTCCGGCACCACTTGTGAATTTTCTTCACTTGAATACAATAGGAAACTGAGTTTGATGAATTTGAATACACCTAGAAAATATGCAAATTGGATGGCAAGCATAATTTTTGAAGTACTGGAGAATAAATAATATATCATTCCAGATGATAGCATCCCCAACATTTATAATGTCTTTAGCTGCCAGTAAATTAGCAGAAGCAATATCATCTAGTAAACACGAGCAGGACATGTGTCATCTTCAGCTATTGCACGCTCGCAAGGATGTGTTATGGAGGCTTGTGTATCCAAATAAGACAGAGATTGCCTCTGTTTCTTTTAGTTTTACCTCTGTCAAAGAGGCTTGTTGTCCTTCAGCTCTTGTTATAAAATAGTTTCATAGCCAGGTAATGTTTCATTACAAAAGAGTATGGAATCCCCAAAAGTAATGGACTAGCCCAACAGCTGCTAGTGTATCGTTAAAAATGAAATTAGTTGTCATGAAATATTCCAGTTTGGTAGCATTGGAGCTAATCTCCTCTGCTTGTTCATGCAAATGGTTTCTTATATATAACAGCTTCACAAACCCTGGGTCATCAGTCTAGCTTGTTACTGCCATAAGGAGAGATACTGGCTTCTGTGGAGTGAAAGAACAATTTAGTTTTAATGCTCATTCAGTTTCCAATTGACAGTAAGTGCTCCTGGTTTGCTAAACCCAACTATTCCATGAAGGTAGATGAGGATAGAAATCCTAGCTTAGTAGTCCTGAATTCTAATCACAGCTTTGGCAAAATTGAAAGCATGTCCTCTGTTGCCTTTAAGAGAGTTAACCTGATGTGAGGTTTCACAGCTGTTATTGAAACTATAATTTAAAGACAGTGAACTAGTTACATAGGTGGTAAGAAAAGTTAAATTTGATTTTCAGGGCCTTTATTACTGAGGAAAATATGTGAGTTGGGAATAATCCATCTTGTCTTTTTAGTTTCCAGAATGAAATTGTTTGACTGGCAATTGGAAGACTAACCTTTTTCTTTTACTTGTATAGTGAAAAATTTGATCTGGAAATCTTTGAGTTGAGTAAAGATACATGCAACCTTACAATGTCTGATTATTAAGTCACTTTAAATCACATTTAAAACAGGTTGCAATGTTGGATATTAACTGTAAGATGCAGAAAGCCAAATATACCTTTTCATTCTGAGGAGGGCATTTTTCCTGAAGGCCAAGCGGTTCTTCTGGGCAACACTCCTTTGGAGGACAATGCCATCATTGGACAATGTGGCACCAGCGATCTCCGCACCCTGGAAGTGAATATCTCCATGCTGGTGGGGGTGGCCCATGCCAGGAAGGAAGGAGAAAGACCCCCATGGTCGCCAAGCAGAAGAAGATAGGTGGTGCCAAGTGGTGCATATGGTACAATTACTGCTTTGTTAACGTCATGTCTGACTTTGGCAAGAAGGGCCCAAATGCAAACTCCTAAGGTGCATGGCTCCTGTGCCCAATAAAGCAAGCAGGACCTGAAAATAAATCAAACAAAGTGCCACTTTCTGGTTTATGGCAGACTTTCTAGTAATAGGAATTAGGGTTTAGGATGATCATGTGGTCTGCTGCTGTAATTATATGACATGACAATAATGACAGGCACCTCATAAAAATTGTATAATCTATTATACTAATGAATACCTTTTTGGCAAATATGTGTTTAATAGAAATCTTCTTTTACATTAATATCATAGTCTTTATAAAGCTGTTACTTCAGGAGTGTCCTTAAAACTGAGGTAGCTGTTGACTGTTATATCAAAGTGAAAAAGTCAGAGTATAAAGTATTGTTTCAACAAGGCATTCAATATCATATTTTTTGTTAGCACTTGCCGTCAAAAAAGTCTTGCATGTTTGGACTTTTGAGGAAGACCTCCCCTCCCCTCCCCTTTTTTGAGCCAGGGGAGGCATTTGCCTCCCCCCTAACACCAGTCAGCAACCAGTGGTAGGGGGGTTCCCTACAGCCGATCTCACTGACCAGGGGAGGGGTCCCCTGGTGGCTGATCATGCTGACCAGGGGGAGTCCCTCTGTGGCTGATCTCACTCACCAAAAAGTGGCCACACCACTTCTGGAAGTCCCATGGCCACTTCTGGAAGTAGCTTGGCTGCTTTTGCTGGCAGCCTCGCTCCCTGGCCAGCACTCACAGGGCAGGCACTGGCACTCCCACCTACCCCTCTTGCCTGTTGCCTAAACAGGGACTGCAGCCTGACAGGGGGTGCACCAATGCTCTCATGGTGTGCATGTGCACCTCTGTGAACTTCCTATATGTCACCACTGCGCGCACGCATGCGCACGCACACACACACACACACATTCTATTTTCCAGCTTTGTGAAATGTTGTTTCTTTTTTTCCTCTGTCTTATTTGCACTCTCTTCCCAAGTGAAACATTGATTCAGATAAGAGTTCATGAAAAGAAAGGTAGGAACCACAAAACACTTCTGATCTGCAATGATATCTTGTCTTGCCACTTGTAAGAAGTGTTGATTAGGAGCAACACAACACCTGATATTTACACATGACAACATTTGTAAAATACACAGCAGGAAGTGACTTGAAAACCCTGGGGACTTTGCCAGCTTATTACCTTCAAGATTTCTAGCACAAATTGTTCACAAAAAGAAGAACATGCTTTCCAATTTGAGTGTTCTTACATTTTCTTAACATTCTGTCAGCTCTCTTACAAGAAAAACCCTACACAGACATGGTAAACACTCTGGGTAGTTGCCATACTGAAGCAGTCACAATGAGGTTACCTGAGTTACCTGCAGTATTAAAGGCTGGATCTCTGCTCTAGGCCACCTCCTCTTTCTGTTTTGTAAGTGTGAGTTCTGTTTCTGCATTCCAATTCAGTTCATTCTGCAAGGTCTTAGCCTGCAGGACTGTGAATGTAGAATCTCTTTTGATTGAACCAAACAGTCCCTTTACAAAAGTGATGGATACAATATGTTTCCTGTAATCTGGTGTGTTAAGATATAAAGGTGATCTTTAGGTCCTAGGGTCTATGGTTTTATGAATAGAACCTAGGGAACTTTCCTGTCATATGGGTTATCTAGGATGGGGCTATAAAAGTAAAAGGGAAAGTGATTATTATTTTTAAAAATAGTACATTTTTAAAAATACATAGTTTTGATTGTCTTGAAACTACTGAATTCAGGTTAAAACCAGTGAATAGATTTGATTGGACGTTTTTCCCCTAGGGATGCATCTACAAAACTGGAGGATTCAAACACAGGGCCATCAGAATATAGATTACTCTATGTGGTATTGATGGGTATCAGGCTCTTTGTCTCTGCTGAAGTTATTACACTTATTATTACAAAAAGGTTTAATGTCTATTGGCATCAAGTAGGGTTTCCATGAGTCTCTCCTGTGTTTGCTATTGTTTAACATCTTACTTATAATGATGTGGGTGATGGGATTGAGTGAATGCTTAGCAAATTTGTTGATGATACCCAATTGGGTGGATGGTACAGCTAGAATCCAGAAGACCTGGAGAAAGGGTCTATCGAATCAAATCAGTCAGAAGTTCAACAAAGCCAAGTACAAAATTCACTTGAAATAAAATAATTGCATGTACAAATACAGGCTGGGGATTGATTGACAGATTGATTGGCTAGGCTGCAGTGTTGCAGAGAAAGGCCTGGGGGTTACAGTGGACCATAATCTAACTATGAGCAAAAAGCTGGTACTCCTGTTGCCAAAAAAGCCCTCCCAGCATGCAAGCTCAAGGACGCCCCACACCAGACACAGGTTGTTGAAGATGGTCTACCCCAGCACTATCTATGTTTGATCAGGATTGATCACATCCATCACTGTGGACTTCAGGCACAACAAGATGGTCTTTGCTACTACCTTATAGTCCATGCAAAGGAGGGAGATGGAACACCAGTTTTTCAGGTCAGGGGATCGCTTTTCTTTGGCAGGGGGATCTCCCTATTCCCTATTCCCTTCAGACTAGGGCAAGACTGCAGTGAGGTTTGTAGAACTCCACGGTCAGGCCATCAGTGCCCAGCACTTTGTTGGTGGGCACCAGGCAGAGAGCACCCAAGAGCTCGGCTAGCCTCCAGCTAGTCCCAGTCGCCTGTACTGGTCTGCAGCAGTCCCTCCCAAAGGGTCTGTCAGGCTTTTGTGTTGGTTGGATTTGGCAAGAACAGCTCTGCGTAGACAGCCTTCACCCTTTCTTGTAGCTCTCCAGGAGGGTGGTGCCATCATCTGCCAGAAGGCAGGCAATGGACTTGTTGGCATCCCTCCTCTTCACCAGTGCATGGAAGAAGTGGGGGCCAGGATATGTCTCTCAGAGGACCTGGATCTATGAGTAGACAAATGCATCACAGGCATGGCAGAGGTCTAGAGCTCAGAGCTCCTTCTGCGTCTCCCAACACTGTGCAGAAGGACGGGTTGTCCAGGTTGGTGGCCAGGTGCCTCTTTAGCTCCTCCACCTCCCTCTTAAGCTGCTTCCTGGCTGCCTCCCTCTGCTGGGTATGCCACTACATATAGCTGTGGCAAAAAAGCCAGACACATCTCACCATCTTTGAGCCAAGGTGAAGCCCAGCCATTGCTCATGCCGGGCCAGCCAGACCCCCTGGAAGGTGGCCATGAAGTCCACATCCATCCAGCTGTTGTTAAAGAGTTAGTAGTTTGGCCCTAGACACTTGGGCCATAGCGTGACCCAAGCGCAGATGAGGTGGTAGTCACTGAAGTGGGCCAGCCCATCACTGGAGGCATGGACTTAGGTGGTATTCAACATTTAGATGTAAATTTGATCCAACCGGGAGTAGAATGCCTGCTTCTCCTCCACCCTTATGAAGTGGAAGGTGGTGGTGTTATCAAGGTGGCAGGTGTGCCAGATGTCCATCACGGAGGACATCAGCAGTAGTTTGGCTCCTCCAGCCTGGAGTTGAGTGCTGAGGACAAGACCCTTGTGAGGGTTGAGGATGCCAGGGTAAGCAGCTGTCTGCTGGTAGAACTGAGCCATCTCTGAGATGTACACAGCAGGTTCAGGATATACCCCTGTGCCTGGATTTGGAGATGGAGTAGGCAAACCCACACCACCTCAATGTCCTGGAGGATTTCTGGCTGTAGGCTCAGGGACAACAGGTAGCCATCCCCCACACTGTTTCTGTGAGGTGGCTGAAATGCAGCCTCTTGGGGTGGAGGCAGGGTTAGCTCAGGGGGTGACAGGGAAGAACACAAAGGGGTCTTTTCAAAGTCTCTCTCAGGGATGTTCTGCTTGTAAAGGGACCCTGCTTGAACCGTCCCTGTGTTGGAACCACAGAATGGTTTCTGGAGTGTTTGTGAGGGCACTGAAGGAGACTGATCAGGCACCATGGTAGTGTCAGTACCCTTTTTGGAGCCTTGAGGAAGGGTCTCCTGCACATTGGTGCTCACCAGTGTGAACCCCTGTGCTCCTATCTCCCCTAGATATTCAGAGGTGGAATGTTCAGCCACAAGACTCACCCCAGGGGTGGTCAGGGTCTTTGTCTCAACACTTGCAGTGTTGCAGCGCAGGTCATGATTGGTAGGGGGTAGGGAGGGTCTCCTTGAAGAACTCCTCTCCAGGACAGCCTGGCTGTTGCAGATCCTCCTCCATGGGTTTGATATTTTTATTTTTTCCCAGGGGAGGGATGTCTGGTGCAGTTTGGGGGATATCGAGGATGTCTTTCAGTTTGGCCCCTCTCTTGGTGGGCTGGAGGGGTGCTTCCTCTGTGTTGGAGGGTCCAAGCTGTACCTGGACTTTTTGCTCATAATGGGGTGATCCAAGGTTGGATTGAGGGTTATGGGGCAGTATGGGGTGGGGGGTGGGGTGGAAGGTGGGGTGGGATAGTAGTGTTTGGGTTGGGGGCAGACGTACCTGGGGGGTTCCGTCAGGGTGCTCATGCTCCCTTTCCACTTCTGTCTGCTCCCCCACACCCTGGGACCATGTTATTCGTTGAGGCACAGGGTCCCCTGAGCTTGTAGGGGGGGTGGCCGGTAGAGCATCTGGGATGCCAGGGCTGCTGGCGGCATGTGAACCCCCCGCTTTCTGGTGTGGACCTGCAGTAGCCCCCTATTGCTGATCTAGGGGAAACTCTTGGTGCATGGCACCAGAAGCACCTGTGATCCCCCTCCCTGTAATAGATTCTTAATAGGGACCCTGGAAGGGGATCTTGAGAGCCCCTTTGGCCTTCATCCTGGCCCCTGCAACCATCTGGATCACGGTAGCCCCGCCTCTTGACAGTTGCCCCACTCCTTGGTTGCCATCTTGGGACTAGACCTAAACCCTCCCCTAACCCTTGACCTTTTCCACCAGAAATCCCTCCCCTTGCCCCTGAGAAATATTCCATTTGGGAGGGGAGGGTTGCCATCTTGGAACCAGAAATAAAACGAAAGAAATCATATAACATTTGATTAAAAAAATGTTTTGACATGATTTGTGTTTGTCTACTGTATGTAGAGAAGATTGCATAATAACTCAAAAAATAAAGTCTTACTTATATATTGTGTTGGGTCTCTGGGGTGTGCTTGGGGGTGCACATGGTGGGGTGTGTGTGTGTATGGGTGTGTGTGTGTGTATGGTGGGGTGTATGGTGTTTGTGTGTATGGTGGGGTGTGGGGGAATGTGTGCGTGTGTGTGTATGTATGGTGGAGCAATATGGTATGTTGGGGGTGTGCAGCAGTGCCTGCATGGGGCATGAGCACCCTGAGTCCTCCCCGCCTGCTGGTGCTGCTGCTGCCGCCAGCAGGAACTGTGCATCATGGGGAGGGGCATGGGAGGTCCCCACATCCTACCACGATCCCTCACACACACTCTTCCCACCCAAGCTTTTAGTTTAGTGTCCAGTCTTTATATTAAAGTTTCATTTATAAAGTATTAGTAAATGATTTACTATTTAGCATTTTCTATGATTCTATTTGTAGATGTTGCAAAGATGTTAGAGACATAAATAGCAAAGTTTATAGTAGTTACAAGCATATCAACAGAATGTTTTCTGCAAGCTTCTAAGTAATGTTACCTACTGGATTCCTTATATAACACCCAATTAACATTTTTTAAAATATCCAATGATCATTTTTTAGCTGTTTGCAAATAATTTAAAAATAAAACTTTCATTTAAAATGTTGGAATGGTTGTAGAAAATAGTCAGGCACTGTTCTTTGCCCTCAGACCAACGTGGCTACAGTCAATACCATAGAAACTAGAGCACAGGACAGGCGATCATCTGTTAGGACCACTTCACAGGAACATGTTGCAGCATATGAGTATGTCTCATTTTCTTTAAATAAGTAAATGCAAATCTAATAGTTGTTATAATTATTAATGACCTAGTCTATTAATTAGTCAGATGGTAATTGTATCCAGAGATCCAAATATTTGGACCACAGAATGCAAACGTTCTATTTGAAATTATTTTCTCTCTTTCATGTAAGGACATTCTCGCCTCTTCCTTATTCTCTTGTCGTGGCTGAGAAGAAGATAAAGTGCATACCCATACTCTCTCTTCTCTCAACCTCCCCACAACTTCTGTGATAAACTAGGTATATTAATAGACAGAATTCTCTCTTTTATTTGGAGAACTTTGGCAATGACAATGCATTTCATACATTACTTGTTGTGTAGTTGTTATACTCAGCATTTGGTATAAAAAAGTTTCAAAATAGCCAGACTGGAGTTATCCTCAGGAATAAAAATGTTTGTAAATTGTTTGTGTGTGGGAATCTGACTATTTTAGCTAGCTATGTTACTGTACCATACATAGCATAATAGAACACTAGTTGGTAAAGAGATCATTTTTATCATTTGCCACCATGAATCAATCTTTCTCTGTGTTGATGCTCACTATTAATATGTGTCATTAATGGAATCTGGAGGGAGCAGCTCAGGAGATGCAAGAGATGCAAGAATAATTTGCTCACCACATGCATTCAGTGCTTGTCATCTCTGATGAGACTGCCTGTAAGATAGGCTAGCACTGCCAGTTTTGATTCTAATTTTTGTCATGTAGACCCCTAACAAGTAGAAACTGGAATGTGACCACCAATTTATCTCAAAGATCAAATGGTTGTAGGATGGTAACAACTCTCACTGGCTTTGGATTTAGAAGGCTACATATTCCATTCTAACCTCCCAAGTCATTTCCAGTTCCAATAGTGTAACTCTGTGTATTATTTGATAGTTATATCAGGGAAGCACAGCAGATAATCAGAATTGAATACCAAGCATATTTGGAAATAGATCCCACATCCCTGACCCAGCATGAAGAAGTTTAATTCAGGTGTGGGTGAATGTCAGTGTTAAAATGTACTGTACCAAAGTGATGTTCAGACTTGAAGCAAAAAGCTATAAGAGAAAGTAAGAGGCTATGAAGAATGCTTTCAGGAAAGCAGCAATCTGGGAACAAAGAAAGGGCCATAAAGGAGAAAGAGAGACAGACAAATTGTCTCAGACCTTGCTTGGGATTGGTACATTATACCACAGCATCTTTAGTATAGACACAATTCTTAACAGCCAAACTGTACTGCTTATGGAATATGTTACTCGAGCCCTCAAACCTAAAAGAAATTGGCTATACCTGCAAAGTGCAATTTGCTGCTATAACTAAATCTGTCCTAGGGGCTTTTGCTATGTTTGTCACAACTTGCATCTCATCATACCTCTGATCAACACAGCTGTGCTAACAAAAATTTGTTGTAGAGCCCTGACCTTAAAATCTGTTTCTCATTCTCTCTCTCTCTTTGACACACACGTGTACGCACGCGCGCACGCGCGCGCACACACACACACACACACACACACACACTGACCCTACGCTTATTAGAGCTTACTTGATGGAGCAGTGGAAAGAGGGTCTAAGTTTTCCTTAAAGCTTTGATTTCCAATCCAGGAATATCTGGGCACCTCTGTGACTAGCTTATAAAGTGGAAAATATTTTCCCTTCCTCCATGGCTTTTTATTCAATGGGTTTCTTATATATAGAGAAGTGAGATGTGTATGTGTATATGTAAATATATATATGTATATCAACCTCTCTTTCTCTGTGTCTGCTTATTTCTGTATATCTATATCTAGAGCTCAGACTAGTTCTGCATGGCACTCTACATGTCTGTAGGTTGGCAGCATGGAAGAAAGGCCAGACAGGGAAGGGCCAGATGGAATTAATCTGGAATTCCATTCTCCCCATCTATGATCTATTACCATGCCATAAAATATTTGCTGATTCAAGGCTTAGACCTATATCTCTGAACAGAGATGATCCTAGCAGGGTGTGGGGCCTGGAGCAAATCAGCCTGTGTGGAGCCCAGCTGTGAAGAAGGTGGGGGCAGTGGGGTGGAGTGGTGAGTGGCTGGATGCGAAGACAGTGGCAGCAGCACAGAGTCATGAGCACTAGGTGGGTCCTGCAGGAGAGGCCATGGCTGCTCCTCCCAGCTCTGCAGGGCCCCCCAAATTTTGGGGCCCGGGTAGCATGTTATGCACCTGATTTGCCCCACTCTAGGGACCACCTTGTCTCTGACTGTATAAGTATCCTGGATACTTTATAAAGTGACTAATTTTCATACTTCCTAAATTTTCTATTTGCTGGATTAGATTGAGTTTTCTAATTTTGCTTCTCTTCAAAGTGCCTTTTATACCTTTTTTTTTTTGGTAAATATTTGGTGGGAAAAAAAAATGACTACTACCTGAGTTACTCACAGAGAAACACAGTGTCAGATTTTACTTTACTTTTCTATTCATAAATAATTGATAAAAACATCAGGTGTTAGACTTTGTCTTGAAGCATGTAACAGTCCAGAAATGAGAAGGAAAGTATTTTTGTTGCTCTACAGATAGGGAGCTGTTAAATGACTCTGTGACAGATAGACTGTGAGCCGAGATAGGTAGCAAAGCTTTGGAAAACAAAAATGCAATAAAAAGATCAACATGTCTGTTCATGCTGCTAAAAGTCTTTTTGAATATTGGGTGGTGGACCTTAAAATATTATTTGAAAAAGAAAGCCTTTTTCTTATTAGTACCTTAAAATTAAAAAGAAGCCCTGTCATTCAAAGATGGATTTTATTTTATTTTAAGGCACCTAAAAAATAACCCAAGATCTTATTTTTTACTTATTTGTTTATATTTACATGTGACCAAATGGAGGAATCTTAATTTCACTGATGTTTTCAGGCACAAAACTGAATCAGTCACAGAGCACGATAATCTTTCTGCCTTCTTTGCTCTTGGTTGAAGTACTAGAAGTCGTTCAGCCTGCTGCTTTATTTGCCTCCAACAAATTAATTTACTTGTGTCTGCATTTTTCCCATCCATAATGTGGTGAGAATAACATCTGCCTAATAGTACTTGTCAAGATAATATGGTGAAGCCTAAGTCTGAATGCTTAGGCACAATCCTTAGGGAGTCTTTGGTAGGAACAGAAGTAAAGAATTTAGAGTATAATAGTAAGGAAGAAATTAACTTCCCTTTCTGCCTGTGATAGTCATAGCCACTCCAAATGTTATCTTATTGCCTTGTTCTTCTTCACCAGGGATCCTGATTTTTTTCTGTTAAAAAACAAAATTCTCTGATAAAAAATAAAAAAAAAATTTCTGATTTTAAACTCTCAAATCCACGTTTTTCACTATTAAATTGAAATGCCACTATATATATATATAGGTATCAGTTGAACACAATGTTTTATTGCTCTATTTACAATTTTAAAGCAATTTGGAAGTCTACCTGTGCCTCAGTCATTATAATGAAACAAATTCTAAATACCTACACATTTTGGTGTTATATTTTGTTTTTATCATCATGGAAAATCAGAGCTCCTCCCACTCCCTTTGCTCACCAGAACGTGGCTGCAGCTATGGCTACCCACTCTGCTGCTTTGTGGCACTGAGAAGCCCTGATATTTCAGTGCCCCTCACTCCCAAGCCACAGTTGCCCCCCCTCCACCCCAAGCCCTGCCAACGTGACCTTCACCTCCTTACTCTGCCACTACCATCCCTGCCAGCATGACCTGCAGGTACACCTGGCCTTAGGGGTGGGCAGCAGGGACAACTGCCCAGGTCACTGAGGTGTGTGGGTATCATGGCACCCCAGGGCAGGCCCCACCTCACTTCAGGTGACGACAGAGGAGGAGAGAGCCAAGGGTGCCTCGCATTCCTGACCCACAGCTTCCTGCCCCCCTAGCTCTGCCAAAAGGAGACCCCAGCTGCTCCCTGCCTCCAGGTCTCAGCCACTCAATGTGTGGGGCAGGGGTGGGTGTGTGGGAAGGGGGGGTGTTGAGCTTCCCAGAGCTTGGCCTCTGCCCCAGTGGTGCAGGTCTGGTCCAGACTTGCTAGATCTTGGGTCCTGATGACCTGGATCAGCCTTGCAGCATTTGGTCTGTGTGCCAAGCTCTGGCATGCCCAGATTGCCCCTATGTCATCAGGGGGCCTCCTGCAATGTCAGGGAGCTGGTCTGGGTCATCAGGAGCCAAGCTCTGATGAGCCCAAACTGGCCCTGCACCATTGAGGGGGCCCCTCTGATGGCACAGGGACAGTCTGTGCATGCCTACTGGTGATACACTGGGGGGAATTGTTGCGGGGGAATGCATCCCCAGATTCCTGTGGGACGTGAGGCATGGGACTAGTCTGGCCAGAATGGCAGACTTGGTGCTGCCACCACTGCTACCAGGATCCCCGCTCTGCTGCTGCTGCCACTGCCATCACTGTTACCACCATCATCGCTACCTTGGCTGGGCAGCGCCCCTAATTCCAGCTGCCAATCATAACCAAGAGCGCCCAGCCCAGAAGGCAGGGGTGCAGTGCATGCTCCCTCCCTCTCTGAGCCACTGCCACCTCAGACTTGGTGCTATGGAGCAGCTTGAGAAGACTAAACACCCTGTAGCAGTGGGGCATGGAGTTTTGGTCTCCATTGTGCCACCCCTATGAATTGCCTATGCCCCCCCATCTGCATGGACTTATGTGAAGGCAGCTGCAGGAGTTGCTCCCATCACCCTACCTGGAACTCTGCCTTGCAAAGGGAAATCTGCAGTTTCCCATTTCAAAGGGTATAATCCAGGTTTTTCTTCTTTAAAGGGGAAAATCCATAGACTATACTGAGTTAAATCTTTTTTTTAAATTATTTCTTCTCAACTGGTGGACCCCTTACTTATACCCAGCATGGCACTGCCTTACCAGAGTTATTTAGATCTGCATGTAGAGATCTTTAATTGGATGATTATGGTGCTGTGCTCTTGTTTTAATTGTTAATTAGTTGACTTGTTGTTTGGGATAGAAAATAAGAAATGGAAGCAACTCTGAGCTCACACTGAGAGCAGTTTGAAGACTGGGCCAAATCAGACCTTGATGCAACTCCACTGAAGTTAATGGATTTATATGTACAATGCCAGGGATGAATCTTGCTCACTGATATAACAGGTGGGTGTATAAACAATCCTGCATGCTTTACGACACAATTGCGAGTTAACTGATTTCTTTTAAGACAAGTATAGCACAGAGAAGCTGATAAATACTCTCATTTCCCACTGAAGTAAATGGCAATCGAATATATTTGGCATCAGGCAGTAATCAGGGCCTAAATGATGGAAGGCCCTGATTTATTAGTCTTCTAAGCCTCAGAACTAGAGCAGGCTGGGATTGTCTGTTATAACAGTTTTTCATAGGAAAACTATAGTTTTCTGAAACTATAATGTTTCATGGGAACATACTATTTCAGTAGACTTCTATCAAAGCATGAGGAAGTTTCTGTCAGAAGCCTGCCTGGTTTCCTACTAGCTTGCCTAATAGGGGAACCTAGTTTTCAAGAATCTGTGTTTCTGGGCTAGGCCTGACATGCAGAATGCCTTTGGGGCAGGAGAACACAGGACTTTCAAGTTCCTTGATGTAAAACTGGAACTGGGGTTCTGGAAGCCACAAGAGACTTGGCTCTCGCAAGTGCTGTCTGGAACCATCGTGGATTCCAATCTATTCCTTGTTGCACTTTAGAAACCCCAGAGCAGTAATTATGGGTCCTTCCCCTTTCACCTCCCCTTCCTGACTAATCAGTACTCATCAACACTCCGATGGTGCAATGAGTCTCTCTCTGATGATCCATCCTGGACTTCAGATTTCAGATGGCAATTTAGTTGTAACAAGCATATTTTCTGAAATATGTTTATGAAATGGCATTTTTGATAGAGGAAAAGAGTGTTTTATTGAGAATTTTTTTTTCAGCTAGCTCTGGCAAAGAAAATCTCCAGTGGTTTTCCCATCTAGTTAATGTTCCCTCAGTCTTACCTGGATGCAGGGTCAGCCTGTTAGCTCTGATTCATGTTTCAGTGCCAACTAAATCCTTAAGTATTTCATAGCATTTTCTTGATGAGATAAAGTACAGGTCAAGATTGTGTCAAGATTATCCAGGAAAAAAGTTCTCACTAGGAGGGTGGTGAAGCACTGGAATGGGTTACCTAGAGAGGTGGTGGGATATTGGAGGTTTTTAAAGCCTGGCTTCACAAAGCCCCTTACCCCCAAGCCTCAGCCCTCTGGCCTTTCTGGTGCTCCTCATCCCCAAGCTACAGCCCTGAGGCCTTGCTGGTGCCCCTCACTCCCAAGCCACAATACCCATCTCCGCCAGAACATGCTGGTGCCCCTCTTTTCTGATCTACAGTCCCTGCTGCCCCAACCCTGCCAGAGGAACCCCCAGCTGCCCCCGTCCTGTTTGGGCTGGAGCACAAGCAGTGAGCATGGGCCTCTGCATGTATTGGAACTGGTCCCATGCCTCTGGCCAAGGCATGCAGCTCCCTGTTGTGAAGGATGGTCCCCACCTTCTTCCCCTGCTGAAGGGACAGGCATCTTCTCCCTGCACTCTGCCTGCCCTGCCACAGCCTGTGTCTGGCCACCATCCCCAGCACTGGCAGGCACATACGCAAATGTGCACACACACACATGCCCCTTTGTGGTGACTCTAGTGGGCGTTGTGAGTAACATACCATCACCCTTTACTGGAGCGCTCCCTCAACTCGCCTGCCAAGACTTGTTGTTACTGGGTGGAAGGAGGGGTTCGGTGGTGTTCCTCTTTTCAGGGGACCCAGCGATGGAGGTACTCACGTTTGTGCCGTGATGTTCCTCGGGTCTCCACCTCTACTACACCCTGTACACTTGCCAACTACTTGGGTGTTGCTCTTGTTGTTCTGCCATCCCCTGTAAGCCCCTTTACTAAGGGGTCAGCTTTGGCACCAGTCAGTTGCCTCGATGTTAGGGCAACTGGAGCCCCCAGACTCTGGTGCCAAAGGGCTGGGCTCCCTTTGTCTCATGCCTCTCTCTCTCCCAGAGAGAAATGCTCCTATAAACTCTGAAATTCTGGCAGTCAGGGATCAATCTTCCCCAGCCTAATTCAGGGACACTGCTACCCCTGCCCCAGGTGCAGGTGCAGCACCTGCAGCAACGCTTCTGGCAGCTGCAGGAGTCACTGCCTGCCTGGCGTGCCTCCAGCTGGCTCTCTCCCTCTTCTCCCCTGCTAGTTTCCAGCGGGGTTTTTAAAATTTCCCATGGTGGTGTCCCCAGCCGCTGCAATCAGCCCAGCACTCCCCTGCCTCAGGAGCAGCTGATTAAAGAGCCGGTGTAATGCCAGCTCTCACAGTTGTGGCTCCAGTTCCAGCTTTGGCCGTGCTCTAAAAGGTAAGTTTCCTGGGGTGTGGGGGGCCTGTTTGTTCCCCGCAGGGGCTCTTAAGGTTCCCCCGTGTCCCCTTGGTGCCTGTGGGGGCTTTTCACCACCACAGACCTCCCCACTTAAGCTGCATTGTGGCATCTTGACATCTTGTATGGCCTCCCGAATAGCCTGATGTTCCCTTTTGTGTGCTTGACATGCCTCCCGGCTGGCTCCTTTGAGCTTATATATCTAGAGAGAAAATCTGCCACAAAGTTATCCTTGCAGTGCATTACTGTGAACTTGAAAAGTTGAAGAGTGAGTGCCCAGCGGGTAATGTGGGTATATTCATTTTGTTATATGGTTAATCACTGCAGTGGAGCATGGTCTGTCATCGACAGGAACTCCTGGCCCTTCAAATAATATTTAAAATACTCTTTCACCCAGGATATGGCTAGGCACTCCCTCTCTATCGTGGTGTACCAGGTCTCGGCTTGGCTGAGTTTCCAGCTGGTGAAGGCAACCAGGCACTCATCTTCCCCCTCTTTTTGTAGTAGGATGGCCTGTAGGGCACTGCCGGATGCGTTAGTCTGTAAAATACGAGGGGCAGAGAAGTCAGACCACGTTCTGACACATAGCCTCCTTCAGACCCTCGGATGTCCACTTTAGTATCCCTGATGGCCGTGCCTTGAGCACATCTGTGAGGGGTGCAGCAAGCTCCACAAAGTGTGGTATGAACCTTCAATAATAGTTGACGAGCCCCAAAAAGGAACGGAGTTGCTGATGGTTGTGTGGCTCTTGAAATCATCGTATTGCCTCCACTTCGTCTGGCAGGGTTCAGCTGGTTCCCAGTCATACAAAACCCCCCAGGTACTTGGTTTCTGTACTTGCCAGCTTACATTTTTTCAGATTGGCGTTAATCCCCACTGCTTGAATCTCTCCCAAGACCGCTGTCAGGGCGTCGAGATTCTGGGGCCAATCTGAGGTGAAGTCGATTATGTCATCAATGTAAGCCGCCATGTATGCCACGTGTGGTACCAGCAGGGTGTCCATAAGTCTTTGAAAGGTGGCTGCTGCTCCATTCAGCCTGAAGGGCATCCATACAAATTTGAACAGGCCCCAGGGGGTACCAAAAGTGGTTTTGGCACAGTCTGCCACTCTCATTGGGATTTGCCAGTACCCTTTGGCTAAGTCAGTGGTAGATATGTATCTTGCTTCTCTGATTCTCTTAACGAGGTGGGCAATATGGGGCATGGAGAATGAGTCAAAGGTCACTAGTGGATTTAATTTTTGAAAGTCAATGCACATTGACTAGTATCCAAATCTTTCCCTAGTTGCATTTGCCCCTTCAGTGTAGATCCCCCTAACTCTAGGCAGGGGGATACCAGCTGCTCTACTGTCTCCTCTTTCTGCACCAGCCAGCCTTGTGGGGCCTTCCATTCCTTGAGGAGGTATACGTGGTAAATTTGGCACTTGCAATGGTATCCGGTCTTGAGCATTTCATAATCTACCGGGACTACTTGACGGATCACCAATGATGCTGGAAGTGAGACTAATACCATGTCCCCTGGCTGGAAGGTTCTGGGTTTCATTCTTCAATTATATTGGGTCTCCTGTTGTTCTTGAGCAACTCACAGATTCTGGCTACTGATCCACTGGGCCTTGTTGATCCAGTCTTGTAGCTCCTGTCAGACCTTTTGGCTACTATTCCTGGCTCCACCAGCCTTGCCCATTCCTCCTGGATGATCTGTAACAGACCTCTGGGACTGTGATCATATACTAGCTGCAAAGGTGAAAACTGTGTTGACCCTTGGGGTACATCTTGTAGGCCAAACAATAGCAAGGTCAATATAGTATCCCAACTATGGGGGTCCTCCTGTGCATACTGCCTGAGCATTCTTTTGATGGTTCCATTTAGCCTATTGACTAAGCCATTAGTCTGGGGTGATAAACAGGCGTTTTCAGGTAGGTGATGTCTAGGGTGCTACAAAGAACCTTCATTACGCCTGACATAAAATTTGTCCCCTGGTCAGTGAGTATTTCATGAGGGATTCCTACCCAGGTGATCCATTTTAGGAGCTCTTCCACCATGCAAGTAGCCGTAACAGACATAAGTGGAACCACACCTGGGAACTGCATGGCGTAATCCACTAGGATTAACACATATTGATATCCTCCGTGAGATTTTGGGAGGCAGCCCACAATGTCGAGCACTACCCAGGAGAATGGTGCCTCAATTATGGGCATGGATTACAAAGGTGAACTCTGAGGTCTCCAATCCTGGGCTCTCTGGCACTCTGGGAATGCTGCATCCCATCTCTCTACAGCTTCTTGCAGACATGGCCAAAAGAAGTCCCGGACAAGTCTCACCCAGGTTTTGGTACGCCCTAAGTGACTGCCTAGTGGGGAGTCATGTGCCAACTTCCAAATTCATCGGCATAGTGCAGATAGCACCGCTATACTGTCACCCTTCTGGCATTCCTTCCTGACCCCTCTAGACCTGGTATAGTAGCCTCCCTATTACTGCAAAGTTGGGGTGGCTTCTGGACGTCCCCTCTTCTGGGTCTTCTGTCCCTAGCTGTTGTAGCTCTGTGTCTTCCCATTGAGCCTGATGGATCTGCGCAGTGCTGGCCACCTGCTCCATATCAACGTTGTCCCAGAAAGCTTCATTCTGCAGGGAGGTGATTTCTCTGGCCCAGGCTTCCCCTCTTCTTAATCGCTTTCTCTCCTTGGTCACTCACAGACATTCAAGTACCGTGTAAAATGGCCTCCCTTCTTGGCCCAAGATCATCTCACAGGCCAATGACGGGGCCAAGCTGACCCAAAGCATACGTTGGAACTCCATCACTTTAAAGGGAGGTAGCATCTCCAAAAGTGCATCTCGCCACTCAAGATGCAGGTCATCACCAATGGTCTGGTTTCTTTTACTTGTGTTCTAGGGGCCAGGTTTGTACAGAGGAGGGACTGTTCGATCCCTGATCCAGGCTGTCATGACCAGGTGGTCGCAGCCTCCCTCATGTGTGGTCAAACCAAAACTACAGTCCATGGGCTCACCTTGATCAGCTTCCTTTCCCCTTTCTTGGGGCAGGGTGGAGGTAGCCAACATGTGACCCAGTTTGCTAAAGGCCAGTCTGCATTCCCTCACAATATGACCAACTTGACTGCAGCGGTAGCAGACTACACCCCTCCACATCCCCTTCTGTCGACCTATTTGCCTCTCTTCTTCTCTAGCCATGCTCCCTGGTCAATAACACTATCCTGGTTGAACCAGCCCACGGGAAGCCATTTATTGAGACTATCTCATAGGTATCGTAGCAAACTGTGAGGCCTCCTGACTTCTTTGGATTTTCGGGCTCAGAATGCTTGCCTATGGCTCTCTAGGGAAATCTTGAGTCAGTGGAAGATCACAGCCTTTATCATGTCATAGTTTCATGTGTTCTCCCTCAACAGGGCCCGGTAGGATGCTTGGGCTTGGTCTACCACCAGGACACCCAACTGGTGGTCCCACTGAGTGTGATCTAACTCAGTTTGAAGGGCTGTTCTCTCAAATGCCTCTATGTAGGCCTCAGGGTCATTGTCCTGTTTCATTCACAGCATCTTAAACAGGGCAGCATTATGTTGCATGCACTCCTGCTGGTGGGCCCCCTGCAGTTGCTGTATCTCCAGCACCTGCCCTATTGCTTGGATGGCTTACATCAGAAACTCCACACGAGCTACCACTGGTGCCTGCATGTCTGCTTCAACCTGGGTTGAGATCACTAATCCGCTAATACAGAAATTGCCTTACCTGGCTAGTGCACCACTGTAGCAACTCTAGTGGCTGTAGTGAGTACTGTACCGTCCCCCTTTACCAGAGTGCCCCCTCAATGCTCCTGCCACAACTTGTTGTTACTGGGTGAAAGGAGGGATTCAGTGGTGTTCCTCTTCTCGAGTGACCTGGTGACGGAGGTACTTACGTTTGTGCCAAAATGTTCTTCAGGGCTCTGCCTCCACTACACCCCGTCCACTTGCCAACTGCTTAGGTGTTGCTCCCATTGTTCTGCCATCCTCTGTAAGCCCCTTTACTAAAGGGTCAGGCGTCAGCTTTGGCACCGGTCAATTGTCTGGATGTTAGGGCAACTGGAGTCCCCAGAACCTGGTGCCAAAGGGCTGGGCTCCCATTGTCTCATGTCTCTCTCTCTCCCAGAGAGAGACACTCCTATAAACTCTGAAATTCTGGCAGCTGAGGATTGATCTTCCCCAATCTAATGCAGGGACTGCTACCCCAGGTGCAGGCACAACACTGCAGGAATGCTCCTGGCAGCCGCAGGAGTTACCACCTGCCTGACGTGTCCCCAGCTGGCTCTCTCCCTCTTTGCCCCTGCTGGTTTCCAGTGTGGTTTTTAAATTTCCCATGGCAGCGTCCCCAGCCGCTGCAATCAGCCCAGCACTCCACGACCTCGGGAGTAGCTGATTAAAGAGCCGGTGTAATGACAGCTCTCACAGTTGTGGCTCCAGTTCTGGCTTTGGCCATGCTCTGAAAGGTAAGTTTCCTGGGTGTGGGGGGCCTTGGTGCCTGTGGGGGCTTCTCAGTGCCACACCCTCCCATCCCCAAGCCCCAGGGACAGTACCCAGGAATCCCATCCCTTACTCCCCATACACTCTCCTGTATCCAGTGACTGGGGCTTTTCCCACTGTAGCAAAACCACTGGTTTTTCAAGAGCCCCAATTTTTCTTTTTTTTTTATTATTAGTTAAAAATTCATTCCCTCCCCTTCCCTAACCTTTGCTGACTTCCTCTCTGCCCCCCTCTATCCCTTACAAGTAATTATAAGTAGTTATAGGTAAGTTATAGGTAAGTTCTTGTATGCTAGTATTGTAATGAGCCGCTTTTTATATTGTAAATAGTGTTCTGTTATGTTTGTATTGATTTTTACTGTTTTATATTGTCTTATATTGTATTCCTGAGGGACCTGAACCAGCTCCCGTGTACCCCCTATGCATTGCCAGTGCAGGGGAGGGAGCCCAGTGCGCTCTCTGGTGGACCCAGAAGTGGATTGGAAGTGCTTCTGGTCCACTTCCAGATCTGTTGCCAAGCATGCTGGGAGCCCCCTGTGCTTCTGTGGAACACTCCATGTGCCTCAGCATCGCAGCATTCACGAGCCACCTGCTACCTATGTAGAAAAAACATTTAAAGTTGTGTCTATGTCCAAATCACCAAATCTTTCCAAATCTCTCCAAATCGATTCAGAGAGTTCTGATTTGATTTGGAGAGATTAAAGGGTCCTCTGATTTGATTTGGATTCAGAGATTTGGCCACCAAATTGGGCCAAATCTCTGCCAGATCGAATCAGGGACCGAAGCTTTGCACAGCCCTAATGCTTAACTGCTAGTATTTGTCATAGGGACTACTTTTAATTGTGCTGAATTGTTCCATAGTTTGCAACTTTCAATTGCTATGATACTGGGAACATTTTTGTGTTCCCCTCTACTCATATCTGTTCATGAAGCATATTTTAATATGAAAATTGTAACAGGGGAAAAGAGGGACATATTTTAAGCTCAGCGATATAAAGAGCCCAGATGCTACCCCATTTTTTCAGGTTAATGGTTTGTAAATGGGCTCAGAGGGTGAATCAAATAGCTTGTATCTTGTTGCCATTCATTAAGTAGACTGTAGTAAAAGAATGGGATAAATGTCTGGCTTGCTTGGCAGCCAGCAAGAAAAAATCTTGAGTTTGCATCTCTGCTATTCAGTTTAAAGCCATTTAATACATGTCTAATGAATTGGAACAGTGTTCCTGCCCATTTTAATTCACTCTTAAAACTTTTCTAGTCTGACTTTTCACTGAAAAAGATGGTTTATCTCCTGCTTTTGCGTAAAGCCCTCTTTCTGTGAAATTTTAACCATCTCCTGAAAATACTGAATGCTTTCAACAACCGTTGAATTTAGAAAGTGCTCAGCACCTGCATCAGATAACTGAGTTCCCATTGGGAGCTTGGCATATTCAGCAATTGTCAGGACTTGTCCCTTAGGTCTAAGAAACATAGCTCCTGGGAACTGGAAAAAAGAGATCAACCTAATGTGTGAATTCATAGTCCAGCTATACATGGCTCCAGCTGAGGAAAATGCTTAAGCATATTAGAATTTAAGTACATGCTGAGAACGAAGGGCATAGACACATGTAACACTTAGACTGGTTTAAAAGTGATTTAAATCTGAAATGGCAGACATGCAAGCCCATTAAACCACTTTAAATCTGGAATGATTCAAAAACATACCTGGAAAATCAGGTACTGTTTCAAACCCATTCACAGTGTACCTGTTCAGTGTTACTTGTGGATGCCAAGCACTCTGTGATATGGATCTGATCAGTCCTCAAGACATCCCATACTACATTGCTCCGCACTCCCTACCAATTGCTGCAATTGGCCACTGTGCTATGCAGTCAGTACTCTATTATCCCCCTTTTCTCCCCTTTTTGTTGCCACTTTTTATCAATGAGCTCCCTTGCATGGTTCATTCTGACCCGGCTGTTTGTTCAATACTTAATTTATATCCTCAGTCCCTAAAAATCTAGACTCTACCTCCAACCCTGGCCATCTCAAGTCAGGCAAACATACCTCAGACTTTGGTCAGTTGCAGACTTTTGAAGTTTACCGGTCTCATGTTTAGGAGATAAGAGAAAGCAGAAAAGTGACAATGTTCCCATCCACACCCCCTCTCTCCCCTTTACCAATACCTGTAAAGCATGGGTGCAAGCATTTGCCCTTCCCCTCCACTTATCCACTGCAAGGCATACTGCAAGGACTGGATGCTTGCGCCTATCCCTTAGTGTTAGAGCCACAGTACTTCAGCATCTATACAGTGACTATTCTACCTGTTAGGGTACTTGCATGTGTGGACATTTCTTATCTGCAAAAATTGTGAATCTATTCCTGAGTACTATGACGTGATAAAGGCTGTCACCTAGGGACACTTTTCTGAGTTAGGGTCTTAAAAACATGCAATTTAGGGAATTATATAAGACTGTTACTGAATATTGACTCTCATGAACATAGCATCAGAGGCTCATTGTAGTAGATGACCCCTCTCTTTTAGAGAACCACTACTGAAGTTCCACTTAACCTATGGTACTAGTAATAATATAGCAATTGTGAAATACTGGTTTCACTGAAATTGTTGGAAAAACTCTCATTCTCTTAAATGGGCCCAAGATTTTCTCCTACTTCTTAATAAAATCTTATCAGGAAGGTACCAAGCCAGGTGCAGAGATCCTTTTTGAAAAAGTAGAAAAGAACAGTGCAGTGTGAAATGCAGCCTTAACCATAAATACAAACTTAGAAATGCATATACTTACAACACAAATGTGGTTAATGTATAAGCCACAGTCATAAGTCCATCTTATATTTGGTAATTTTAAGAAGCGAAAAGATACTGCAAAAGTTATAAAACATGAAAATCAATTACACATGCATATAACAAAAGTTGATGTAAGGAATCCTGTTGATTCTAACCAGTTAAGCTTGACAATGTAATCCTTTCATATCTTGCATTTTCTGCTAACCTGTTATCACCAATCATTATGTGCTCAGCCTGGCTCCTAAGTCTTTCCATCACAATCAAGCCCTATGTTGTGTTATAGGCATTTTCCAGGGTCTATGAATTCATTGTTTGGTGCCAATTACAGTGCAAATAATTATAACTTGTTTAGTAAGTTAGAAGAAAATTACTACATTTAACATTCTTGCAGGAGCAAAAGTTTGAAATTGGGGAATTCTGTTTTGATTTGTATTGGCTCAAGGAGAAGTTATATTACAAGAGATGTAAGCTGATTTGTGCTGACACTTTTGTTGCTGTGTATTTATCTTAAAATGGAAGAAGTGAAGCAAGTCTTGAAGGAGTTTCTTTTATAATCAGAAGGTTGCAACCTGGCTGAAAGAAGTAGAGTATAACATTTTAAAAGAATTAATGTTAATGGACTAAATTGTATGCTTGGAAGTTTCACACAGCATTTAAGTAAACTCTTTTTCATTGAAAGTGACTTTTCTGGTGACTCTAGCTGATAGCAAGGTGCAAAGCAATTCATGCTGCTGAAATAGTAACAGTCTGGCCATTTAATATTGGTACTCTATGTAGACTCTGTCCATTTTGGTTTCTTAATCTAAATTTTCTAAATGAAAATTTTAGCAAATTGTTCAATATAATCAATGCACTGAATATAATGAAATAGGATGGAAAATTCAATGATTTGTTTGGCTCCTACTCTGGGTTGACAAGTCCCCAAATTTTTCTTTTTACTGACAACTTGCAAACTTTTTCCTGACAGCCATATTTTTTTACTGATACAGGTTTTACATTATATAAATACAACTCTTCTTCCAGGACTTGCAGTAACAAGGGCCAGGTTCAAATTTAGGAGTTTAACACTAACCAAATCTTACATGACTGCATTAGTTGTTTTCTACCATGCCACTGTAGGCTCAGGGGTGACATCCCACACTATGCTGCACCCCACCATGCAACCTGATCCCTTCCAGTTTTGTCCCCATGACCCAGTATAGACTCCTTCCCACTGCCTCTCTTCTTTCTTAGCCCCGCAGTTCTGTTCTAGTCATACCACTCTTATCCCTGTCCTGCCCAGTGCCTGAGACTGACCAGGGTTATGCAGCCTTTCCTACTATCCAGGTAAGTAGACCATAGGACATAGTGGCAGCATGTAGCTGGGGGAGGAGAAAGGGCTGTGGAAGCTTTCCTGGTCCCCAAAGCCCTGAATGATTGCTCCCTGAAGGTTGCCAGACACAAGGTAGCACTGCTTTGTTTTGTCTGTCCATTGACACTCGCATCCAGCCTCATTCTGGTGATGTTCAGAGCTTATTAGTTATTTATGGATAGCTCGATTTTTTCTATGGACTTTATGGACAAGTGTTTTTAGCCATGTTTTAAGGATTGTTCATATATTTATGGATAGTTGGTGACCATGCTCCTACTTTGCTATTACCTGAATTAAACAGTGCTGAAAAGTTGCTTGCTTGCCTTTGTAAATTATGGTTGCCACTTTATGTCTCCTTGTATAATAATTAGCATACAAAGATATTGTGATTAGCCAGACTATAGAATTTACGTTATTTTATTTAATAGGAAAAAAATCATGTGATCAAGGCACTGGACTAGGGATCAAGTGAACTAATGTCAGTTTTCTATTTGTGCTGCAGACTTTTTGAGTGTGAGTGACTATTGCAAGTCACTTAATCTCTCTGTGCCTCAGGTTCCCCCACTTTTCTCTCAAACTTTGGTGCTCTTATCTATTTAGGCCTTATTTAGAAAAACATTACTAATCATATGCTTGAACATGCATGGAAGTCCCAGAAAATTCAATAAGACATAAGCAACTGTTCAACTTTTTTTTCTGAATAATTATAGATAATGTAAACAAACTTAAATTATTCCCTGAATCAGGGCAATTATTAATACATAACAGTTTCTACTCTAAACATCTCAATATGTTTGTATAGTACCTAGAACAATGGGACCTCTGCCATTGCAAATGACTAGAAAGTTCTGTAATACAGTACTTAAATTATAACTGTTTTTGTCACTAGCACTACTTAATTGCCATGCAGTTAAAAAGCTTCCAATGTGTCCAGAGCTACTGTTATTTTACATTCTTCAAAGAAGGGACATCTATTCAGGCAACTCTTCATGTAATGAGTTTTACAAGGACCTTTCCTGAGTCTGGCCTGTTACTTCATACCTAGAGGTGTAACAGGGCAGCTTTTTGCCCTAAGCAATGGTGGCACTCAGGCAGCACCAGTTACCATGCTGTCAGCAGCTGACATTGCAGCCAGCCATCATTTGTGACGGTGGCTATTTTTGTGTGCTTCTCCCACCTCCCTCTCTCAACCTGATGAATGCTAGCACCTGAGACTGCTGTCCTTGTCACCCATCCTCTTTTATATGACTGGGACCATCATTGGTTCTGCTGCCAGGGAACATCTGGAGGTGGAAGTTGGATTTGTAGCTACAGGCTAGAGAAACTGGACTAGATGATTGTGTTGTATATCTTCCTTTATTTCAGCATAATTGTACTGGGGCTGAATAAAGATATTCAGATGTCAAAGGAATCATACCACAAAGGAATTTTGCTCATTGTCTTGTAATGGAGGGACTAATATAAATATGCCGTCTTACTGGAGATGTGGGAACAGTGATTTTTTGCGGGCCTAACCTTCCTAGGTTGCTGTTAGGATATATTTTAGGAAAGTTGCTGGTCTTTACTGGCCAAGAATGATCTAGGCCAAACTATTAGTTTGAGAGGGTCTAGTTAATGCTTTTAGCATTTCAGTAAAAGCTTTTAGTAAAAGCTGTGCTAAAGAGTTCTTCATCCTGCTGAAAGCTGCGGATGGCCTTGGGATAGCTCATTCACTACAGCATACAATAGAAAGTAGGATTGCTTCCTCTTTGCAGAAGCATTGTCTGAATAACCTCTGTAGCTCAGCCATGGAAGGTGTTATAATTGAGGTAAAAGTCCACTGAAGTCAATGGGAGTTGAAAGTACTTAGCATCTTGCACAACTGGGGCCTTTTGCATAGATGTTGTTGGAAGCCGAATATATTTGTACTATTTCTGGGCTTGTATCTGAAACTAAAACTCAGTATCTTAAATTTTTGCATTATCCTGACACCCAATGAACCTAGTTTACCTTAGGGACCGTTTTCTCATATAATTTAATTTTTAAAATTGGACTTCTTTTATATATTAAAAAAGAAAATGGGTTTGAAGTATCAGATTTATTCTAGCTCTTCTATCACATAGGGTCAGTCACATCCTTTTTTAGTTTTAAGCAAATTATGTTTAAAAATATATTTGCTCCCAGGCTAAAGTTCTGAATGTCAGAATGAAGACTGGAACTAAAACAATCATGCTGATTTATAACAAATGATAGATCATGAATCACTAAGTAAATATTTTTTCTAGATACATGATAAGGCAGAATAACATGGTAATAGGAAGGATTAGAATTGTTTACCTAGGCTGCTCTGAATAAAATAGCAAAATAATTAAAAACATATTTATTAATGTATTAGTTATACATGAAAGAGACTATAGCAAGTAGCTGTCCATTCTGAATATCTTATTAATGTTTGTATTTAAAAAAATTAGAATTGTAGGTGCAGCTGAACATTTTCTTCAGGTTCTCTGTAAGCTGAATCTGATTTGGCTCGGCTTTCTGTGCAGCCAAACCTTTTTAGACAGTGCAAATGCCTATGTTACAGAAAAATGCAAATGAATTTACTTACCTGGTTGGAAAACATCCTAAAATTTTCCTTTCTTTCAGTTGCAGAACCTGTCACCCATGTTAGTTTTTGTTTCTTTTCTTGAGTAAGCAGCATACTATTGATTTTCCCTTGTTACTACGAATTCAAGTACAAGGTAACTACTTAAGGTACAAATGGATGTTCCATTAAATTGTTCTTTCCTTGTGCCATATAAGACTATTGCACCCCGCCCATGTGATTGGGTTGTTTGCACTGTATATTTCTAGTGCAGAGGCAAATTTAAATACAGGGGAAATCCATTATCAAAAAAAAACTGAGTGGGAAAAAGCAGGGTGGCGCACGTGGCAGCAGCATGCACCACCTGAAACTGGAGCCTGGATGGCCAGAGCCACTCTCCAGCTGCTGGCCAGGCTCCGTGTGCCTAGATTGTTGCCATTGGAGGCAGGAAGGCCTCCAGGATCCCAGGTAAGGCTGCTGGTGCACATGCATGCTTGTGGCAGTTGAACTGGGCAGTTTGATAGACAGAGTTGGTAGTTCCAACTTGTCATTTCAATGTATGTAAATAATTTCAAAGTTCCTGTAGTCTTAAAACTTCCTGAAATCCAAAATCAGCTAATCTGAACTGTGTCTCATTTATTCCCTGCAGTGTAGAAATACATCCTTCTACTCTTTGTGACTAGAACTCCCACTTTGACAGACTTCCTGCTGCGGCCTTCAAATATTGTCAGCTTGCTCACAATTTAGCTGACATTATTTCTGTAGCACAAGTATTAGATTTGCATTCACATTTTATTTTAAGACAACCATTTCCAAGTCCTTGATCCCCACTCTCCCTTCCCCTCACTGCCATGACTTTTGTGTTGGCTTTTTAACAACAAGAAATAAAAGCTCATACAGTAAGAGTTTTTCATTCCAGCCTTGATCCCTCAAGTCTTTTTATTCTGTGTCACATGGCACTCAAGGTCACTGCTCACCAGTGCAAGAACAAATAGAATTATGCATAAGCCCAAGGGTGGTAAAACAAAATGCATAGATTGCAACATTGAATGAAAGTAATTCTCAACTCCTTTTGCTGCCATACACTTAAAGGCCCAGAATAGAAAAGGAGTCTGGGTGACTACAGAAAAATGATGTATTTGCAAAAGCCTGGGCTATGTGGTCATCAAACTACTGCTATTAGGCTGGAATAAACTGGCAGTCATGCTCTAATTAATGATCTGATCTCATGAACCCTGCCCCACACCATCCTGCTCATTAATTAATACTGGATCCACTCACTACAGGATTGAGCCCCTAATTATCAAGTATTTCACTCAACTCTTTGGAATAGGGCTGGAAGTGCACAGACATGTAGAGAGAAAAGTAATACAATTTTTCTGGTTGTACTTTTGCCTGAAAATGATTTGCTTAGATGCTGTCTGCCTCCCCCACCCTGGCTGGGGGTGGTGGCTGGGCAGGGCTCCGGAGGGTGGGGGAGATGTCTGGGACGTCCCCTGGCTGCCCCACTTGTGGCTGTCTTCAGGCCCTGGAGGAGCGGCTGCGGGAGCTCCAGGCAGAGGTGAGCAGGCTGCGGGGATCCGGGCAGCAGAGGATGACATTGATATGTACTTCTGTTCTCTGCAGGGCCAAAAACCTACTGAGGAGCTCCCCAGACCCAGAAGAGTGACTCGTCAGTGGCAGCAAGTTCCCCTTGGACCCAGGGCAGCCCGTGCTGCTACAGAGCCTGTACCTGAGGTACCACTTGGGAACAGGTATGCGGCCCTGGCCACCCTGGAGGAGACTGCTGAGGAGCACCCGCCTCGAGGTGCTGATCGTGCACCATCATCGCAAGCAGAGAAGAAGAAGTGGTCCCAAAGGAGGAACAAGCGTTGAGTCCTGGTCATCGGGGACTCTATCCTGAGGGGCATGGAGGGTCTCATCTGCCGTCCTGATCCCTTGGGCCGAGAGGTCTGCTGCCTGCCTGGAGCGCGGGTTCAGGATGTCACGGAGTGCGTCCGGAAGATTGTTAGGCCCACAGATTACCATCCGTTAGTGGTAGTCCACGTGGGGACCAACGGTGCTTCAAGAGGCTGGCTGGAGGACATCATTGAAGACTTCAAGGCTCTTGGAAGATAGCTCAAGGCGATTGGATCGCAGGTGGTGTTTTCTTGCATTCTGCCGGTGAGTCGACGGGGAAGGTGACACAAGGCGTGTATCGCGGCTGTAAACCAGTGCCTTCGGGGTTGGTGTTATGATGTGGGCTTCGGATTCTTCGATCATAGCCTGCATTTCTCTACGCGGAACATGCTGGCGGAGGATGGACTTCACCTATCATCTAAAGGTAAGCGTTTCTTTTCTTCTAGGTTGGCTGATCTCGTGCGGCGGGCTTTAAACTAGCTTTGCCAGGGGAGAGGCCTGCTGGGAGAGGAGAGGACACTCTGCCGCTGAAACAGGTAAGTCGGGTGAGTGGAGGTGGTAGTAGCTTGGGGGAAACAAGTGGAGAGGGGGAGGCAGCAGTGGGTAGCCTCAAATGCCTTTATGCAAATGCTCGCAGCATGGGAGGTAAGCAGGAGGAGCTGTCTCTCCTGGTGGCTATGGAAGACCCAGATTTGGTTGGACTCACGGAAACCTGGTGGGACCCGACCGATGACTGGGCTGTAGGCATCGGTAGCTATGCCCTTTTCAGAAAGAACAGGATGGGGAAAAGAGGTGGAGGGGTTGCGTTCTATGTCAAAGAGCGTTTCTCTGCATCGAGCATCAACTTGGGGGTGATTGAGGACCAGGTAGAAGCGATTTGGGTCAGGCTGCAAGGAGGATGAGGGGAAAGGGACTTAATGGTGGGTATCTGCTACAGACCACCCAACCAGAGGGAGGAGCTGGACCTCCAAATTGCTGGCCAGCTCAAGGAG